>JAPQVY010000001.1:35556566-36156566 GCA_028535165.1 Quercus tomentella
CACCCAAGTTAAAAGCAGAATTAACAATATCATTCAGTTTAGCATAGAATTCATCAAAAGATTCATCATCAGATATCTTAATGCATTCAAATTTAGAAGTCAATTGCTGCAATTTATTTATTTTGACAGTCTTTGTGCCTTCATGCACAGTCTGGAGGATATTCCAAGCAGTATGAGCGATCTCAACATTCGAGATTCTCTTAAATTCCTCCATAGAAACAGCGTTAAAAATCGCATTCATAGCCTTGCTATTAAACGAAACTGCTTCTTTCTGAGAAGTTTGCCACTCACTAACAGGAGTAGTGGGCTTCTCCCATCCGTATTCAACGGAATTCCACACCCTCTCATCAATGGATTTCAGGAAGGCTTTCATCTTTACTTTCCAGTAAGCATAATTATTCCCATCAAAGTGAGGAGGAATAACTAGAGAGTGTCCGTGTTCCATGACAACAGGGGTCAAGGATCAGCTCAGTGATCAAAGGATCAACAACAAAAAAAGCTACCTGCTTTGATTCCACTTGACAGTTTTTTAGACCCCTAAAACAATTGATTAAACCTAGGTAATTAGCCAAGTTGTTACTTAGTCCAATTAAACAAGTCTAGGTTATCACAATAATAAAGATCAAATCATGCAAAGTAGCGGAAAATAAATAACACACGATATGATCACCCAGGAAACCAAACCGGTAAAAACCTGGGGAGGATTTGACCTAGCTATCCTCAAGGTAAACTTGAATCCACTATCAGAAAGAATCGAAGTTCATACAAAAGGACTTACAAGCACCCCCGCTCGACTTCCTAATGCTACCAACCAGTAGAACTTACTAACACGACCACGTGCAAGCTCCGAATCCACGGACTCATTCTTTCTTAGATTCCCACCAGCTACAAGCACCCCCGCTTGTGTATTCTTTAAGCTTTAATGGCAGCAATTGTTTTGATCATCAAGGTGTAGAGAATATCTCCTCCTTGAAAACCCTAAGTTTGTGTAAAGGAAAGCTCCTCTAGATCTCACAAGAGATTTACACAAACCGCAATATGAGCAACCCTAAAACGTGGCTAGGGTTTGCCTTTTATACTTAGGACAAATAAGAAACTCTAAAACCGTTTTAAAACAACAAGGGCTGAGTTGGAAAAATCTGCAGAAAAGCAATCTGCCCGACGTTCGATCGGTCGAGCCTAAGCTTCGATCGATCGAGCCAGGCCGAAAGCCACAGTGCTTTCTGCTTTACACTCGATTCCAACTTTACATTGACATACAACTTTGAGCTAGCTTTAAACACTTCTAAACACATTGTTTTGATCATGGTTTGCCAACAATACAAATTAGAGTTCTAAATACATAAAGTCCTAAACTTTAGAACCTAACATGTTCATCTATTTATCTTTAATTAATTAAACTCTCATATTGTTTATTTCGTGGGTAATCCGTTCATCTTATGGTGCTTTGATTTTTGGACTGTTATTTTTAAAATCAACCCGAAAATATTTGTAATATTGGCTATGATCTTGGAATTTCAGGTAACTTCCTAGAAGTACTGCTACCATTTTGTATTTTTTCTTAAACTATTAAGGCTCTTTATATATTTTTAAGTCTATATTTTCATTTCTACTTTCACATAATATCTCAATTGTTTCTCAAAAAAAAAAAAAAAAAAAAAAAAAAACATAATATCTCAATTGTCTAATGAGTTACTATTTATTTATTTTATTTTTGAGAAACTTGTTGAATTAATAATATAGGTTTGAATTTTAGGGCTTTTTCCATGTAATCGTAATTATGACGTGGTTGGTACGTTAGACAAGAGTTCTGAAATTAAGTAATAATTATTTATTTAGTTAATAATTCTCAATAGAATTATATATTTTTATAAGTTAGTAATCAAAACCATGCATTGCATAGGCCTTCAACTAGTTTTAAACTATGACCTAAAAAAAAATAAAACTAGTTTTAAACTAAAATAAATAGACTTCATTTCGTGAGTGGATGGAGTCATGGAACACATTTGCTCTTTGTTAATCCAAAGGAGCTCTATATATATATATATATACATATATATATATATATATATATATATATATATATATATATATATAAAAGAGGCAATGTCGTAGAGCTGCTTTAGATGCTCAAAAACAAATATTTGACTTTTTTTAGTTTTTCGGCTGTGAAATAGATAAGTATTTGACTTACAAGTTTCAAATAAAAGTTCAATAAATTATGGTGGCTCCATTGTCGGTTGCCAACAACTTTGCCAAATCTAATATTGGACGTAATTACTAATTAGAAACCCGCAATACGAAAACCAAAAAATTAAATTAAAAAAATCCTTTGACATGACAGATCAATTAATTAAGAAAAAATAAAAAGTTGTTAATATTTTTTTTTTTTTAAGAATTTCAATTTATGACGTCCACTTCTAATGGCAGATATTGAACCTCAAATTTTTTATTCAACTATCAAAAATCTTATTAATTAAGTTAACTGAAACCCACAAAAAGTTCAGAGCTATAGGTCACATAGTGATTTGATACGCTATCTCACTAATCATTGGCCCATTGTGTATATCTAGTGCCGAAATCAAGAATTTCTCTTGGGCCAAGCTAATTATAGTTAAATTGTTTTTTGGAGTCAAAAGAAAAAAGTTCTTTTAATTTCAGAGATGAAATCCAACCCAACAAAGTTGTGCCCTACCTTCTTTAATTACACTAAAATTATTTATAATTTATTTTAAACTAAATTTTTTAGTAATTTCCATTTTTACATAAACAATTAAATAATTATCCAAAAAGTCATTTTCCATATTGTTACAAAGTTTTATTATGACGTGCTATATTGTTCAAAATGCATATTTCATCATGTTCTAACCTTTTACAAAAAATAAAAAATTTTAAAAGAGTAAAATGTCACTTTTATTCTTAAACTTTTACAAAAGTTCTTTTTTTGTCCCTAAACTTTCAAAAGCTCATTGTTTTGTTCTTAAAACTTTGCAAAACGTTTTGTTGGGTTAAAATGAATTGGCCCCTTTGCAAATTAATTAATTACCCAAGTTAATTAATTAGTCAAATTACATGCAATAGCGTGGTAGAACAAACAAACAAACCACCAAATAATTAAATTCAGCGGAAAATAAATTTGACACAGGTGATTTGTTTACAAATGGGGAAAACCACCGAGGCAAAACCTCACCGGGTGAATTTAAGGTCACCACTACCAAGATTCCACTATTATCAATTACAAGCAGTTACAAGTAAAATGAATCCCAATACCCAATACCAAACTACAGTTGAACCCTTACCCCAATACCCAATTGGACTTGTATTGTAGTGGCAATCTCTCCGTTCAATGCACGAATCCCAGTACGTGACTGACCAATGATGCACGGATCCTAGTACGTGACTAACTTGCCAACTTTAAGAAGATTGTTAGGTGCAAAGTTCTTCAGTTCATCAATAATGAAGATCAAGAAGCTCTTTGGTCACAAAACCCTTGGCGTAAAGACGCAGTAGCTTCTACAGAGAGAAAGATGAATTAGAGCAATTTTTGCCTCCGGTCACAATATGCATGTATTATCACTTTGCATCCCTTGTGACAGTTCTTAAAATAATCCATATATATATATATATATATATAGGGTTGTGAGAAAAGAAACCCTAAACAAATACTCAAGGATATGCATGTAATCAGATCTAGAAAACCTGATTTCGTAATTCTCGACAGATACAGTTTGTGTCGAGTTTCAACATTAAATCTCGATAGAAGTCTTTCTGTCGAAATTGCTGTCGATCGAGCTTTAATGAACATCACTTCCTTCACTTGTTTCTTGATCAGACTTGCATGGTTTCAATACTTAACTTGAACACTTGTTTCGTGAAGTACTAAACCCATCCTAGATCTACCCAATTACAAATAAAGTGCGTTTTGTCAAAAGATTAGCCAATTACATAAACATGTCCTTAACAATTTCCCCCTTTGGCAATCCGTGACAAAACTACAACAAACAAATGAATCATGAGAGAAGTCTTAAATCACTAAACTCATAACCACTTTTTGAAATGCAAAAAAAAAAAAAAAAAAAAAAAAAAAAAAAAATCTAACATAAACTCTTGAAATACTTTGCAAGAAGAGAGTTCATGGAATGGTAGACTTTCACAACCTGTCTTTCTGAAATACTTAAACAAAACTTATTAAGGCATCATGTGTGAAACAGAAATAATGATTGCATACATAAAGAAACATGTGTATAAAGAACGAAAAGAAACAACACATGCAGAGATAGGTGAAGAAAAACATACATCATCATATATATAAAAATAAAGTACAATGTATGTCACAAATGGTCACAAGAACAGTGTACAAAAGGCTGTGTGTAAAGAAAGAAATGAAAAGTACATGTAAATCTCACTACATCCCTCAAAAAGTATAAACACTCCCCTTATCAAAAAATGTCCTTTATTAACTCTCCCCCTAAATACAAGACTACTCTCAACCAAAACTACTTCCCCTTTTTGTCACGAATGACAAAGGGCAAGTCACTGAGAGGTCGTCATCTCGTCATCACCGGAAGAGCTAGCATTATTATCCTCATCATCACCAGCATCATCATCCTCATCAGCCGAAGCCTCTAGAGAAGGAGATGGAGAAGGAGCGAAACCACCAAGGCAAGCCTGTCGAGGGGCAATGAGACCGACACGGGTGTTCATTTGACACATCTCATCGGTGAGATGGTCAAGACGAGAATCCATCCTCTAGGGTCACACCAGCTGCCGAAAAAGAAGGAGTAGATATGGAAGGAGTTAAGAATGAGGGAGGAACAGTAGAAGCAGTAGGATCGTCCGTCTCCGTCCATAGCCGCTTTGGTCGAACTGGGCCTCGCTCCGCCGAACAAAACCGACGCTGATGGCACCCATAGTGGTGAAGTAAGAAGAGTCAAGAATGGGAATGGAGAAGTTTCGGAGGATACGCATGATAGTCGAAGGACAAAATGAGCTTATCACGTGTAGTCGTATCCTGATACACATCTAGAACAAATGTGATGAAGTGAGAAGGGAAGTTGATAGAGAGGCCCTCTAGAAGAGAGAAAAGAAAATGAGCATGAGGCTCAGTGATAGAGTTATAGTGAGACAAAGGAGTAAGAGTAAATGTCATCACCATGTTAAGGAACCTCGAACCTTTTACAAAGCCTAAGCATGGGGTGTTTAGCTTACCACCCCATGTGGAAGGAGTCTCACAAAAGTGAGAGAAAAGCTCGTCTCTGGACACAATCCGAAGATGCTCACAGTCGGGGTAGTCAGGATGCGCTACCCTCGGAACGTGTAGTACCTCAGATATAAGATCCAAGGTAACTATGATACGTGTACCTCGGAATGTCGTAGAAAATTGAGGTACAGAGGTATCGATACCGTGTATATTGGAGTCTAACTCCTGTATAAACACAATGAGACACCTCATGGGTCTCTCAAGTAAAGATTCCCAGCCCCAAGTTTGAATGACAGTGGGGAGAGGAGTGTCGGCAAAATCTGATAGGATAACCTGGCGTTTTGGATAAATGCCACGTTTTTGGAAGTTCTCCAAGAAGTCCTTTCGGGCCTTCTTATCACAGAACCGAACGTGGAAAGGGGGAACAGGAGGATCAGAAGAAGAAGGCCTAAAACCAAGAGGATTTCAAGCCGGAGTGGATTTACACGCTTTGGGTGCCATGGCGCAATCTCTCCGTTCAATGCACGAATCCCAATACGTGACTAACTAATGATGCACGGATCACAGTATGTGACTAACTCCCCAACTTAAGGAAGATTGTTGGCTGCAAAGTTCTTCAGTTCATCAACAATGAAGATCAGCAAGCTCCTTGGTCACAAAACCCTTGGCGTTAAGACGCAGTAGCTTCTATAGAGAGAAAAATGAACTAGAGAAATTTTTGCTTTCGGTCACAATATGCATGTATTATCACTTTGCATCCCTTGTGACGGCCCTTAAAATAATCTATATATATGTCTAGGGTTGTGAGAAAAGAAATCCTACATAAATACTCAAGGATATGCGTGTAATCAGATCTGGAAAACCTGATTTTGTAATTCTCGACAAATACAGTTTATGTCGAGCTTGTGTCGAGCTTCAGTATTAAATCTCGATAGAAGTCTTTCTGTCGAGATTGCTGTTGAGCTTTAATGAACAACACTTCCTTCGCTTGTTTCTTGGTCAAACTTGCATGGTTTCAATACTTAACTTGAACACTTGTTTCTTGAAATACTAAACCCATCCTAGATCTAGCCAAGTACAAGTAAAGTGTATTTTGTCAAAAGATTAGCCAATTACATAAACATGTCTCTAACACGTTCTACTTTTCTTCCTTCCATCTATGTCCTATAATTTATGTCCTACATGGGTAAAGAAAGTGCTGACATGATTATCTAACTTGAAAAAAATTAATTTATTTTTATAAATTAATTTTTAGTGAGAATAATTTTCCCCTTGCACACACAACCCAATGAAACCCCAATCTAGTCCGAAAAAAATCCCCAAATATGAAAAGACTGAAATGCCAATGCCATAGTCCCACGACCTCAATTGGCGACCCCAACTGGTGGTCACGACCCAAAGATAGATTACCGGCTAACTATTCAAAGGCAACTCACCGCCAATTGTAGAGAAACCCATATGAAAGTTTGACCAAGACATCGGTATAGAGTTACACAGCTCATTAAACCAATAGCCCACCAATAAGATTGTGAATTTTCAGTCAATCCAAAAAGTCTCCTTCTTTGAAGACTTTTGAATAGGCAAAGGAATGTCTTCTCTTCTATCTTCTCTTCAGTATCCGTTAGCTTCAACGGTGGAGAGAGGCTGCCATTGCACTCTCCGTTGCTGGGTTGTGGTCGCCAATTGAGGCCATATGACTAGCGTTGGGGTTTCCTTTTCAGCTATAGGGATATTTGAGGGATTTTTTTTTCTTTCAAAATAACACCATTTTGCTAACAATTTTGTTAGTTAGCAAGGTTTCTAAACAATTTAGGAAACTAGCATCACGAGCGCCTTAGAGTCGAGTTATTGTAGCAAATTGAGCTTAATAAACTCGAGTTCATGCTCCTTTGTTCAAGTTATTGTAGCAACTCGAGTTCCTGCTCCTTCCTTCCTTCTCTCCATCTTCATTTTTCTTTTCCTTTTCTCCATTGCTGTTCCACTCTTTTCTTCCAAGCCCCCAAAAATTAAGACAGTTCTTCCCTTAAAATAACGAACTCAAAAGTGAAACAAAAACCCAAACCCAAACCCTTAAAATAACGATCTCGAAATCAAAGAAAAAAAAGCCCAAACCCAAAAATCACGATTACGACACTAGGTTTGACGATCTTAGCTTGGGTTTGACAATCTTGGCACCGAAGCAGCTTGGGCTTGATGAACTGCAAAACTGAAACTCGTGGATTTGGGTCTTCATGGGGTTGTGTTTTGGTTTGGTTTTTGATGACAATCTCAGAATAGAAGGAAAAAAACCCAAACCCAAAAATCACTATCTCGGTACTGGGTTTGACGATCTTAGCTTGGGTTTGATGATCTCGGCACCGGAGCGGCTTGGGTTTGATGAATTGCAGAAATGGAACTCGTGGATTTAGGTCTTCGTGGGGTTGTGTTTTGGTTTGGTTTTTGATGAACTACAGAAACTGGAACTCGTGGATTGGATATAGGTCTTCTGGTTTAGTTTTTGATGAACTGCATAAACTGGAAGTCTGGAACTCATTGATAGTTTGGTGGTCTAAAACTCGAGTTTCTAAAACTTGAGTTCCACGTTGATTTTTCATGAAACTCGATTCTCAGAGGTTCGAGTTGCAACAGTGAAATCGAGTTTGTGAGACTTGAGATGCTAGTTTCCTAAATAGTTTGGAAATGTTGCTAACTAATGGAATTTTTATCAAAATGGTGTTATTTTGGAAAAAAAAAATCCATATTTGAGACTAGGCTGTTTGGATCGGGTTATATGGGTGTGATTTGTGAGGGTCAAATTTGTCTCACTGAAATTTTTAATCTACATGTGCCAATCATTGTAAGCCACATGTTTTTAATTTAAAAAATAAATTAGTTAGGCCCAAATCAAATATCACATCAGCACTTCGTTAAGCAATGTAGAATAAAAATTAACGAATATCGATAGAATGATGAAAAGTAGAATGTTTTGCAAAGTTTAGGAATAAAAAATAATTTTTGTGAAAGTTTAGAAATGAAAATGATATTTTACCCTTAAAAAAATAAAAATGCAAGTATCATATTTCTACCTTTTATATAAAATAAAATAAAAAATCATAAATACTAAGTTATATCCAGTCAAATAAAAGAAGGAAAAACAATTAAGTAAATACTTTTATCATCAAATATAACTATGTATATATATACACACACCTTAATTGTTGACACTATTAGCCTATTACCAAATAAAAATATAATAATTTAAATGGATCCGAATAATGTATGCGCTTAGATATATATATATATATATATTAATCTTCCATTTTAGAAAACTATTTATAAGAAATTGATAAAGCTATCAAAAAAGTTAGTTATTTGTTCATTTTCCCATAAAAAGTTTTTTAAAATGGTTTAATAATGTATGCCTTAAGGGTATACGTTAGTAAAATCCAATATAAATTGAAGTGCAGGAAAGTGGAAACACTGTTACCACTCAAACAAAAACCACACATTTATGTAAAGAAAATCACAACCACTCATCTATATGTATGGTTAAAACCAAAGCTTATAGAAAGTCCAATTAGATTCTAAGTTGAAGTCTAATTTTGCATCATATGTCTCATCTAATTTTTAAATTTTTGTGTCAATTGAATTTTTAAGTGTAAAAATCGAAGAATCTAAATCCAATTATATTCTAAATTGGATTTCAATTGGAGTTCAATTTTACACCGCGTGCCGTATCTAATTTTTTAATTTTTATGGTAAGTGAATTGTTGGGTGCAAAAATCAAAGAATCTAAATCCAAGTGAATTATACATAATTAGAAACCACTACATATTTTAGAAATTCATGGCATAAAAAATGTGTAAATTTTAACTCTAATACTTGGTATAATTTGAACTTATATATGTGTATAATTGTGATTTTTTTAAATGTACTTGTGCATATACACAAGGTATACACTAATTTATGTGAAAGAAACTCACGTCAATTATTAAAATAAAATTATTTAAAACTAGATATTTTATCAAACATTCATAAAATCTCACTGTCAAAGATTCTAAGTTCAAACATGGAGAGAGAGAGAGAGAGAGAGAGATGCTCATTCGCTTTACGCATATTTCTTGCCATCCACAACCCGTCACAGGCCCCCCTTTCTTTAGGGAGGCCATCTGCAACACGAGTCCACAGTCAATCCATTTTTTCATAGCATATGCCATTCGGCTCAGTTTTATCGTGTGCTTCATACTTGCGTCTCACGCATTTTGTTTGCGCATCTATGTGCTCCATGCATCATACCACATTTCCAGTCAACTCCAATCGCTCTCATGCACCCTTCGTCTTATTGTCCCACTGACCCATCAACTATTCGCAAAACAATGCCTTTTGTATCTTCAAGCCTATACAATCATCAATCTTACCAATCCTGCTACAGAGCAAATCAAACTCAAACACATTGCTTTCTCTCTTATAACTTTGATTTTTTTTTTTTTGAGTTAATACGTAATTATTTTGGAAATGAAAATTTGAATTTATATAAATAAAAGAGACTTGACTATTCATTTGAATGTGTCTATCAATCATTTGGCGGCTCCACAGTCACCTATCATTTATTTTAATCTAGCCTCTAGGTCACCTCCTCCAGGATCCAACCACAAAACTGCAATTCATTTGATCTCATGCACAATGAGGTATGCTCGATTACTCAAGGTGGTGGTTGGCTATAATACCAAATGTTATGAACCCATGGGTAGAACTCACTCTTAACCGACTTGCAAGGAGAGGGTGCCCAATAGCTTATAAAAACTTATTTAAGGTTATACTTAATCCATGTGGGACACTAGAATTATAACAGAGTTGAACCTTCTCAAAAATAGTTTCATGTAAAATAGGGTTCCCGAGTCTTGATTGATCAATCGAGTGCAATTGAGAATTGCAATCGAAGTTTAGTCTAGACTCAGTCATAATTACAGATTTCTTCTTCTTTTGAGTTGCTTTTTGGACACTTAATCTTGAACTAATCATGATTCAATACAAATTCAATCAAGATTCCAAATCATTGAATTTGCCAACTGAAAAGATAGAATATAGTTTTGATACCATGAGAAAATAAAAAATATTGAGAGATAAAGCGAAAGAAAAAGAAAGAAAGAAAACGCAAAAAATTAACATGTTTTCGACTTCAGCCTAACAATCTATGTCAATGACTCCCATAGTGCTACGTACCATTTACTATATGATTCGTGCATTACAATGAACCCAATGCGAGAACTATCAAGACCCTCTTCCAAAATATAAAAACGAGAACCTAGTCCAAGTTTGTAAGGGTCTATTTGATTTGAGTGATTTTAGGAGGGATAGAAAATGGAGAGAGGAAAATAGGAAAGAAAATTGGGGAGAAGGTATTTTGGTTGGAAGAGAGGAGGGGAGGGATTTTGGTGGGTGTCGATACCGTATTTTGTTCGGCCCTAATTCACGCGTCTAAACAAATGCCAAAAATCCAAAAAAAATGAAAAGGTGCAAAATTGCAAATTCTAAAGCCAAAAGGGGTATAAAAAAAAATACAACATGATCAAATAGTGGATCAAAGGGCCACAACATTTAAAAATCCTTTTGATAGCAATTGAGGCCAAAACCCTAACCGGGTATGGTAAAAAAGGTTGAGTTTTGGATCCAACTGTCAGATCAAGTTTAATTTTGGGCCGTCTTGTAGGGAATATTTTTCCCTTCGAAATGATAGATTATGGGCCAAACTCAAAGTTAAAGCGGATAAGATATCAAGAAAATACCAAAAACCCTAATAAAATCTTCACTTTTTTTAAGGAAAAATAGGTAGGATTTGGCCAACTTTGTGCAATAAACTGTATTGATTGGGCATGAACTAGAGCATTTTGGCTAAACCAGTTTGAAGTATAAGGTCTTGAATACCTCTCACAAAAAGGGCTCGATGATATCAGCCATGGTTTGGAAGAATTTTTTTTTTTTAAGGAAAAACGTTACAGAATTTTTAGCACTGCGTTACCTTCCCTTTGAATGTGATATCTCGATGATCGTAGCTCCAAATCTTTCAAGGTTAGAACCATTGGAAACGAGACATTCAGAGCTTTCCAAGAATATAAAGTTTGAAGAAAACGGAGCTCAGAAAGGCCTCCAAACAGCTGCACACAGATCGGACTAGAAACATAGAAACGGACAAAATAGACCGATGAGATGGCAAAAATAGGGAGTAGGTGTAGTGTATCCTGATACGCTACACCTAGCCCCCATTTTTATTCATCCCCCTATAAATACCCCCTCATTTTTTGTGAAAAAAAAAATGAAGTTTTTGGTGAGGAAAAAGAGAGAGAGGAAGAGAGTGAAAAAATTCTAAAAAATCCTTAGAAATTTTGAAAAAAAATGTCTCTCGCTCTAGGAAACCCACAACAAATAAAGAAAAGGCCTCTTGCATTTTTACTTGTAATTTTTTGGGTAAGTTGTAAGAGAATGGGTTAGCTTCCATATAGCTATACCCATTCCCCTATTCTCTTGTTCTTGGAACATCATACATTATATTATATAAAAATTATATATCTTTTAAATTCATTGTCTCTTTACTTTATTACTTTAATTTCCTATATTGTTGCATATATATCTCTTTATGTCTATATCCTTTTTGTTTGTTTGTGATATTGTGAATATTTTCCTAGATGGATATTGAGCCATCTCCTAAACTTTATATGGGAAGTACCCTTAAGGGAAAGAAATCTCATTTCATCTAGGCAATTAGGAATTTCTATTGTTCTTGCTTTACTTTTATGTCATCCATTTTAATTTTAAGTAATCCCTTCCACTTTACTTTTATGCCATCCATTTTAATTTCAAGTAATCTCTTCCCCTTTATTTTTATCTCATCCATTTTAATTTCGAGTAATCCCTTCCCCTCTACTCATCCCTCTTCAATGGGTTTTAAACCTCTAGTAGAGCACAATATGGGTATCTTTAATAAGGATGGTTGACGGCTTAGAACTCTCATCTCCTTTTGATGAAGCACTCATAAGGCTTAAAATATATTTAAGAGGGATAAAAAAAAAAAAAAAAAAAAAAAACCCCCTTTTTTCAATGAACCTTTATAATATTTCTGCACTTTATTTTTATGTCATTTAAATTTCAGCTCTTTACTTTGAAGTCATTTATTTTTCCAGCTCTTTATTTTTATGTCATTTAAATTTCAGCACTTTACTTTCCTTCCTATTTATTTTTCAGCACTTTACTTGCTTTTAAATACATGGCACTCTTAATATTGTTGCTTTTTTATTTTTCGGACAAAATTTAGCTACAAAATTAGTTGTAGCCTAAGGCTACAAACTTACTCAATAAAATAAATACTACTCTATATTTTGAAAATCTAACCATTGAATTTAATATTTTTTACGCTCTTAATATACATGTCAAATTTTGTGTCAATCAAATATTATTTACTATATGATCTATAAGCTTATATTTTATACATAATTTTTTAATTACAAAAACTTGCAATTTAAACAATTTATTGAGGACATAACTATTGATCTTTAATTTTCTAGAAATTTTGCAAGTATAGAGGATAAAAAGAGAAGATGTAATCCAACGATGAATTTGTCAAAATTCACCTCCAATAAAAAGATATTAAGTAAGGTTGTAATTTAAGGGTACAACCAATTTTGTAGCTAAACTTTGCCCTTATTTTTCTCAATAACGTTGCCATAAATTAAAGTTGCTTGGGTGAAACAAATTCTATACATACTTTTCTAAGGAAATGTTTTTCAAAATAAAATTCTTTTTTCCTCATTTTCTTTAGAAAAATGTTCTTTTTAAGACAAGGTCTTTAAAAAAAGGGGTTTTCTTTTTAAAATTTTCTCTTAAAAAAATGATCTTCTCAAAAAAATTTATTTTTTCTAAAATGTTTTGTTCCTTTCTTTCAAAAAAATCCAAAAATAATGTTTTTAAAAAAAAATGTTTTCAAAAATATTTCCACCACGTTGGAAAATGCTTTCCAAAAATGTTTTACTCTTTTCTTTAAAAATCCGAAAACCATGTTTCCAAATAAAAAATGTCTTCAAAAATGTTTTTACCACGTTGGAATTTCTTTCAAAGTTAACATTTTGAAAAATTTAATTTCCTCATTGAATTTTTGGGTTCCCCTAAAAAAAATGACACATTTCAAAAACCTTTTTTCTAAAAATAAAAACTTGTTTTCCTTTGAAATTTTGATTGTTCAAAAGAGATTATTATTCCAAAACTAACGTTGAAAATGTGTTCTTAAAACTTCTCAAAAAAATAATATCTTAAAAAAAAAATGTGTCATTCCTAATTTTCCTTTCAATAAAAATAAAATAGAGTTAACGTTGTAAACGTACTTATGCAAAGGATTTCTGTCTATGGTTCATTTTCTTGAATCTGTAGGCACCAATCAAGCTCACATTGTCCTTCCCATTTCTTTGGCACTAACATATTCTATTTGTCATCTTTTTTGCATGATAAAAATGAGAAACATGTGGATGACAACAATGTGCTACTCTTCTAACTCCCTTTTTTGTGTTGTAGTTTGTTTGTGTATAGTAGTTTAGTATTCACATGCTATCTATCTATTAAATATTCTACTCACATGCTACCTATGTATACACCTCAAATGCCTTATTTGTAAATATTCATTGGAGTTAATATTCACATGGTATTATAAGTAAATAATTACTTATACACACACACACACACACACACACACACACACATATATATATATATATATATATATATGTATATATTATTTGCAAAAACTTTAAAAAAAAAATGCTAAGTATTCTATTTCTTCACTAAAAAGATATCGTTTGAAATAAATTAAAATGAGGTACTATATTTGGATAGGTGTTGTGGGGTGCCTAACACTTTCCCTATATGTAACCAAACTTCTGAGTTCAAAATCTTTGGTTCGAGACTTTTCGGTTTGCCTTAATTAATAAACTCTTAAAATTTGGTTTAGTTAATTAGGCAACTTAAAATGAATTAGATCTCTAGGTGACCATTCACACCTAATACAAAACCAATGATTTGTGACAACTCCTAAAATAAAAATAAGCAAAAGGGACTCACATACACACACCCTACCCTAGAATTAAAAGCATACAAGAATCACGTCATCAAGGATCCAATGTGCGACCAACCTAGAAAAATTCCCAAATATATTTAGGCATCCATAGTGAGGCCCAAGAGTTTTCTTTTCGGGCCCAGCAAAATCCTATCTCTCCAATTTGGAGAGATTTGAGGATAGAAAATAACAACAAGAGCATTCACATTAGGCGTTGCAAAATTATGCCATTTGAACACATCAAAAAACTTACTTTATTATTTTACCACATCATTTTACAATACACCATTCATCACATCTTCTATTCTTCAATTCTATACATTAAAATAACATATACAAATATTAAAATAACATTAAAAAAACCAACAATATATAAAAATACAAAATAAAAAACCCACCACCCCCACCGCCCCACATCCCACCTCACCGGTCAACACCATCCATCACCCCCACAACCCACCATCAAAGACACCAAAACCACCGCATCAAAAACCACATTAACACCCAAAAAAAAAAAAAAAAAAAAAAAACCCATCTGAACCCACCCACTGCCGAATCCACCATTAAAATCACACCACCACAACCATCCATAACCCAAAACTACCACTACAACAATGCCAATAACAAAGCAAGAAGGAAATCCACCTATTGGCAACAACAACAAAAGCACCACCACAACCCATGAAAATCAACCAATACCCACAACAATAAAAATAAATAAATAAATAAATAAATAATAAATAATAAAAACACCGAAAAACAAAAGAAAGGAAATGTCTCACACGGTGAGAGATCAACGGCCTAGCGGGGTGGATGGCATGGCAAGCTCAGCGGCGTGGTGGTCAATGTGGTGAGATCGGTGAAGCTGTGAAAGAGGAATAGAGAGGCTAGAGAGAGAGAGAGAGAGAGAGAGAGAGAGAGAGAGAGAGAGAGAGAGAGAGAGAGAGAGAGAGAGAGAGAGAGAGAGAGAGAGAGAGAGAGATTTGTGTTGGGAGGAGAGAGAAAAAGTAAATAAAATAAGAATAAAAGTTTTGGCATTTTTTGTCCATACCATCTCATATTTGGAAGTGCACTGTAGCCTCATGCTAAAAGTTTTGAGATTTGAAAAGCCTGATGAAGGTTGGTTTTTGGTGTTTGGTGTGCCAAATATTTGGCATTCGGCACACCTGATGGTAATGCTCTAAGAGAGGGGAGGGGTTTTTTAAAAAAACACCAAAATTGCTCCTCCCCCTCCCCCTGTGCATTTTAACATTATTGTTGCTCTACTCTCTTTTTTTTGGGTGTTGAATCAGGATTTAGGCGGTGGTTTTTTCTATTCTTTTCTTTTATTTTTCATTTTATTTCCATCAATCTGTTTTTTAAATCAAACAAGCTGTGGTTTTTTTTTTTTTTTTTTTTTTTTCCTTCCTATCAACATTTCTATTTTTTTTAAATCAAACAATAGTGGGTTTTGTTTTTTTGTTTTTAAATTAAATGGTGACTTTCACTTCTAATACAAATATATATATATATATATATATATTTATATAAATATATATAATGGAAAAGTTTTTATTTATTTAATGATTACAAAAAAATTCTTATAGGGGCATGAGAGTAAATTTATACAAACAACATTTTCTATCATCTCATTTTTATTCTCAACCAAACAAATGAATTTTCCATCTCTCCCACTTTTTCATCCTTCCAACCAAACATAATGAGAGAAAACTATATCTTCTACCTTCCACTTTTTCATCCTTCCAACTAAACACAACGAGAGAAAACTATATTTCATCAGTGTTGTTTTCAAGCTTGATTTGAAGATTGAAATTACTACTTTAACAAATGGACACATGCACTAGCCTCGATATTTATTTTTCTACTCTATTTAAATATTATTTTTTTCCACTCTAAAAATAATAAATAAATATTTTCCCTTTCTCCATCCCACGGCAACACCATCACCAACATGGCAACACCAACACATCTACCACCAAGTACCACCACCACCAAGCACCAACAATCATAGCAAACAAAATCACAAACCCAGGCCAATCTAAGATTAGACCCACCAAGTACCACCAATCACAAATCAAAAACTGCTAAAGAGAATTTAAAAAATAATAATAATAATTATTAGTAGTAGCAAAAATAGTGGCTAGCTAGGGGTAGTGAGGAAGACTTGAAAGTTTGTTGAGACTGATGCATGAGCTTTTTGTGGGTTTTTAGCTATATTTTTAACCTCATGTTAGTTTGTTGAGACTGATGCGAATGCTCTAAGATGCTTAATTTCTCTATAGTTTTGTTAGTGTTTTGAGTGCTAATAAGAATATAACTAATTAAAAATTTCAAATAAAGACACTGCACTATTATAAGTACTTCTAAGTTAATTTGTATAAACTAATGCATGAAGACATACATGATATATTTGGGTTTTTCTGAAATTATGAATTAATATGGTAGTTTAGCCTTGGCCTTCCCCCCTAACAAAATTTTTGGTTATTCTAGCCCAAAATGAACTCATGAAAAGGTATTTATAAGAGGCTAAACCTCAAATTAATAGGATTACAAGACTTGGAATATAAGTTGAATTAGGACTTATAATACAAGTCGGAATAGAATTTCTTTACTTGATTCAATTTTTTTAAAAAGATTTTTTTTGTTGCACGCCAAGTAGGCTTAGATTTAGACTTGAAACAATTTGGAGTTAATATCTTTAGGAAAAATTTTGAAAAAGAAAAATTGATTGAGTGGCATTCTATCCTAAATTGCTCTGTGTATATATATAAGATCACGAACTACAATATATATCGATGATTATGACTATATATAAAAGTGTCTTTATTCATAATCACTAATATATATATTATAGTCCGTGATCAAGTTTCTCACACCGTCTAGGGTTTCTTTGCTAGGGTTTTTCTCTTGTTAGGGCATCTCTTCTCTGTGTGTAGAATTTTGTCCCTACCATCGTGTAGGTTTCTTGGCTCCCTTTAGTAGTCAGGTCTGGTAGGACGGTTGTGGATCGCTTGTATCCTATTGGTTTGGTTTGGTTGCTCTCCTCTTCGGTTCTGTGTCCACAAGCATGGCTAACATTGAGGATCTTTGGGCTCGCTTTTCTATTACGGAGGAAGAAGAACAAGGTGCTGATGTTCCCAAACAAGGCAAGCTTTGTCTATATTGGTTAGCTGCAAAACATTTTACTAAAAGAGTTGTGAACGCTGAGGCGATTGCACACACATTTAAATCTCTTTGGAAACCAAGTGGGGAACTCAAAATTAGAGACATTGGTGGGAATTTGTTGCTGTTCGAATTTGAGGATGCTGTGGATTTAGAAAAAGTCTTGGAGTTTGAACCTTGGTCCTACGATAAAAGCTTGGTTGTTTTTCAACGTGTTGTTGATGTGGAATCTGCTACTTCACTGGATTTTGCTTTGATCAATTTTTGGGTGCAACTTCATAACATCCCAGCCACTAGCTTAACACAAGAGACTAGTGAAGCTGTGGGGAATTCTTTCGGTCCCATTGTCCATGTGACAGACCCGGAGGATGATGGAGTGGGTGGTGAGGTTTTACGGATTAGCGTGGTTATTGATATTACAAACCTCTGCTTCATTGCTGCAAATTGTGATCTGCTGGTAAGCACATTGACTGGACGCTTCTTAAATATGAACACTTGCCTAACTTTTGCTATTGGTGCGGAAGGGTAAATCACGGGGAGAAGGATTGCGAGGTATGGCTACAAGGAAAGGGAAAACTAAAGAAAGAAAACCAAGAACATGGTGAAGGGCTACATGCAGAGCCGCTAAGGGAAAATAGAAAATTAGTTGTAGTGGTTTCTAGGAGTGCTCGTGGTTTACCTTCATGGAAAAAAGGGCCATTGAAGCCACACAAAAAATCATCAACCACGAAGGTCAATGACCCAATCATAATAGACCGAAATGTTGCTGTTATGGATGAAGGCAAACCGATGATGGAAGATGTTGTCAATCCAGTGTTTGTGAGGTTACTCTATCTCCTTTTGGCTCAACTTCTAAGTGTAGTACTAGCGTCAAATTGGGCTTGGAGGGGATGAATGGTGATACAACAGTGTTAAGGGAGGAGGCTCTTACTTTTCCCAATAATAGAAAATAGTTGCTTTAACCCATGAATGAAGCAAAGGTACATAGCCAATTTAGTACATTTAATTTTAATGCAACTAAACCTTGCTTGACTGATATTTCTAACAGTGTGGATCCCATTATTCTTATGAGTGAAAGGTTAAAGACGTGAAAAAAATAGCTCGGGGTGATGGTCCCGACAATAACTGTTTTAATCTGGATACCCAGGAGGGTTGTCGACCTAAATTGGACTCCTCAGAAGTTAGTCTGTCCAAAAAGAGGTGTGTGTCAACTGGTGTGTTTGATGACAAAGAAAACTTTCAGGTGGTTGCTGGTAGCTAACACCACCAGTTCCAATGAGTTGCCTAAGCTAGAACTGTCGTAGGCTTTGGAACCTATAGACAGAAGGCAAGCTTGTTGCCTTCATTGGAAAAAAAGATCCCAAACTGATTTTCTTGATGAAAACCAAGGTTGATAGAAATGTTATAGCCAAAATTTGTTGTAAGCTGCAAATTTCTAATTTCTTTATTGTGACCCCTTCTTTCTAGGGGTGGTGGTTCAGCCCTTTTATGGGAGAATGATATTAATGTGATGGTGTTTACTTCCTCCAATCGTTATATTGATGCTATTATTGACCATGGAATGAATGACGCCTAGCGTTTTATGGGTTTCTTCGGTGACCTTGAAACTACTAACCGGGAAAATTCCTAGTCCTTACTTAGGACCTTAAGCCATAACATGGGCCTCCTTGGGTTTTGGGGGATTTTAATGAAATTATTAGAACAGAGGAGAAGCAAGGTTGGTTGGACTGACCTAAGAGATAGATGTAAGGTTTCCGGGGTGCTTTAGATTAATGTAATTTAAAAGACCTTGGGTTTAATGGTTTTCCTTTTACTTGATGTAACAGGAGGCCGGCCATTAGAATGTTTAGGTGAGGCTTGATCATGGGGTTGCCAATGTGGATTGGATTCTTCAGTTCTTTACTTCCCGTATTCACCATCTGGATGCATTCCATTCAAACCACAAACCTATTTTGGTCGTTCTTGACTCTGAGTAAAAAAGGTTCTATAGAAACGGGAGGCCATTTCGCTTTGAAGCTATGTGGCTAAGGGATAAAACTTGTGGGGATGTGGTTAAGGAATCTTAGGCAGAGGTGCATGATCCATCTCCAGTTAGTGTTTTATCAAATAAAATCTTCACTTGTCAGGATAATCTCAGAACTTGAAACCGAGAAACTTTTGGGCATGTCTGGATTTCACTTGCTAAAAAATTAAGGGAGTTAAGTGGGGCTGAAGAAGCAGGTTTGTATAGATCTAATCCTACTCTAATCTATATATTTAGAGAAGAAGTCCAAGTGCTTAAGTCTAAGGAGGAAACCATGTGGAAGCAAAGATCTCGTGTTGATTGGTTGAGGGAAGGTGACCAAAACACTAGGTATTTTCACTGTAGGGCAAATCAGCGGAACAAGCATAATTATATATTGGGTCTTAAGGATGATTTCAGCAACTGGGTTGAGGATGAAGGCCGAATGGGGGGTTTGGTTGAATATTATTTCACTAACATATTCACTACTTCGAATTGTTCAGGTTTTGATGATGTTCTTAATGGTGTACTCCCAATTGTGACTGAAGAGATCAATGCTGGTCTATTTCGACCTTTACAACTGAAGAAGTTCAAAAGCACTTAGACCTGATGGTATGTCACCTATGTTTTATAAATATTTTTGACATATTGTTAGGAGTGATGTTACCAAGACTGTCTTAACTGCTTTAAATTCTGGTTTTGTGCCTAAGTCCATTAACACCATCTTTATTGCTCTCATTCCAAAAATTAAGGATCCTAAAAAGGTCTTTGATTTTAGACCCATTACTTTGTACAACATGATCTATAAACTTATTGCCAAGGTGCTGGTTAATCGTTTGAAGTTGATTCTGCCATATGTAGTTTTTGATTCTCCAAGCGCTTTCTTATCGGGGCACTTTATCACTGACGATGTTTTGGTGGCTTTTGAAACATTGCATTACCTCAAATGGAAAACCCAAGGCAAGTTGGGCTTCATGGCCCTAAAACTAGATATGAGCAAAGCATATGACAGAGTTGAATGAGAGTTTTTGGGAAGAGCTATGTTGCATCTGGATTTGCTAAAAGGTTTGTCAACACAATCATGTCCTACATCAAATTGGTGTCCTTCCCTTTCCTCCTTAATGGGGAGCTAGTTGGTAATACAAAACCTAGCAGGGGACGTCGACAAGGTGATCCTTTATCTCCATATTTGTTTTTGGTGTGTATCATGGGGCTTTAGGGAGTACTCCACAAAGCCGAAATTGAAGTTCTTATCAGAGGGGTTTCAATCTGTAGAAATGGACCTCGGGTCTCCTACTTGTTCTTTGCTGATGATAGTGTGCTATTCTGTCGAGCAAAAGAATCAGAATGTCAGGTAATTCTTGATATCTTATCAATTTATGAGAAAGGGTCGGGTCAAAAAATTAATAAAGATAAAATCAACATCTTCTTTAGTTCCAACACTCAGCTTGACCTTCAAACAAGCATCCAACAGATTTTGGGCGTCCCTTCAATCAGATAGTATGAAAAATATCTGGGTTTGCTAGACTTTATAGGTAGAGCAAATAAACAAAGCTTTATCTATATTGGGAGCATGTGTGGAAAAAATTACAGGGGTTGAAGGAGAAAATTCTCTCTCAGGTTGGTAGGGAGGTACTTATCAAATCTATTATCCAAGCAATTCCAACCTATTCTATGAGTTGCTTCAAACTGCCTAAAGGGTTGATTAAGGATATTAAGGTTATGATTTGCAAGTTTTCGTGGAGCTACAGTGGTGACTCCAAGAAGATCTATTGGGTAAAATGAAAGCGTCTATTTGAAGCTAAGGAGGATAAGGGCATGGGTTTTAAGGAGATTGAGAAGTTCAATGAAGCTTTGCTAGCTAAGCAAGTGTGGTGTATGATGAACAACTTGGATTCGATCTGTTATAAGTTCTTTAAGGTTAGATTCTTCCCAAATTGTCCTATTCTAGAGGCAAATGATTTAAAGGTTGGCTCCTATGCGTGGAAAAGCATTTTAAGTGCTAGAGAGGATATGAAGAAAGGGATGGTTTGGCGTATTGGTGATGGTGATACTATGAGTATTAGAGAAGACAAATGGCTATCAGATCCGAGATACAGATCGATCATCTTATTCCTCCTGACTCCAAGGTGAGCTGCCTCATTAATTCCAACTCAAGCGAATGGAAGTTTGATATGATCCAACAGTTATTCTTGCCACAAGAAGCTGAAAAAATTCTGAGCATTCCATTGAGTATTAGACTCCCACCGGACCAATTGATTTGGTCCAAAACTCCTTTCTGTAAGTTTACTACCTAAAGTGCTTAAAAATTGTTGGCTTGTGATGCTTTTTGGAGAGGCCTTTAGATGCTACATGTCCCAAATAAAGTTAAGCATTTTGCCTAGCAAGCTTGTAGTAATGCTCTCCCCTCAATGGTTAACCTTCTTTGCTGCCAAGTTGTGACCACTGATCAATGCAACAGCTGCAAGTCCCAACCTGAGGATGTTGTTCATGCTGTGTGGAGTTGTAAGGAGGTGGAAAGTGTTTGGAGTAACCTCAGTTGGGCTAATCTCTCGGACTCCATCCATCCGAGTGACTTCACTAACCTTATTTCAAGTTTTTTTTAGGTTTCGGAGGCCTACAAAGCCAAGATTTTCATACTCACAGCTTGGTTGTTGTGGAATCAAAGGAATGTTGTCCATTTAAGCTGCCCAACTCATCCTTTAGGCCATATCCTCTCAGTTGCAGGTGACATGCTCCAGGACTTCCTCAATCCTCCAGTTGCCTTGCTCGTTGTAGATCAGATTCCCATCTCGCATCAATGTCACCCACCTGACCATCCTCAGTTCAAAGCAAATTTCAACGGTGCTGTTTTCAATAGCATCAATGCGGTTGGAATTGGAGTGGTTGTTCAAGATGTTAGAGGTGATGTTGTTGGCATGGTTTTCAGACCCGGACCGTTCATTGAACCGTAAAAGGGAGAGGTTCAAGGTTTTTGAGGTCGAACCGAGGTCGAACCGTGATGACGTCATAATTAATTTAATAATTATTTTAAATATATATATATATAAACATTAAATTAATAAAAAAATAGGAAAAATTAACTAAAATAGTCTAATTCATTTAGAGAAGCTTATTTCTAAAAAATACATAAAACTTACAAAAATACAATACACAACTACACATTGTTACACACTGTGTGCATAAACTGTATATTGTTTCTCATAACTACACACTGTGTGCATAAACTGTATGCATAAACTGTGTGCATAAAACAATGTTAATTCAAACATAAACTGTGTTTGTGTTTGTGTTTGGATTAACATAAACTGTGTGCATAAAACATTGTTAATCCAAACATAAACTGTGCAAACACTGTATGCATAAACTGTGTGCATTAACAGTGTTTGTTAATCCAAAAGATCTTAATCCAATGTACAGCCTTGTTTCTCATAACAATGTTTTCCAAGTTACAGTACACAAACACAACTACACATTGTTTCTTACAAAAATACATAAAACCTTATTTCTAAAAAACAATAATAAAACTTCAAACTCCAAGTTACACACTGTGTCTTACAAAAAGACATAGAAATTATCTCTAAAATACAAAATAGAACTACAAAGTTCAAACAGAACTATTATGATCATAAATCATCAATGTCATGATAGTTATCGTGCTCATCATCATGCCCTGGAAATCCAGGAGGAGGGCCAACAGGTTGTCCAAATGTTCCCAAATCAATTCCTTCAACCTCACTGCTATCATCTACAGATTCTACACACAAGTTTGAACAAAATAAAAAGAAAAATCATTATAATGTTTACATAAGTTTGAAAAAAATAAAAGAAAAATCACTATAGGTTATCAAATTGTTTACATATAAACTAACCTTCAATATTAGAAGAAGGCCCTGCACTTGCTGGATATGCACCCTCTTCATAAATTGCATTCTCCAACTCTTCATAATTAAGATATGGGTCTTCCTCTTCCACAAATACCCAAAAATCAGTTTTGTCGATACTTGCATAATCAATGGGGTCAAAATTAAACTTTTTGTTGTAAAGCTTGCATCATAAAATGTCATGCTCATTATTGGAATTTGAACATAATTAGTAACTAACAATTACATTATATAAATAACTTCTTAAAAATTAATATATTGACAAGATATAGCATTTAGTTACCTATGTCTCAATCGCAAGTTATGATGAACAAACACAAAATCATTGAGCCTTTGATGCTCCAACCTATTTCTCCTCTTAGAACGTATTTAGTCAAATAAACTCCAACAACGCTCACATCCAGAAGAGGCGGAAGTTTGGCTAAGGATTCTAATTGCCAATTTTTGCAAGTTTGGAGCATCAGCACCCCACAACTTCCACCATTCATCTGATTTTCATAACACAACGTAATCTAATATTAATCAACATAAACAAACAAACTTTCAATTGAATAATCATTTCAGTTATTCTAACTATAGTGACAAAACTAACTTTCAACATGAACAAAAAAAAACTAAGATTTGTTTATAGTATTAAAGTAAACTAATTACTTCTCACTTGGATGAGTGGTCGTGCTTGTTGACAATGCAAGATCTCTATCAAAGCTCCCAATACGATCTCGAAAATATTGGGTTTCCTTAATTACCTTTTCTTTGTCACCATCATATTTTGCCCCAATGTAGTCCAAAACAGCCATATTTATTGCTGGTTTCCGACAAAAATTCTCCTCATCATATTGAAAAGCGGGATTTAACCAATATGCAGCAACATGAAGATCTTTACGCAAATTTTTGTCCCAATGGTTTTTTATAATTGAGGTTTATGGCTTGTACAAGTGCTTCTTCATTCGGAAGATCTTCTTGATTCCCAACTGTGCTCTATGCATGCCCTCATACACATATCCTATTGCAGGCCTTTGATCAGAATCAACAATCCGTAACAAACGAATGAGTGGTGATGAAATCTTGACAAGAACATTAATATCATCTCAAAAAGAATTATCAAAAATGATAAAAACTACTTCTTTTGCCTTTGACTCTCTTGCCAATCTATTGTCCACAAAGAACTTGCTAGTCACTAAGGCTTGCAAGTCATGCTTATGCACATGAAGGCTTCCAAATGAAAGGAAAGTAGTAGCAAATCTTGTTGCTCCTGCACGTACAATATCTATCCAACCAGGTCTCTTCCTCAACCAAGCAATCAAAGCCACATGATTATAAATAAAAACTGTAACTTTGGATGCACATTTTTTGAGTCTCTCCACATGAGGCATGTCTCCCATATCCTACAACACAAGATTCAGGTAATGTGCTGCACAAGGAGACCAACTAATAGTTTTATACTTTTCACACAACAATTTACCAGCAGATACATAATTGGAAGCATTATCAGTAACCATGTGAACTATGTTTTTTGGACCAACCCATGTAACTACTTCATCAAACAATTTAAACAAGTTTCTGGTACTCTTCACAATATTTGAGGCATCAACTGATTTTACAAATACCATTCCCCTAGGACAATAAACAAGGAAATTAATCAATGACCTATGTCTAGTATCTGTCCAACCATCAGCCATAAGTGTACATCCAACTTCTGCCCAATGCCTACGTTGTGTCTCAACCAACAACTGAACCTCTTTCTTTTGATCCCTTAACAAAGGGACTCGTACAACATGATAAGATGGACCTTTGTAACCAGGACCAGCAGCAACTACGGCATCAATCATCCTTTGGTAGTACACTAAATTCACTACATTAAAAGGAATGCAATTGTCATACAGAAACCTTGCAATAGCCATATCAGCTTGCCTCACCCTTTCTTTACTTTGGAACACACTTTTAAGACCAGGTTGAGCTCCTGGAGTAGTTCTTGGAGCAAAGTAATTATCCACTGGCTTTGTACCCTTTCTTTTACCTAAAACAGGTTTTTTAGGCAACCCACTACTAAATACTTCTTGAACATCTTCATTTTCTTGCATATCACTATTTGTGGAAGGCACACTAAACATTTCTTCTTGACGTTGTTTCTCAGCTTTTTTCTTCAACTCAAACTCCTTCACATATTCCAACATTTGGTATCTCACATCATGAGAAACCTTTTTACACGATCCAATATCACCTTTTATCCCCACAAGGTGTTTTTTCATCCTATTAATACCCCTACCTTTATATGTTTGCCTACAATATACACATGTAAAAGTATTTCGTCCCTTCTCATCCTCCCCAAGGCTAAAATGTTCCCAAGCCGGATCAACCTTTTCCCTTACTCTTGAGCTAGACTCCACTACATTGGAATCAACTTCATGTGATGGAGTAGACCCGATCTCTGTTTCCATTTTAATCTAAAAGACTAAACAACCAGTCAAACACGCATAGACCCATCAATTTTTGAAATATAGATAGTCAAAGAATCACAACTTCATACACAGAGTCAAATTAACAAACTAATATACACAGAGTCATAGAGTCAAAGAATCACAAATTCACAACTTCATACAATTTCTAAAATAGTGAAATTCACCAATTTTTTACAACAGGCCCATCACAAGATTCACAACTTTCACAAGTTAAAGATTGAAGCACAAATTTAAACACATTTGTGCTTGCAAACAAAAATTGTAAAATATAATTATCATGAACCATTTCTCATTCGTCATGTTCACAGATTATAAACACATACTTATCAAACAAAAATTATAAAATATAAACACACATTGAAGCATAAATCCTTGCAACAGCATATTAACAAACTATAATGCACAAGAAACATGGATTGGATTTTTTCTCTCTCTCTCTTGATTATTGTTTTTGTTAGAAAAATAAACTTGATTTCCTTCAAAAATTGGACAAAAAATATAAATTGACATAAAAGAAAGAAGAATTAAAACAGATAAAGTACCAAATGACGGCGACGAGGACGAGGCAGAGAGTGAGCTGTGACGGCGATGAGGGAGAGAGGCAGAGATGAGCGTGAGAGAGAGGCAGAGAGTGATTGAGAGAGTGAGCTGCGATCTGGGCTGAGCTGCGATGGCAATGAGGGAGAGAGGCAGAGATAAGCGTGAGAGAGAGGCAGAGAGTGATTGAGAGAGTGAGTTGCGATTTGGGCTGAGCTGCAACGGCGACGAGGGAGAGAGGCAGAGACGAGAGAGTGAGGAAGAGGTAGAGAGTGATTGAGAGAGTGAGGCAAGGGTTTCGTTTCAAGGTTAAATTTGTTCAATGAGTATGCTCCAAACAACACCGTATAAGGGGGGGAAAAAAAAAAGATGGAATGACGCCGTTTTAAGGCTTGAAACAAGGCAACCGTTTGACCCGTGTAAACCGATCACGGTTCACAGAACCGGACGATCGAACCGCGGTCCGAACGGGTCCATGCTTTTTTTGCATGGAACGGTTCTTCACCTTAAACGGACCGTGGAAGTGAACGGTTCAAGGGTTTCCTGGTCGGACCGTACAGTCCGGTTCGGGTTTAAAAACCTTGGTTGTTAGTGCTCTCTCTATGCGTATTTCGCTCCCTCAAACTGTTGTAGAAGTGGAGGTCCTTGAGTGCCGACGTGCTGTCCAATTTGTATGTGAGATTGGAATCCATGAAGTAACCTTTGAAGGTGATTCAATGCTCGTAATTCAAGCTCTCAAATCTGGAAAGGCTGACCGATTCGTTTATGGGCATATTATTGATGATGTTCTCTAACAAGCTTCCCAATTGCGTTTCTTTTATTTTTGTCATGTTAACTGGTCATGTAACTAGCTAAAAATCTAGAGCTGGATTAACTTTTCAAGTTTGGCTAGAAGACATTCCTGGGGATTTAGTACCATTGGTTATTGCTGATGTTGTTTAAGTTTTTGGTTTTTGAATAAAGTCCTGTCTAGACTTCCAAGCTGGTTTCTCAAAAAAAAAAAAAAAAACTATATTATCAAACCAACCTGTTGGCTGATTCTCCCAAAAAAAAAAAAAAAAATCCAACTTGTTGGCTATTGAAATCTTCAAATCCTAATTCTAGGATTGGAGATTAGCATCAAAACATACTTAGTTTAACTAACGTACGCATCTGCTATTTCACTTTTTTTTTTTTTTTTTGGTAAATTATATTCAGCACCCCTGAAATTTGGGATAGAGTCGAACAAGTTCAAGACATTTCAAAATTAACCGATTTAGTTCCTGAACCATATGCTAAATACAACATTTTCATTTCTAAGAGCATATGGTGTAAGGACCAAATTGGTCATTTTTGAAATATTTTGGACTTAGTATTAACTCAAACCTTAGGAGGGGCGACTATAATGTACCCTTTTTTTTACATTCACTTTTATATGTTAAAATGTGAACATTTTTTTTTTATCAATTATGGCTGTATATGTAAAAGGAAAATGCTAACGGATACTCTTAGGGCAATGGTTAACAATCCATTTAAAGAAAGTTTTTATGAGAAAAGAGAAAAAGCAATTAATATTGGACAAAGTTTAGCTACAAAATTAGTTGTAACTTAATGTTATAAACTCACTCAATAAAATAAATATTATAACATATTTTGAAAATCTAACCGTTGAATTGCATGTTCTTTACGCTCTTAATAAACATGTTAAATTTTGTGTCAATCGGATATTATTTACTATATGATCTATAAGCACTTATATTTTGTGTATAATTTTAAATTACAAAAACTTGCAATTAAAAAAATTTATTGATGACATAACTATTGATCTTTAATTTTCTTGAAATTTTGCAAGCATGGATGATATAAGAAGGATATGTAATCCAATGGTGGATTTGTCAAAATTCACCTCTAACAAAAAGATATTAAGTAAGTTTGTATCCTAAGGTTACAACTAATTTTGTAGCTAAATTTTGCGCATTAATATTTTGACAGCTTTTTTTATTTCCCATAAAAAGCATGGATGATATAAGAAAAATATGTAATCCAATGGTGGATTTGTCAAAATTCATCTCTAACAAAAAGATATTAAGTAAGTTTGTATCCTAATGCTATAATTAATTTTGTAGCTAAATTTTGCCCATTAAAATTTTGACAGCTTTTTTTATTTCCCATAAAAGTAGTATCAAAATTTTTCTAAAATGAATTATTAACCATTGTCATAAGGGCACTTGTTAACATGATCCTATGTAAAATATTAAATGTGAAAGAATACTTTTTCATAAGTCATAATAAATGTCCTCACAACTTACTTATATCCATAACCCCTATACCTAGGGTGAAATCTCAATGATGCGACGTTTATATACGCGGTACCGCGTAACTTGTTTCTATATTATTATCCTAAAAATTTCAACATCATCTATATTATTAAGGCCCGTTTGGTAGAAGAGTTTGAGTAATGTTATTTGTATTTTTTTGAAATACGTGTGAGTGAAGAAAATGTGTGAAAATGTGTACAATGTTATTTAAAAACTGAAAATGTGTTGTTTAACTAATCTACCAAACGGGCCTAAGTAGCACAAGTAAATCATTACCCTAAACAATTTCCATGAAGTTACCTGGAAAATGACTCAGAAAAATTGACGAGGAGACGGTACTCCCTATGAGTATGAGAAAAGAACTTGCGGAGAGACTGTTAAATAGGTGATGACAAAACTAAGCCGATAAGATTTGCACAGCAGCGACAATAGTGTGTGGTTGCGTACTGTTTTTTTTTGCTTTTGCGTTTGCATTTGCAGCTGTGTTTGGCTGGTCCCATGATACTGTTCATAAACCAGTCAAGTTGCACAAAACATATGAATAGTATTTTGATCGTTTAAAAAATATTTTTTACAGTGTTTTCAGCCCTATATTTTTAGCTTTTAGCAAATAAATGGTATCCACACAGAAGTGAACAATTGGCCGGGCACGTTAAGTCGAGTCTCCAAGTCAATTCAACGTCGACTTCTAGTTCTAGCCCCTCGGTCTTTAGTCTTCACGCGGGTAAAGATGGTCAGTGAAAACGATGGCGTGACTCGACTTTTGCACTTTCCTTTACATGCTATTAAAATTGAAAAAATTAAATTTTAAAAATAAATAAATAAAGAGTATTATATTTTTGGATTCCCTTAAATGTTTTTCTTTTTTCTTTTTCTTTTTTTGTTTGCATTCACATAGTATAATTCAAAAATATTTTCCTTTTATTGTCAAAATTCGAATTACAACACTTAAGTTTGGATATATTATCATTTCCTTTCCGAGATTAAAATTTTTGTTATTTTAAAATTTTTAACTTTAACATTTATGTTTATATATATATATATATATATATATATATATATATATATATATATATAAAACAACCAGGAAGCAGATATAGTGTTATGACACATTATTTTATTTATTTATTTTTATCAGGCACATTATTTAATTTAAATTAAACAAAAAATAGATTAATTATAATTAACAATCCATAATCACGTGTAGTCGAAACTTAATTCACGCAAGTGTACGTTAACCATTAAAAATATTTTCATGATATCTTTCAATCCAGTGGACAGATAAGAGCTCATGAAGTGTCTTTTGATCATTGTGACTTCAAGATCAATTTCATGCAACATGATTGGAAATTAAACTATAAAAGTTATAGTTTTACCCCTATGATGTAATATGATGATGATAATACAATGAGGTTAAATGAAAGTTGCAAAATAGAATGTCTACAATCCCCTTCACACATAAATTATAATTGCAACAAAATTAGACAATTGAATTTTCAAGGTACGTACAATGAAACAAGCCTTTAAGAAATGCCAGTACAAATAGTGTTTATTTAACAAATACACTTGTTCATAACCCCCCCCCCCCCCCCCCCCCCCCCCTTCAACAAAGCAACAAATTGCACACATAAATACATTGGATTATCATCCAACGCAGAAAACTAAAATTGCAATATGGAAGGGCAAAAATATTGTATACTTTCTCTCACATTGATAATAAATATCACCATAGATAAAATTATTGAAATTCACTATTATTTGAAAGTTGGGAGTACAAGCATTCAAAAAAAAAAAAAAAAAAAAAAAGGTTGGGAGTGCTACCTTATTTATACTTACGGCATAATTTGTATTTAAGTATTTACTATTAGTACTACGCAGTAATGGTCTCTCCCATTTCTTCTTCGTTCTCGCCTGTTAACTCCTCAAGTGATTTCCCTTTGGATTCAGGCACCAATAAGGTAAACAATACCCCCGCTAAATTGACCCCTGCGAGGATAAGAAGTGTCTTTCTAATTCCAATACCGGGTGGGTATCCTTTATCATCCTTTGTGGAATTTCGGTCTTCAGAAGCATATGAGAACCCCAGTGAACCAGCAATTGCTCCAATCTTCCCAGTTGCAGCTGATATTCCATGACAAGTAGACCTTAGCCTTGCAGGGAAGATTTCTGCTGGCACAATAAATGTTGTGGTATTTGGTCCAAAGTTGGCAAAGAAAAAGGTGAATGCATATAGCACCAGGAACCCAATACGATTTTTTGGCAATGTCCAGTGTTTATAAGGAATAGCAATTCCAAACATGAAGACAGACATGAAGAAGAAACCCATTAACTGGATTGCAAACCGTCCTATATGGTCAATGAAGGCCACCGTAAACCAATACCCCGGCACAGTACCGCACAGTGCTATTAGTGTTTGTGCCCTTGCAATCTTGTAAACCTCTTCAATAGCGCTCATGTTCTTTGCTGGAGGAAGCCAATTAACTGCCGTGAAGATATTCTTCTGGAAAAGGTTCTGACTATAGTAACCGACGTCCACCAAGAACCAACAAACAGCTGTTCCAAGCAAGTGAAGCCCATGGCGTTTTGCAAATTTCATTGAGAATAAGCCATAGGAATCCTGAGTTGTCTCTACCTCCATTTGGGGTTGGACCTCTACTTGTAATACCTTAGACATGTCTGCCGCGGCTTGTTTTGCATTCCTGGCAACCAAGGCAGTATAACGAGCTGTCTCGGGCATTTTCATACGCCAGTAGTATGTAAGAGCGGCCGGAATGGCTCCAACCATCAAAATTATGCGCCAAACATAATCAGCTTGGGGTGGCAGAGATTTTATTGGATCTGTACTGAACTTTACACTTTTGTATTTGTCATTGAAGGCACCTGCGACAGTTAATCCAACAATCCCACCAAATAAGATTCCAATGCCTTGCATGGCAAAAACTGCTGCGATAAATCCCCCACGAGTCCTTTTGTTAGCATATTCAGACATAATTGTAGCCGAAAGAGGATAGTCTCCACCAATGCCAAAGCCAAGCCAGAACCTAAAGAAACAAAGTGTGGTAATGACACCAGCTGGTTCTTTTCCGAATGAGAGTCCCGATGCAATGGAGCAAAATACCATGAGAATGAGTGTCACACCGTAAACTCTTTTGCGTCCCAATTTGTCACCAAGCCAACCGAAGAAAAGTTGGCCAGCAAAAGTACCACAAAGTGTAGCTGCAGTAACAGCGGAATTCACACTGGGAGGCAATGTGCCTGGCGCACTGTGATTCGCCGGTGTGTAATATATACGTCCAAGTAACTTTGTAACAATGGAAATGCAAAAGATATCATATGCATCTGTGAAGAATCCCATTCCAGTTATTACAATTGCTGTGAAATGATACAATTGGACTTTTGCAGAATCGAGTGCTGTAAGCACTCCTATCTTCTCTGTAGCCATGGCTGGATCTTACAACTTCAAGTATCTTTCCACCTACAGTTGCAGAAAATTTTCAGACAAAAAATAAAAATAAAAATAAGTTTCTCAAAATATAACCCTGAAAGTAATAAGGAAAAAAGTTCATTAATGAAGTCCTTACAATATTTTATACAGAAAAGATAAATCTATAGAAACAAAAGTTTTCACAATTTTTTGTGATGATCATTCTATTGTAATCGGTGAATTATAAAAACGAAGTTAATAGCAGAATTATATGAAAGTAATGTTACTTCAATTATAACTTATCACCTAAATAAATTGTGAAAATGTTTATGTTTATAATATTATATATTATACTTAAAATGAATTTTTGAGTAATTAATTGTTTCACTTTATGTATAGAAAAAATAAATTGTTATTAAGCTTGTGTATATCATATTATATAGGATTTTGTTAACATGTTATATATTATATAGAAAATGAGTTTTTGAGTAGTTGTTTGACTTTGTAGTTTGTATATATATATATATATATATATATATATATATATATATATAATAAAGTGTTATTAAATTCAGTATGTATAAGTATATGATAATTATAAATGATTTTAATTCAATGATCTTAGAATATAGAGCAAAACTTTATTAAACTAGAGCTAATTTTTGTTTTGAGACACTGGAAGATTATTTTACATGATAATGGTCGCACATGCGTATGCGCACGCGCACACACATATATATAGTTTGAATTTCACATTTCCCTCTATTTTTCTTAATATATTGATTTCTTTGAAAGATTAAAAAAATGTATAAATGAAGAAAAATTCATAGAACTAAGGGTCAAATGAATTTAAATACTTATTTTATGGGTATTTATGCCCCCTTCCTTCTTCTTCTTCTTTTTTTAAAGAAGAAAATACTATTTATTCCATTAAAAAAAAAAAAAGCTAAATCAACTTGAATTATAGCATGAAGATGTAGTGGAATATCTTCCATCCATACCACAAAACCCATGACATAATTAGCATGTTTAACAAGATTGTGAACTACAAAATTATATTATCTATGAAAAAGTGAAAAACTAATTATATGATAAGTTAGACATTTTTTTTGGTATGAGAGAATTTGAATTCATGTTGTCTACTCTATTATGATATTGATCTTTATCATCATGGTAAATACTAATTAGTTTTTGGTATAACTAAAGAGAATAACCTTTATCAATTGACGTAATTAGTGTACCTACATAGACATATTTAAACTTAACTGTTAGAATAATCTTAACTTATCAAAGCACATCCTACAATGATAAAATTAAAGCATCCGCATCTTTTAATTCTAGTTGGAAAACTATTTTCGATTGTTACCACAGAGAAATAAAAAGATACGAGTAAGATTGTAGTTTTTTTTTAAATTGATATTCTTCTTTATTTTCCTTTTTCCTCTTATCCTTATTTTACTTTTATAAATTTTGAACTTTAAAAGTCATTGATAAAAGTAGGAAGTATTTTTTTTTCTTATTGAAAAATTTGAAATATAAAAAATATAATAGTTCATTAAATATGATATAAAAAGAAAATCCACTAAAAAAATCAAATTATAGGGCGAGATATAACAAAAAGACACTGGGATATTCTTTCAGTTGTGTGTGAACATTTATTTCAATCCAAACCACACGTCATGATCTTGTTCAAGCAATTTTCCTTAGGGCATCAATCATCAAAAGTGTTATTTGATTTGAAAATTTTGAAGGTTTGAGGTTTAATTTGAATTCATTACTAAATTATAAATTTAAAATGCAATTTATCTTCTTTTTTTTTTTTTAAGCAAATGAAAGAAACAAAACAAACTATAATATTACTGGGACTATACTTATCATTATGCATAAAGATAAGTATCCCACAAAGTTAAAAGGAGAAAAAACAAATCCATGAAGTACATATAATATTTTCCCCAAAAAAAATTAAGCACAATACTGTATAATATTAAATAAAAAAATTAAAAAAAAAAAATAGTCTTAGAATGTCAGGAACATTATAACCCAGTGGCATGATATATTTTCCTTTATTCAGATTTCATAGAACTAATATTCAATTAACTGTTAATGAAACTATCCAAATTAAAAATAGTCTATAATTAAAAGGGAACCTTACTGCAGGCACCAAAAAATTCAGCTCATCAGAGTCCACCATAATACTAAAGCAGAAAAGAGCAGTCGTTTCAAATAAATTAGGAACTTCTGGGGATTCATGTGTAAGGTCTAGCAGGAAAATTTTCAAAAAAAAAAAAATGGAAGCCAGAGAAAGAAAGAGACTGACCTGCTTGTTGAGTTCCAAATGGAGCTTGAGATATTGAAGAAGAGTGTGGTGGTTAGCCATATGCTGGCATATAACACCTTTTATACATCTTGTAAGGTCATTGCTTTCACTGGTTACAACCTTGCTTATTGATAAGTAAGAGTTATTTAATTTGTTATTTTAATCTCGTTCTCAACTAATTACCCAATTCAACCTGAGACTAAAGTCAAACAAACATGATTTTTTTTTTTTTTATAATTTCTTTCAGATTTTAAAGTAAATTTTGCGTTCAAAGAAAATCTATTCTCTCTGGAGCAATATCAAACTGTGCAACTTCAAAAAAAGGGAACTGCATTTGTAAATTGATATATTCCATATCATCGAAACTCACACGAAATGTCATGTTTGTTCGAAAGAGAAGAATCATCTAATTTATATTAAAAAAATAAACGCCGCGTGAATAATTTGAGGTCCACTATGTGTTCTGTACACGAAATAAAATAAATAAATAAACATCACAAGAAATTCCTCGGATATGCTGGTATGGAATAATTTATTCAAACGCCAGTTTCATTGTAAAATATAAACTTGTCTATTGCGGATATTCCATGATTATTTCCATGAATAATGAGCTGCTAAATGACGTATAATAAGCCAGGTAATAATCGTTTAAATAGCAACAGGAGAATCCAATTGGTAAAATTCACTTGCTGCATCGTTGCGGATATGGAATAAGTCAGCGAGTTGACTTTGATTAATGCCTTTGCTCCATGAATGGCTATTAAAAATTAAAAATTATAAAATCCAAAATTTCAATCTCATTTTTCTGAAATATATATAATGTATAGACAACCTTCAGATATTCATTATCAAAATGATTACTACTACTTGAGCAGCTATTAGATTTCGTTTAGATGAATTAAAGAGTGATTGACAATTTTTTTTTTTTTTTTTTTTGAGAAAGTGTGATTGACAATTTGATTATTCGTTTGTGAGGCAATATTGTACAATTATAAGCTACTGTGATTGTAGTAATTATACAATAGACTGGAAGTATATAATTTTGTACAATCATCATAATTAAGGAGTGATACCATATATTAGATGTATAAATATATTGTAAATTAGACCATATATACTATTACTATACACCAAACATATCATATAGTAAATGTATATTAGTTTGTAACTCTTTGAATATGTACAGATGCACTTAAAAAAAAATTATATATATGTATATATATATCTATATATATATATATATATATTTGCTTTTAATGCTATTAATATTATGAATATGTTGCTTTTTAAAAGTCCACATTCGGTACCATAGAGCATGGTTAGTTGTACAACAGTTTTATAAAGCTTTTTCATTAACTTAATAGGTATTCTAGGTATGATTGCACAATTCTCTTAATGTACTTCTCTACTTCACTTGCCTTGGAAAACCACATCAATAGCATTGTCCAATCGTAAAATATCTATTAAGTTAAAGGAAAATTTTCTTATCAAATAACGAAATAAAAATGATTTGGTTCAAAAAGATAGTGTTGCACATAAATTATAATCAAAATGAAAATTACAAATAGTGTTTATTAAACAAATACACTTGTTCATTTCCCCCAAACAAAGCAACAAATTGCACTCATAAATATTTAACTCTTTTTTTTTTGGAACTAGAAAAGTTTAACTTAAACATATTGGATTATAATCTAACTTAGAAAACTAAAATTACAATCTAGATGGACAATAATATTGTACTCCTTTCTCTCACATGAAATATTTTTGGAGCATAAAACATTAACTTAAACTCACAATTATTATGTGAAAGTTGAGAGTACAACATTATTATACTTCTAGAATAATTTTTAATTAAGTCTTTATTATTATTATTGATTATTGATTATTATTAGTATTACGCAGTAATGGTCTCTTCCCTATCTTCATCGATCTCCCCTGTCAACTCCTCAAGCGATTTTCCTTTGGATTCAGGCACCAATAAGGTAAAAAATACACCTGCTACATTGATCCCTGTGAGTATAAGAAGTGTATTTCGCATTCCAATACCAGCTGGGTGAAAGTTTACTTGAGAAAACAGAGTTTTTCCAACAATGGCGGAAGAACAAAATAAAAGATTGAGAGAGAGAGAGAGAGAGGAAGTGGAGAGAGCTGTGAGAGAATGAATGAAATGAATAGCAACTATTTTCATACTGATACATCTTTACGTGAATATATATACACAATCACAAAGATAGATTACTCTAACTGCCTAACCGTAGATCCGTAAAAATTGGGACGGTTACACAAGTGAGTGACACGTCATCAGCTACAAGCTCTAACCTCCAGACCGACCTTAATTAACATCACCAACAGCTGGACTTTTCTGCAACTGAACTCTGATATTTTACAAGTCAAAGATAAGGTTAGACAATGTTGAAACACACCATCTTTGACCAATAACACAGCTACTTGACCTGATCAGACCGACACCATTTCTTTAATGAGAAATGATATTATATTTGAAACACTAGCCGTTAGGCACTTCTTTAAATCTATCTTCACTGGGTACCCTGCATCATCTGAAGTTTTGTTTTTGCTTTCAGAAGCATATGAGAACCCCAATGAACCAGCAATTGCTCCAATGAACCCCAAAATCCACACCAAATTGTTGATGGAAGCCCTTTGCCACAAGTCTTGCTTTGTAACGACTGATGGAGCCATCACTGTTGCGTTTAAGTTTGTATACCCACTTGCATCCCACAACATTCTGACTGGGATGAGAAGGAACAAGGATCCAAGTATCCTGTCTTTGAAGAGCCTCAAACTCTTCATCCATGGCTTTACACCACTGAGGATATTGGACTGCAATTTTGAAGCTTGGTGGCTCCAATTCTGAGTAGTCAATCTTAGCAGTGAGAGCCTGAATAGCAGTGAAGGCTTTGGGTTTGGAAATACCATTTTTAGACCTAGTGACCATTGGATGAGTGTTGGAAGGAATTAAAGGTAAGGAAGCAGGTGTGGGGTTAGATGTAGGGGTAGGGACAGGCTCAGATGTAGGATGTGGAGATGGAGGATCACTAGAAGATATAGAAGTGGACGTAGAGGTGGGCTGAGACTGAATAATGTGAGAATGAAGTAATGCGGCATCTGGAGTAGGCTGAGTAGATGGGACTTGAGAAGGTTGAGTAGAAGTATTAAGAGATGTAGGTGTAGACTGACATATATGAGAAGAATGCCAAGAACCAGAAGATAAAGGAGAAGTCTCAGGATATAAAAACTCAGACTCATTGAATAGAACATGTCTAGTGATGTATATTCTGTGAGTTGTAGGGTCAAGGCAAATATAGCCCTTGGAGTGTGTGGGATAGCCAAGAAACAGACATGGTTTAGTAGGTGGTTGAAGTTTGTGAGAGTTGTAAGGCCGAAGCAAGGGAAAACATGTGCAGCCAAAGACCCTAAGGTGACTAATATCAGGTTTAGAGTTGTATAGCTTTTCCCAAGGTGACAGATTGTTTAGGATAGGAGTAGAAAGTCTATTTATAATGTGTGTAGCTGTAGAAACAGCATAGGACCAATAGGAAATAGGAAGATGGGAATGGGAAAGTAGAGTAAGTGAACACTCCACAAGGTGTCTGTGTTTCCTTTCTGCCACACCATTCTGTTGTGGTGTGTGTGGACAAGAAAGTTGGTGAGTGATACCTTGGGTTGAGCAGAAATCTTTAAAGGCATTAGAGGTAAACTCTCCACCACAATCTATCCTTAAAATCTTGATTTTATGGTCAAGCAAATTTTCTACCGTGGCTTTGAAATACTTGAAAATAGTAAAGACATCAGATTTAAATTTGAGCAGGTAAAGCCAAGTGAATTTAGTAAAATCATCAACAAACACCAAATAATATTTGTAATCATTGATTGAAACAACTGGAGCAGGACCCATACATCACTGTGAACAAGTTCAAGGGGTCTAGATGACTTAAAGACAGACTCTTTGAAAGGTAATTGACACATTTTGCCACTGAGACAATGTTTACAGTGTGGAACAACAAAATCTTTATTGAATACAATATCTGGACTAGCAGATTTATTGAAAACAGGAGGACAGAAAGTGGAATTTAGAACACTATCACTGGGATGGCCTAGCCTATTATGCCACAACAAGCTATTGGTTGATTTCTGAGCATGGAAAACATGATTGGAGTGAGACTGTGATGGAGCTTGGACAGATTTTGATTTTGAGTAGATCGGATAGAGGCCATTCTTACTCAAGCCCTGGTAAAGGATTCTCCCCGTAGGAATATCCTGGATAAGGAATTTGTGTGCATCAAAATAACATGAGCAATTATTATGAAGACAAAGTTTGTGTACAGACAGAAGATTAGATGCAATTCTAGGCACATGTAGGACATTTCTTAGTTGAAATTGATGAAATTTGGTGTGAAGAGAAGAATTACCTATATGGTTAATAGGAAGAGATTGACCATTACCAACTGCTATCTGATCAGGCCCTTTATACTGAGATTGACTTGTCAGATTGTTGAGATTTGCAGTGATATGGTCTGAAGCCCCTGAATCAGTAAGCCATGGATCTGAGTTGCCAAGAATTGCAGTGTTTGATGCTATTGCCATGGCAGCCAACTTGGTTGGTGGATTCTTGCCTTGATAGGCAAAATCCATTCTGTGGTAACAATCTAGGCCTGTATGACCCATCTTACCACAAATTTGGCATTGTGGACGATCAGGCTTACTAGATTGATTTTGTGAATGATGCTGTGATGAGAAATTGGAATTATAGAAGCCTGAGTTACCACCAGAGTTACTACCAGTGTTGTAGAAACCTAAATAACCACTGGTGCTGCCTTGAGAATGAGGTGTGTAATTGTTTGATCTATCACCACCTCTATCTCTGTTAAAATTGTTTCTTCCTCTTCCTCTTGTAGAACCTTGGTTCAGATACATGTTGGATTGTGAATTTCCTCCATTGCCATTTGGCTTAAAGTTAGAAGCATACATGGCAAGGGAATGCAGAACAGATTCTGAAACTTCCATCATAGCTTGTTCCTCACTCTGAAGCATGATAGAGAGTTGTTCATAGGAGATAGGATCACTTCTGGTGCAAATAGCAAAACAAAAGTGTGCAAACTCCTTAGGTAAACCTCTGAGAACTATACAAATCAGCTCCTCATTATCAACGACAACTCCAACTGCAAGAAGCTTATCTCTAGCTATCTTGATCTTTTGCAGGAATCCATTAACAGATTCATTACCTTTCTTCAGGCTTTGCAATTCAAGCTTAAGATTCAGTATATTGGCTCTAGATGTTGATGTGAACCTTCGATCCAAAGTGTTCCACACCTCCTGAGCATTTGTGATCCCAACAACCAGAGAGAACACCTGAGGTGTCAGTGTTGAGTTGATCAAAGAAAGAAGAGCTTTGTCTCTTATCCTCCATGTTTGATAGTCTGGATTCATTGTAGTTGTTGGATTGCCCTGTGCATCACGCAGAAAAGGACATGGTGGTGAAATTGAGCCATCAATGTGCTCAATCAAAGAGTAGGCTTCAAGGATAGTCACCAATTGGTGCTTCCATGGAATATAGTTGTTGTAGTCAAGTTTAATGGACATCAGGTTGGACATGTTAGACAGAAGAAGTAATGGCGATTGAGTGGGAGTGATGGTGTTGCTAGTCGAAGAAGAAGTAGTTGCAGAGGCAGTTGTGGAAGCCATGGTATTTGGCTCTGATACCATGAAAGTTTACTTGAGAAAACATAGTTTTTCCAACAATGGCGGAAGAACAAAATAAAAGATTGAGAGAGAGAGAGAGAGAGAGAGGAAGTGGAGAGAGCTGTGAGAGAATGAATGAAATGAATAGCAACTATTTTCATACTGATACATCTTTACGTGAATATATATACACAATCACAAAGATAGATTACTCTAACTGCCTAACCGTAGATCCGTAAAAATTGGGACGGTTACACAAGTGAGTGACACGTCATCAGCTACAAGCTCTAACCTCCAGACCGACCTTAATTAACATCACCAATAGCTGGACTTTTCTGCAACTGAACTCTGATATTTTACAAGTCAAAGATAAGGTTAGACAGTGTTGAAACACACCCTCTTTGACCAATAACACAGCTACTTGACCTGATCAGACCGACACCATTTCTTTAATGAGAAATGACATTATATTTGAAACACTAGCCGTTAGGGACTTCTTTAAATCTATCTTCACTGGGTACCCTGCATCATCTGAAGTTTTGTTTTTGCTTTCAGAAGCATATGAGAACCCCAATGAACCAGCAATTGCTCCAATCTTCCCAGTTGCAGCTGATATTCCATGACAAGTAGACCTTAGCCTTGCGGGGAAGATTTCTGCTGGCACAATAAATGTTGTGGTATTTGGTCCAAAGTTGGAAAAGAAAAAGGTGAATGCATACAACACCTCGAACCCAATCTTATTTTTCGTATTTGTCCAGTGAGTATAAGGAATAGCAAGTGCAAACAGGAAGATAGACATGAAGGAGAACCCCATCAATTGGATTGCAAACCGTCCTATATGATCAATGAAGAGCACCGTAAACCAATACCCCGGCACAGTACCGCACAGTGCTATTAGCGTTTGTGCCTTTGAAATCTTGAAAACCTCTTCAATAGCGCTCATATTTTTTGATGGAGGAAGCCAACCAACTGGGGAGAGGACATTCTTCTGGAAAAGGTTTTGACTATAGTAACCAACGTCCACCAAGCACCAACACATAGCAGTTCCAACCAAGTGAAGCCCATGCCGTTTCGCAAATTCGCTCGAGAATAAGCCATAGGAATCCTGAGTTCCCATCTCTATCATGTCCTTTTCTGGTTCAAGCTCTACTTATAGTACCTTAGACATGTCTGCTGCGGCCTGTTTTGCATTCCTGGCAACCAAGGCTGTATAACGAGCTGTCTCGGGCATTTTCATACGCCAGTAGTATGTAAGGGCGGCAGGGATGGCTCCAACCATCAAAATTATTCGCCAAACATAATCAGCTTGTTGTGGCACATAAGTAAGTGGCTTACCAAGGTACATGTCAGCGGGGTATGTTTTTTCGAAGATGCTTGCAACAACTATTCCAACAATCCCACCAAATAAAATTCCCATGCCTTGCATGGCAAAAACTGCAGCGATAAATCCCCCACGAGTCCTTTTGTTAGCGTATTCAGACATGATTGTAGCCGAAAGAGGATAATCTCCATCAATGCCAAAGCCAAGCCAGAACCTAAAGAAACCAAGTGTGCTAATGACACCAACTGCTGATTTTCCAAATGAGAGTCCAGACGCAATGGAGCAAAATACCATGAGAAGGAGTGTCACACCATACACTCTTTTGCGTCCCAATTTGTCGCCAAGCCAACCGAAGAAGAGTTGGCCAGCAAAAGTACCACAAAGCGAAGCGGCAGTAACAGCGTCTGATACGTTGGGAGGCAATGTGCCTGGCGAGGATGATGATACTGGATTTGGGTAATATATACGGCCAAGCAACTTCGTGATGATGGAAATGCAGAAGATATCATAAGCATCAATCCCATTCCGGTGATTACAATTGCTGTGTAATGATATAGTTGGGTCTTTGCAGAATCGAGTGCTTTAAGCACTCCCATCTGCTCAGTAGCCATGGCTAGATCTTACAACTTTTAAGTAACTTTCCACCTGCAATTGTAGAAAACTTTCTACCAAAAAAAAAAAGGTCTCAAAATCTATCCATGAAAATAATAGGGAAAAAAGGTTCAACAATAAAGTCCTTACAACTTTGTATGTAAAATAAAATAAAATAAAAATTCTATAACAACAAAATTCTTCACAATTTCTTTCCCACATTATGTAATTTGTTATGAACGATGAATAATAAAAATGAATTTAGTGGTAAACCCGTGTGAAAGTAATGTTACTTTACTTATAACTATTCGCCTTAATAAATTATGAAAAAGTTTGTGTCCAGGATATTATATAAAAAATGAGTTTCTGCATTATAATAATATTCTCCCCAAAAAGAATAAACAATATGATTGTTAATGAAATTAGTTATAAAATATTAATAGCATTATAATTAAGCGGCATAATATATATGTATATAGAACTAGATTCAAATAACTATTAAATTAGAGATATGTCAATATTTTTTATAATATATCTTAAGTGATAGGTTGTTAGTGACTGTTACTAATAAACAAAAAATAATAATTATAGTGGTAGATTTAAATTATAATCAGTAATAATTTACTACTTATAATTTATTGTAAAATTGTAGTGAAAAATGTTACGATGATTATTGCATTTCTTATTAAATTATTCAAATAAAAAATAGTCCTACAACAAAAAAAGAGACCCTTGTTGTAGGCACCAAAAAAATTCAGCTCACTAAAGTCCACCATAATACAAAAGCAGAAAAGAGCAGTCATTTCCAATAAATTGGGAACGTCTGGGGATTCATGTGTAAAGTCTTAGCTTGGAAAATTTTAAAAAACAATGTGGCGGCCAAAGAGAGAAAGAGACTGACCTGCTTGTTGAGATTGCCGTGTGGCTGTGTGTGCAGAGCGGCTATTTAAATGCTTCTGTGGCTTGATAGTTGATACTACCCAAGATAAACATTTTTGTCTTGTTCGGTTGTGTTTTTACCGGTCACAACCTTGCTTCTTCGTAAGTAAGAGTTATCAATTTCATTATTTTAACATCTCGTTTTTAACTGCCTCAATTTCAAACTCAGATTAAAGTCAAACAAACGTAGTTCTTTTTTTCAGATTTTTAAACAAATATTTTGTCCACAAACAATCTATTTTCTCTGGAGCAACATCAAACATGTATACTTCAGAAATAAAGAACTGCAATAGTTTGATATATTGATACTCCATAGCATGGGAGGCTCCAACGTAATGTCAAATTTACTCAAAATACAAGTATTGTCTAAATTATATACTATATAATAAAAGTTAGGCTTAAAAGTTGTGTTCTATCAAGTAACTGCACTAAATTACAGCAATTTTTTAGATAAAGATAACAGTTTATTTCTTTTTATCAACTTCTTTAAATAAATTAACAATAATTGTTCTAATAAAAACAAAAAATTTATAGTTCTCTTCGTAACTTCATGTCAACTTCTTTGTTTTTTTGTTTATTCTTAGCCTATGTTCTGTTCTTTTATTTCTTCCTTGGTTTTCTTATTTTATTTCATTTTTTTGTGATAAAGAGACGAAAAAATAGCTAATCTGTATTCATGTAAACTTATTAATTTTTATGGTATTTTATTTTTACGTTTTTCATATCAACTTATAATTAATCTGATAAAAAAAAATAATGCAGAATGATACTTATCCTTTACTCAGTTTCTTCATTGTAATTCTGCTAAACATTGAATATAATTTCTATCTTTTCATTCAAATAATAAAAATAATAAATGCCATAGATATTGCTCTACTTTCCACCATCTATTATAGTGAACTGCGACAATTTTGATTTTAAACATACTTCGTCTTCTTGTATTGATAGAAACGCCACTTTTATGTTCTTATGTGAAGTATCAATTCCTCCTAACTTCTCATTGATTCTCACCATATGCTGTGCTGCAAAGAGATGCAATGGATTTACCAATGTAAATGGTGATTGTGGCCATGTATTGAAGGCACAGATGAAGTTGGCCTTGGAAAAGCACTCGATTTTTCGGTTTGTGCATGATTTGTTTTTATTTTTATCTTTTCATATACTTAAAAAACACTAACTTTTCTTCTTTGTTTTTATTTTTATTTTTGTTTTGGTTTTGGTTTTGCTTAGTAGTTAAAAAGGCAATTTCGTGATTGTGGCCATTGTACAATACTTTGTCAAATGTGCCGTTATAAATTTGGATAGTTTATAATTTGTGAATTTGGAGCTTTTTATATAAACTAGTGTATAATCCTGTGCATATGCACACGTACAATTAAAAACAATCACAATTACATGATTCAAATTATACAATTTTTTTAGAAGATGTTTAAATTATGCATGGTATTAACTTACACCTTTTTAAAACCATATATTTCTAAAAATATGTAATGATTTCTCAGTATATATATATATATATATATATATATACATATATATTGAGAGATAATTACAACATGCTGCTAACCCCGCAACTTGAACCCTTTCCCCTCTAGACCCCCAAACATTTTGTGCATGGGGAGGTGTCAATTCAACTACAAGGCCTTCGGCATACACATATAGTTAAATTCAAGTTACATCTGGTATAATTCTAAACATCAAGATTAAAACCAGGTGAGGGCCCAAGGGGGCTCAAGCCTCCCTAGGTCTAATTTTTTTTATTTTTTTTATTAGTTATTATATATGTTATTTTTGTAGTTAGGCCTCCCTTTTCCTCAATAAGTCTAGCTAGCATCACCCAAATAGCAACTATCTAACCCAAAAACTTAACAAAATCAATAAAAACATTGACAATGGTGATTGTATTTTAGCAACAAAAAAAAAAAAAATATATATATATATATATATATATATATATATATATATTTTACCACCAAAAAACCAAAAAATCATGTGTTATTGGAGAAGCTAAAACTAATTTTTTTGCAATTACAATAAAGTGGTATAAATACCAGTTGACTGTAGCAAGTTGTTAAAAATAAAATACAATATTATATTAAAATTATACCTCTTCCTTCAATTAAAAATCTCACATTCTCTCTCTTCCTTTATTATTTTAATAAGTTTTTTATTTTATTTTAAATGAAGTGATAAAAAAAATAGAATATTTGAAATTGGATGTATTGTAAAGTGAGATGGTAAAATAGATAAAATACCTTTTTGAGGTACTAAAAACTAAAAATTTTAGCACCACCACTATAAATGCTCTAACTTCAACAACAACAAAATAAAAAATAAAAAATCATCCTAACCAACCTAATATTAAAATAAAAAAAATTATTTTGTTTTTGTTTTTGCCTTTGTTGGTAAATGATTGCATCTTGATGTATTTAAAAACAGTGATTTTGAGTATTTATAATTTTTTTAATACTCTATGAATGTCTAGTTGGAGGTTTTTTTTTTTTTTTCCTTTATACTCCGACCCCCGCTAGCTTAAAATCCTGGGTCCGTCCCTGCTAAGCAATGTTACATCATCCAATAACTTGTTATTAAAGAATTTCACCATTGAACTACATGTTCTATATGTTTAACATGCATGCCAATTTTTGTGCCAATCAGATATTATTTACCATGTGATCCATAAAGTCATCTTTTATAAATTATTTTAAACTACAAAAACTTAAATTTAAACAATTAATTGATAACGTGACTATTAATCTTTGTCAAAATTCGCATATAATAATAAGTTATTAAGTAGTGTAATATCGCTTAGAGTTACATCAGGTGTAACTTGAACCCAACTCATATATATATATATATATATATATATATATATATATATATGATTTAGAATTTAATTGAATTTAGACTCTTCACTTTTTGCACCCAATAATTCACTTGCCATAAAATGTAAAAAATTAGATGGACATGTAGCGCGAAATTGGACTCCAATTGAAATTCAATTTAGAATCTAAGTGGATTTGAACTCTTCAATTTTTGCATTCAATAATTCACTTGGTACAAAATTCAAAATTAGATGAGACACGTAGCACAAAATTGAAAATCCAATTGAAATCTAATTGGATTTTCTCTAAGTTTTAGTTTTTAATAGATACTAGCATGTAACTCATGCAAATGCATGGATGCATTTAAAATTAAATATAATTTTTATTATAAATATATATATATATAATTAGTCAAATTATTTTAAAAAAAAATAGCATGTAACACGTGCATATGTATAGATACATTTAAAATTAAACACAATTTCTATCATAAAAATATAAATAATTAGTCAATTTTTTTTTAAAGTAAACGTAAATAGTCGTATATTAAAATTCTTACCCAATTCTAATATTACTTATGATCATTTTTTTTTTCTAATTTTTAATAAGATAGAATGTGTGGTGATCTTTATTGTGTGATGATTTGTATTGAGTATATGTGATTAGTTTTATATATATATATATATATATATATTTATATATAGTTTATTAATATTAGATTCTTAGTATTTTGCACTTATTAACTCACTTGGCACAATGATTAAAAATTTAAGTGGATAATTATGGTGTAGTCCCTAAATAAATTTAGACACATGGCACAAAATTGGATTTTTTTTCTTTTTTCTTTTTTTGGGAGAAACAAAAATTTGGACCATTCTAATTAGACACATGACGCAAAATTGAATTCTAATTTCAAATACTAATTGAGCTTTCTTTAAGTTTTACCTACTAATACACACAAACACACACACACACACACACACTAATGTATAATTCATGCATATACATAGTACAATTAAAAACAACACAATTACACATATATAGATTCAAATTATACATTGTTTAAGTCATAGATATATACATGAGTTTTTTACTCTTTCTTTCTTCTTTATTTATTTTATTTTATTTTTTGGATATACACATGAGTTTACTCTTTTTTATTGGGTTTTTTTTATTGTTTATTTATATTAAACTCTTCGTCTTTTGCACAACATTAACTCACCTAGAAATTAAAAAATATATATAGAAAGGACACGTTGTGAAAAAATATACTACAATTAGAATCTAATTTGAAATCTAATTGGATTTTCTCTTAATTGTACCTATTAATATATATATATATATATATATTTATTTATATGTTGTAGTAATTTTGTGCCAATAAAAATTTAATGATTATTATATAAACTAGTATATAACCCTATGCTTACGTTAAAAAATGATGATTTATAGTGGTGCTATTGATATTAGTTTAGGTTATTAACTATATAAGATATTAGTTCGACCAGGACATTTGGATGTACTAAAATGATTTTCCCTTGCAACTTTAATGATATTGGTTATGCCAAATTTCTCATTATATTATTGTTATGTATATAATTTCGAAAATCACTATTAAACACTACAGATATAATATTAATTCACTATCATTGTCCATGAAATTCTACTAAATACAACACAAAGTAAAAGAATAAATTAGTGCAATAGTATCTTCTAAATTGAATGGGGATAAGTGAATGGGATTGTTTAGCTCAATTATAGTTTGTTACATTCAAAATCTTCACATACAAAATATATATCTAAATAAAAACAATATAAAAAATATACTCATTACTTCCAAAAAATAAATAACAGCAAAAACCTAAACAATTCAATTTGTATGAAAAGTTAACAAATGCAAAATCTAATTTTGATTCTAATCAAATATTCTCTAAGCTTTGGTTTTAAATAAATAAATAAATAAATATATATATATATATATATATATATATATATATATATATATATATATATTACTACGCGGAAGCCTAAAGAAAGCACACACAATACTCTCTTGATGGAACAGAAACTAAACTGTTAGTTCTTGATAGTAAACCTCAAATCCACGAGGGGTTCCTTGAATCCACAAGGTGATAGGTCTGGAATCCACCAGAGAACACAATGGACACAAGTCTGAATTTTTATTGATAATAAACTATGAAAAACGTTTACAGACTTAGGGGGCCTATTTAAGGGCTTCTTAAAACTTGACAAACAAGAAAATATAATCTAAAATAACTCCTAATTGATACCTAACCATAACAGGAATCAAATTTGACCTAAAAATAAATAAATGCACCTAAAAACAAGGAAATAAATCACCTAAACCTAAAATAACGTTTTTTTACATAAAAATACCAAAAATAATAAATTACAATAATTAAATAGTAAATTGTGTCCTACATCAGACCCCTCCACTTAAAACAAACTCGTCCTCGAGTTTATCTTTGAAATCTGAAATCTCCCATGCCAAGAGAACAAATGCTTTGAATACTTCATCTTCTTTGTCTTCTTGCCAAACTTGAAAGTCATTAATTGGGCAACTTGAACTTCTTCTCCCTTGATCTTCATGTAATTGACAATATTCACCAAATAAGAGTCAATGATCAAATCAAATCTTTCCACCCCAATAAAATCAATAAACTTTGTTTCGATGTCTTCCAATAAAATAATAGGAGTTTGAATGTTGCAATCATCTAACTTGATTTCATCGAGATCGTTGACAACTTCCTCTATAATTTCTTCTTTAATGGTCTCTACTATCTCAACCTCAAGATCTTTCTCTATAATGGGGTCTTCATTAATCTCCTCCACAATCTTGATTTCAGGTTCTTCTTCTATAACAAGGCCTTCATTAATTTCCTCAGAAATCTCTATATTTTCTTCTTTGACTTCTCCATATTCTTCAAGAACGATATTTTCTTTAACATGTAATTCTTCCTTTAACGGTGGAATATTTGGCTCTTTAAAATAATTCAAGTATGAACTTCTTGGCCAATAATAATCTTGTATTGTATACGACAAGATTTCTTCACAATCCAAAGGATAAAATTTGATAGCAAGCATCTTTTTCATCCTTGGCCATGATCGAATTTTGTCTCTACCTTGTCGGATTCTATCAGATTGTACTCATTCCCACCAACATAAGGCATACTTACTAAGTTTATACAAAGCAAGTCCAACTTTTCTCTCATAACAAATATTCTCATAGTCAAATAAATCCTCTAGATCAAGTAACCAATCAAGAAAATCTTCTTTTAAAAAATAACCATTAAAACTTGCAATTCTCTTATAAGGTCTATATGAAATTTGCTTACCAATAGGTTGCCCGTGAGTTATGTCTCCGCTGCAGTTATCCCTATTGTTTCCATTCTTCAACAACGTCATCCTAGCATAGATATTTGTGAGTGCTTGTTGTACGTCACGTAATACTCGCTAAGTTATTCGTTGTTGTTGTAGTGGTGGTTACCGTCTCGCCGGCTAGCAATCAAACCAAGGTAAGTCAAAGCTCTGATACCAACTGATGTCGTGGAAGCCTAAAGAAAGCACACACGATGCTCTCTTGATGGAACAGAAACTAAACTGTTAGTTCTTGGTAGTAAACCTCGAATCCACGAGGGGTTCCTCGAATCCACAAGGGGTTCCTTGAATCCACAGGGTGATAGGTCCGGAATCCACCAGAGAACACAATAAACACAAGTCTGAATTTTTATTGATAATAAACTATGAAAAACGTTTACAGACTTAGGGGCCTATTTAAGGGCTCCTTAAAACTTGACAAATAAGAAAATATAATCTAAAATAACTCCTAATTGATACCTAACCATAACAGGAATCAAATTTGGCCTAAAAAACAATAAATGCACCTAAAAACAAGGAAATAAATCACCTAAACTTAAAATAACGTTTTTTTACATAAAAATACCAAAAATAATAAATTATAATAATTAAATAGTAAATTGTGTCCTACATCAATTACCTAGGTTTATTTACATTACTCCTCGTTTTCTACACTAAATTAATTCACTTAGCACAAAAAAAAATAAAAAAATAAAAAAATAGATTAGATAGGACACGTGGTGCAAAATTAAACTCTAATTGAAATCCAATTTTTACACTAAAATTACTCACTTTACACAAAATTTTAAAAGCATAAATTAGAAGAGACACATGACACAAAATTAGACTCTATTTGAATTCTAATTTAAAATCTAATTGGATGTTTTCTCAGTTTTGCCTATTAATATATATATATATATATATATATATATATATATATATATATATATATATATATATGCTTTTTTATGTAAATCTAAATCTAAAGTTGAGAGAAAATTCAATTAAATTCTAAAATTGAAGTATAATTTTGTGCATGTGTCAAATTAATTTCTTAATTTGGTGCATATTTGTCCCTCATTGCAACAATCGAGTATTTTGTTAATTTTATATTAAATTTCACACCACTTTCAATAAGAATTATTTATTTTTGAATATAAGAATATAATAGCATATTTAATTTTTTTTATTATAAAAAAACTAGACAACTCCTTTTTTTTTCTTTTTCTTTTTTCTTTTTCTTTTTAAAGAACCTTCTCATCCAAAAGATGAAGTATTATTTTGAATCTGAATTGAGTAGGATAATTCAAGAATTAAATATTTTTAAAAATATAATAAAAAACTTAAAATTATAATTAAAATTAATATAACCAATAATTTATGGAAAAAAAATTTTAAAAATGAAATAAAAAATGGTTAGCCTCTAAAATTTGAACTCTTATGTTTTTATTTTTCAATGCCCCACCAAAAATAAAAATATAATGATCAAAAATATTGTTTATAAAACTGACTCTAAAACATAACATAAAGACCAAAGTCATAAAGTAGACATAATAATAGAAAACCAAATAATAATATAACAAAGACCAACTATGGTAGTCCAAAAACCAAAAAAATAAAATAAAACAAACAAACAAAATAAAACTTGAAAAATTTTCAAAAAAAAATTTTGAAATAGTAATCTATATATATATATATATATATATATATATATATATATATTAATAGGTAAAACTTAGAAAAGTTCAATTAGAATTTAAAATTAGAATCCAATTTTGCGCAATATGCCTGATTTTTTGTGTGAACCACACCATAATTATCCACTTAAGTTTATGTCATGTGTCCACTTAAGTTTTTTAATATTTGTGCCAAATGAGATAATGAGTGCAAAATACTAAGAATCTAATATTAATGAACTATAAAATTAAAAAATTAAAAAAAAAAAAAAAACCAATCACATATACTCAATAAAAATCACTACACAACAAAGATCACCACACATTCTATTTTATTAAAAATTAGAAGAAAAAAAAATGATCATAAGTAGTATTATTTAGGTAAAAATTTTAATATGTGACTAATCACGGTTAATTTAAAAGAAAAAATTGACTAATTATTTATATTTTTATGATTAAAATTGTATTTAATTTTAAATGTATTTATATGTATGCATGTGTTACATGTTAGTACTAATAAACTGCTACCTAGAGTTAGATCTACGTGATATCAAATCAGATATACTAAAGGTACAATAGACTAGTAATTTGATGCCAAGTGTCCCTATATTTTAAATAGGTTTCAGTTTTTCCTAAGTGTCATTTCATTTCATTTATAAAATACTTCCAATCTATTTAAAACTATTTTAAGCCCAACTAAAATTACTTATTCTAAAAAAACATCGAGCTGATTCTATTTAGGTCCCATTTGAAATTACATCCAATCTATTTAAAACTTAGTTTTTTTTACAAAAACTTATTATTAGTACAAATATAAATTTCAATCAAAAAACATATTATGTTCTAGAAGTTTTTATTTTTGAGAAGAAACCTAGAAATTCCATCAAAAAAAATGAGCCCAATTGGCTTGTACAATAGTTGAAAGGTGTGGTGTGACATCTTCCATCCATACAAAGAAACCTATGATGAGCAAAGCATATCTAACAAGGTTATAAGCTACATGAAATAAATTTATTGCAACACAATACCAAAACTTAAGTTAAGAAGTAAAATAATATATATTATGTTCTAAAATAAAATTCACAAGTTTAAACAATTTGCATTTTTTACTAAAGAAAATTCTTACAAGGCTTTTTTAAGAGTTAACAAAATATAATAATGACCATATTTAGCTTATCTAGGAATTATAAAATGTATCTAATTGTATATTTTAAAATGTACTAGTACATATGCGTGAAATTATAAGCTAGTAGTCCTAATAATCAAATGAACTTATGTATCTGCAAAAATAAAATAAAATAAAATTATCACAAGGAAGTTTGGCATGACGCATTATATATTTTAGCATGCCTTCAAAAAAAAAATGTAAATATTATTAGCAATTAAAATTTGTGGCATGCAAGGCGCCTACAAGGCTACAACGGCTAAGCTGAGTCAAACTATCCAAATCCCTTAGATGATTGCATATAATTCGAATTTGTCTCTTCCAAAAGTGTAGATTTATCTTTTCCAAAACATGTCTTAGAGTTAAAAAATAGAAATCATAAAAGCTTAAGAAAATGATATACACATTTCAAATCTTTGTTAGATACACAATTCAGATGTAAACACTTTGTTACGAATGTTATTATATGACAACTGGTATGTTAAATTCTGAAATTATGGTTTTAATTTAATTTTTTTTCTTTTTTAAGAAATAATATTTCATTAAATTATTGTTTCTCAAATCATAGGACTTCAACTAGTTTATATTTAAAAACCTCACTAGAAATTTCTCGGATTTGCTGTTAAGGAAAAATTTATATAAATGCCTGTTTAACTGTTGGATCTAAACTCGTCTATTGTAGCTATTCCCTAATCATTTCTAAAAGAAAAAAATAAAATGACGTAGTAATAGACGTATAATAAGCCAGGTAATAACCGTTTAATTGGTGAAATTCACTTGCTACATTGTTGTGGATATGGAAAAAGTCAGCGAGTTGACCTTTATTTTATTTTTATTTTGAGAGAAAAGAACTTGATTTATAAATGCCCTTCCTCCATGAATGACTATTAAAAATTATTAAATCTAAAAAAAATTTCTCATTTTTCTGATATTTAATATATAGATGACCTTCAGATATTCAATAACAAATTGATTAAAGCGACTAAGCGAGAATGACAGCTTCTTTTTTTTTTTTTTTTTTAAGAATACTAAGTATTTTAATATACATATGGAAAGATAAGAAAAAGGTCTTAAAGAAATTGACAGTGTTGTATATCCAAAAAGGCCTGATAGTTTTGATTATTTGTTTGTGTGTCGTTTGTGTGCAATATTATACAATTAATAAGCTAATGTGATTTCCCTCAAAAAAAAAAAAGTAAAAAATAATAAATAATAAAAAAAAGAGCTAATGTGATTGGAGTAATTATACACAACATACTGGGAGTATATTTTGTAAAGTGGAGTGATACATACACACACACACATATATATATATATATATATATATATATATTGTAAATTATACCATATATACTATTATTATTTATTATACACCAAACATATATTAGTTTGTTCTCTTTGTATATGCAATGATGCACTTAAAAATAAACACAATAAAGTTCATATTTGCGTTCAATGCTACTAATATTCATTTTAAAATTTTTGTCAACTCTTGAAAAAAAAAATCTTAAAAATAAACACAATAAAGTTCATATTTGCATTCAATACTACTAATATTCATTTTAAAAATTTTTTCAACTCTTGAAAAAAAAAATCTTATCAGGATAACATCTGGGCTATGGTAAATACAAATTATTCAATTTGAATCTTGATTAATTGCTCCATTTTTATTAAGAAAATATAGTTTTTTGATAATTATATATTTATTTTTTATCTCTTAAGATAATTCTTTTATTAAGATGCAATGATTTTATTTAACGTTTACATTTTTCAAAAAAAAAAAAAAAAAAAAAACAGAAGTACTTACCTCTAAGGTCTTATATGCAACTTTTTCACGTTGTCATTCATGTTTTAATGACCCGCATATTTGTTATTCATGGTGATGCTTGCTACTAGAGCAAGACACACAAAATCAACAACCTAAGAACCATTTTAGAGAGAACCCAAAAGGGCATGTCTAATAGTGGAGAGGAAGAATTATTACCAATATTCTTTTTTTATTTTTTGTCAACTCTTGGAAAAATATCTTATAAGGATAACATTTGGTAAATACATAAATATGCATTTTGAATCTTGATTAATTGATCCATTTTAATTAAGAAAAAATAATTGTTGAACTAATTATATACTTAATTTTTACCACTTAATTTGCTACTAATGTAAGGCGCACAAAATCCACAACCTGAGGGCCTTGTTAAAGAAAACCCGAAAAGGCATGTCTAATAGTTGAAGGGAAGAATTGCTACTAATATTTGTTTTTAATTTTTTGTCAACTCTCAAAAAAGTATCTTACAACAATAGCATTTGGTAAATATGTAAATTATTCATTTTGAGTTTTAATTAATTCCTGCATTTTAATTAAGAAAATATAGTTTGCCGATCTAATTAGTTACTTAATTTTTACCTCTTAGTTTGCTACGTACTGGAACTAGGCACACAAATTCATGGCCTAAGAATCTTGTTAGAAAAAATCCAAAAGAGCATGTCAGATTCTGGAGAGGAAGAATTACTGCCAATAGGACAAAGTTTGGGTTCAAAATTAGTTGCAACTTATGGCTACAACTTCATTCAATATATTTTTATTGGATGTGAATTTTGACAAATCCACTGTTGAATTACGACAAATCCACTGTTGAATTATATTTTCTTCTTATATCCTTCATGCATGCAAAATTTTCAGAAGATCAAAGATCAACAGCTATGTCATCATCAATTGTTTAAATTTCAAGTTTTTGTAGTATAAAATTATGCATAAAAAATAAGTTTATGAATCGAACAATAAATAACATCCAGTTGGCACGAAATTTTATATATGTGCTAATGATGCGAAATACGGAAGCGTCAAGAAGTAGAACACATCCACTTCTAGAAAACAAGAAACAAAACACGTTTGCTTTTGGAAATAACCTTGAATTCACAAGGGTCTTTGAATCCACAAGGAAAAAGTGTATGGAATCCACCAGAAAATAGAGAGACAAAAAGTCTGAATTTTATTGATTGAATAATTGTTAAAAAACATTTATAGACTTAGGGGCCTATTTAACGGCTCCATAAAACTTGATAGACAAGAAAATATATTTTAAAATAACTTCTAATTAATACTTAACCATAATAAGAATCAAATTTGACCTAAAAAGTATTAAAGCACCTAAAAACAAGGAAATAAATGCCATAAACCTAAAATAACATTTTTTTTTACATAAAAATAGCAAAATTAAATAATTACAAAAATTAAATTATAGATTCTATCCTATATCAGACCCCTCCACTTGAAGCAAACTCGACCTCGAGTTTATCTTTGAAATATGAAATCTTCCGCTCCAAATACACAAATACATCAAATGCTTGAGCCTCGTGATTTTCTTTCCATACTTGCAACTCATCAATGGAATAAAAAAATTAACTTGAATTTCTTTTTCCTTGGTCTTCATGTAATTGTAAAGATTTACCAAATAAAAACTGACAATTGCTTCAAATATATTAACCCAAATAAAATCAATAAATTTCAGTGTATCGCTTACCATAAAAAAAAAAAAAAAAGGATCTTGAGATTGACAATCATATGATTTGAGTTCATTGAGATCCCTGAAACTTTCATCTTCAATTTCTTCTTCAATTGTCTCTGCCATATCGACTTCAAGATCTTTCTCTATAATAAAGTCTTCATTAATCTCCTTCACAATTTTAATTTCACATTCTTCTTCTATAACAATGTCTTCATTAATTTCCTCAGAAATCTCTATATTTTCCTCAAGAAAAATATGTTGTTCAACATACAATTCTTCTCTTGATGGTAGAATATAATAATAATCTTATTTTGTATATGACAAAAGTTCATCACAATCCAAATGATAATATTTGATAGCAAGCATCTTTTTCATCCTTGGTCATGAACGAATTTTGTCTTTACCTTGTCAGATTCTATTAGTCTATATTCATTCTCAACAATAGAAGGCATACTCACTAAGTTTATACAAAGCAAGTTTAAAATTTTCCTCATCACAAATATTCTCATAGTCAAATAAATCATCTAGATCAAGTAACCAATTAAGAAAATATACTTTATAAAAATAACCATTAAAACTTGCAATTATTCTATAAGGCCTATATGAAATTTGCTTACTAATAGGTCACTCGTGAGTTATGCTTCGCCACAGTTATCCCTATTGTTTTCATGCTCCAACGACGACATCCTAGCAAAGGTATTTGTGAGTGCAAGTTGTGAGTGCAAGTTGTACGTCATGTAATAATTGCTAAGTTTCTATAACCAGAATTGCTATCATCTCATATGTTAGCCACCACACCGGGATAAGTCAAGGCTCTAATACCACCTCATGCAGGATGCGGAAGCGTTAAAAAGCAAAATACGTCTACTTCTAGAAAATAAGAAACAAAACATGTTTGCTTCTGAAAACAACCTCAAATTCACCAGGGTTCCTTGAATCCACAAGGAAAAATGGTTTGGAATTTACTAGAAAATAGAAAGACAACAAGTTTGAATTTTATTGATTGAATAATTGTTAAAAAAAAATAAATAAAAAAAAAACATTTACAGACTTAGAGACCTATTTAAGAGCTCGATAAAACTTGATAGATAAGAAAATATATTCTAAAATAATTCATAATATGATACCTAACTATAACAGGAACCAAATTTGACCTAAAAAGTATTAAAAGCATCTAAAACAATGAAACAAATGCCCTAAAACTAAAATAACGTTTTTTTACATAAAAATACCAAAATTAAATAATTTCAAAAATTAAATTGTAGATTTTGTCCTACATCAACTAGGAACATAAAGAAAATGAATTCCAACAGTTAGATTTTCAAAATATGTAATTATGTTAATTGTTTTAGCGAGAATTGTAGCTTTTGGCTACAACCAAGTTTGTAGTCAAACTTTGTCCTTGTCAATATTTATTTTTAATTTTTTGTCATCAACTTTTGAAAAAATATCTTATAAAGATAACGTTTGATAAATATGTAAATTATTCATTTTGAATATTGACTGATTGCTCCATTTTAATTAAGAGAACGGTTAGTTTCAAAAAAAAAAAAAAAAAAAAAAAATTAAGAGAACGGTTCCGTTTGCATCTTGTTAAGAGTTAACAAGACATACATCCTTTTCTTTTAATGGAATGTTGCCACATCACTCACTATTTTAGCCTCCTGCTGAGATAAAAAACAATGCCGACTCATTTTTCTTTTGAAGAAAAACTAACAGAGCTTCGATCAATTGCTCTCAACCGTAGTTATGAATTTCGTTATTTTCTGCTCGGAATGGCCTGAGTTTTCTAATCCAACTAGTTAACAGTACGAATCACCCCCTTTTTTTAGAAATTTTTATTACTTCACTTACATATGGCATTTGATTATTATTTTCTTTTAACTATGTGTTTTTCTTGTTTACTTTACTCACATATATGTGGATTTTTTCTTCGTTAATATACTCATATATGACATGTTATATACCAATATTATGTAATGATGATATAAGTATGTACATTATTAAATTTTGAATTAATAATTTGATGTGGTATAATATTGTGTGATGCAAATTTAAGTGTGTGTGTGAGTGTATATATATATATGATGCAGACTTAGCAATAACTCTGAAACAGTACGCTGAAAAAGACTAGTACTAAAATATTCCATTCCAATACGTAAATCGAAACGATATTTAGAACATTGCTCTTTAACATTGTTAGTTCAAGTAGTATGCTTGGGAATTGGGATTCGCTTGGGAAGTTATATGACCACAACACTTGTGTAGAAATCAGCAGGATTCCCATAGCTAAAACGGATAAGAGTTCCAGACACTCTAACATGGAAGTACCCTAATTCTGGGGAATATAATGTGGCCAAAGCTTACTCCTTGATTCAACAAATCCAGAATATAAACACAAGATCAGATCCCATCACAGAAGATATTCCTCAATCTGTTTGGAAAGCTTTGTGGAAAGTGAAACTTCCTATGAAAATTACTACCTTTATCTGGAAGTTACTGCATGATAGTCTACCCAATGTTAACAAACCTGATCAGAAGAGGCATTCAAACAGCTAGCAGATGCCTAATGTGTGATGAAGGGGAAGAAACAATGTCTCACCTGTTTCTACAATGCCCTTTTGCTAGGGCTGTCTGGTATGGCTCATCACTTGGCATCAGGACTTCTGAGCTGAACCATCTTTCTGTGAAACAATGGCTTCTCAGTCATATCACTACCACCAACATGCCAGTTCAAACAAAGCAAAGCTCTCTTCAATCTATTTTCACTATTCTATGGACAATTTGGACCCACAGGAACTTGGTTCTTCACAATGGGAAAACTCCTAATCCTGTAGAAGTAATTCTCACATCTCAATCTCTTATTTGCAGGTTCAAGGAGGCTTTTAATCTGTATAGGGGGTACAATCATTGTCAAAGAAGCAGGAATAGAACAAAGGAATGCGGACAGAATTGGCAACTTTTGATAAAGGTGGCAGCTACCGAGAACAAAAGAACCAGAAGGAGTGGATTTGCTATTGAAGCTAGGAGCTTGGATGGATCAATTTTGTTCAGGGGGGAGCAAGCAGTGGATTTAAAACACGCCATCAAGCAGCCCAGGAAGCTCTTTTGTTAGCTCTAATGAAAGCAAAGGATATGGGATATCAGAGGCTTTATGTTATTAGCAATGATAAATATTTGGTTCAAATCTGCAACTACGTCAAGAAGGCAGGGTGGATGGACAGAACCGTTCTTTCAGACTTTAGCAATCTGCACCAACAGGGTCTGATCACTAAAATTTTGTTTGTTCCTAGAATAGTGATCAATTTTGTCTTAGACCTTGCAGGCAAAACTACTAGATATCCGGTTCACTGTATAAACTAAATATCTGGACTTTTCTGTAATGCTTTATTAGTATTAATATATGTTATCCTTATTTACCAAAAAAAAGTTCAAGTAGTATGCTACTAGTATTTTGTCATCGCAATGTTTATAATATAAAAATAAATAAATATGTCTTCGCAACAGAGAGGCGAAGGAAATTGCACATTGCCTAAGACTTCTTTTCGTCAAAAATTTATTTACTTCCCCAATATGCCGCAGTTAACACCAGTTTGAGAAAAAGGTTACAAGGAAATGTATCAGTTGAGGAAAGAGTTCTCCTGGCAGCTGCTGAAGCTGTGAAAACAACAATGAGCAATTTGTTCGTTAAAAAGCAGAAGCGAGAATTTAGAAAGAGCAAGAAATGATAGAAAAAATAAAAAGTGATGTGCTTCTTTCAATGACAATAACTCTTTTAAAACTAATTTTTGGATCAACTATGTTTCATCTATAATTTTTAGTTCTCGTAGGAGAAATTATAAAGTCCTCTGGTGGACCACGTCACTTGTCCACCATTCCACTAAAAAACTTTCACTTGTTTAAAATTGCTGAGTCAGTAATTAATTTATGTTTAAAAAAAAATTTCTAACTAACAATTTTAAACAAGTGGCAGTTTTTTAGTGGAATGGTGGACCACATCACTTGTCCACAATGTGAATCTTATAATTTCTCGTTCTCGTAGTCCTAGTCATGATTTCTCTTTATATTTACAATATTGAGAACCAAAACATGGAATAATTTTATTTCAATTTTGTGATTTTGTATGAAGACTACCTTGTTGTATGTAATTAGGTGGTGTGCTTTTTTATGGGCAGTTTTATTTTTGTTTTAAATGGAAGGGCTGTCAGGCAAATGAGAAAATTTATCAAAGAACTTCAAATAAGAGACTAACATTGTTAAAGGTTTCAGGAGCTTGGTTAGTTTCTCTCAATAAGAAAACTGATGTAGCATTGTTTTTTAATCTCAATTATAAGCTAAAATAGTGGGTGATGTGGCAGTATCCTATTAAAAGAAAAGGAGATCTCATGTTCATGGTTATTAAATCCAGACCGATCCGGCCAGTTGGACCAAATATCTGGTGACTCAGTACCTAGACTGGCCTAGGTATTTAAATGGATCTTTTTTGCATATGACCCTGTCAAACCCATTCAAACTCGGCAGATGTGTGGCGACCAGCCTGGGTAACTCAAATGGGTTTATATAACCCAATTGGGTTTGTGAAATTTGTAAAATTACATTTATATGTCCAATTTATTGACTTTTTGTACAATTTAAGGTGTTATAGTATGATAATTTAAAGAGGAGAAAACCTACAGAATTAAATAAATAAATAAAATTGCACCTCTCTATTTGTCTACCTAGATCCAAGACTCTCATCCTATCAAAAGACTACTTTGTTATTGTGAAACCTTGATTTTGAATTATAATTGCAAGTTTAATTTAGGTATATGTCCATTTTTTTTTTAATTTATATATTTATGTTACGATATCTCAAACTTTTATATATATATATATATATATATATATATATATATATATATATATATATTTTAAATTTTTTTATTTGACTCTACGATTCGACCAATAAGATAACCCATTAATTGAACCGGTGACCTAGTAACCCGTCTCATAAATCAGGCCATTGTCCGGGATGGATTTAATAACCATGGTCATGTTAACTCTTAACAGGATGCAAATTGAACACTAAGAAAATATGGTTTGTTGATCTAATTATATACTTAATTTTAACTCTTAACATAATTTTTTTATTATGATGCAATGATTTTATTTATGTTAGTCACAGTAATGTTTGTTATTAGAGCAAAACATACAAAATCCACAGTAATGTTTGTTATTAGAGCAAAACATACAAAATCCACAACCAAGACCTTTTTAACATCATGGTTTTAAAAACCGATGCGGTGAAAAACCGGAAAATGGACTAGTTACCGATTTTCTAGTGGAACCGGGGTCTAACCTGTGGTCAAACCAGTGGTGTCATAAATAATTTAGTTAATAATTTTTTAAATTATATAAATAAATAATAATTTTTAATATACTAAAACTAATAAACTAATAGTAATAAATATTTTTACTTAAAAAACATATATGTATATAACATCTTTTTAAAGAATTTAACATAATAACGTTACAAAATAATCATCCTTAACATAATAAACTTTCAATAAAACTAAATAAATAAATTCATTACATTCAAATAGCAAATAAGTTTCAAACAGAGAACCAAATAAATAAGTTCATTACATCCAAATAGCAAATAAGTTTAAGCAAAGAACTAGGCCAAAATGGCCAAATACCACCATTTTTAGAAATTTGTAGCAAAAAAACACTGTTTTGGAACTATATAGGGAAATACCACTTTTCTAAAACTCGAGTTTCATAAACTCGAGTTCCAAATGGTGCTCAAGTTTATGAAACTCGAGTTCCTCATCAGTTTTGCCACCGATTAAAAAAAATAATGTGGTACTCGAGCTTGGTAAACTCGAGTACTATGCAACACAATACTCGAGTATACCACGCTCGAGTACCGTTTATTAATAAAATGCTGTTTTTTTTTATTTCTACATTACTCGAGCTCACCAAGCTCGAGTACCTTGTAACTTCTTTTTTTTTTTTTTTTTTTGGGATTATCGACAAATAAACATAAACATAAAACTAAGTAGCTTTTTTATGTTTTTATTTATTTAAATAGAAGCATTGTAAAATATAGAGATTTGAATTTCAAAATATGAATTTAATTTCTACATTAAGTAAAACAGTTCACTATTTTCTCATAAAAATTGTTCACTATTTTCTGCATAAACTATTTCTAGCATTCTGCATAAAATTATTTTCTGTTCAGCATTATTTAAAAAATTGTTCACTATCTTTAAATAATGCTAAACAGAAAATAATTTTATGCAGAATGCTAGAAATAGTTTATGCAGAAAACAGTGAACAATTTTTATGAGAAAACGGTGAACAGTTTTACTTAATGTAGAAATTAAATTCATATTTTGAAATTAAAATCTCTATATTTTACAATGCTTCTATTTAAATAAATAAAAACATAAAAAAAGCTACTTATTTTTATGTTTATGTTTATTTGTCGATAATCCCAAAGAAAAAAAAAAGTTACAAGGTACTCGAGCTTAGTGAGCTTGAGTACTGTAGAAATAAAATAAACAACATTTTATGTTTATGTTTATTTGTCGATAATCCCAAAAAAAAAAAAGTTACAAGGTACTCGACCTTGGTGAGCTCGAGTACTGTAGAAATAAAATAAACAGCATTTTATGTTTATGTTTATTTGTCGATAATCCAAAAAAAAAAAGGTTACAAGGTTCTCGAGCTTGGTGAGCTCAAGTACTGTAGAAATAAAATAAATAGCATTTTATTCATAAACGGTACTCGAGCCTAGTATACTCAAGTATTGTGTTGCATGGTACTCGAGTTTACCAAGCTCGAGTACCACATTATTTTTTTTAATCGCCCAATTTCCAGCTCAGCAGTGCCACGGTGGCAAAACTGATGAGGAACTTGAGTTTCATAAACTCGAGTACCATTTGGAACTCGAGTTTATGAAACTCGAGTTCTAGAAAAGTGGTATTTCCCTATATAGTTCCGAAACAGTGTTTTTTTGCTACAAATTTCTGAAAATGGTGGTATTTGGCCATTTTGGCCCAGAGAACTAAATAAGTTCATTTTATCAACCAATGTATTAGATTAAATTAAATAAGTACATTCATCAGTACATTAGTCAATATATTAGATTAAATAAAATATCAATAAAGAAAATAATTATAATAATGTATATATTTATATATACATCAGTACATGCGCTTGGTACCTAGGTAATGAAAGAAAAAGAAAGTACAGGGCAAACAAAAAGTTAAGAGCATTAGGCCACATGGTTGGTGGAAATGAACTGATACTAAAGACAAGTTTGAAAAATATCCAAAACTTTTGAGTGTTTCATTTTCATTTATTCACACCAGTATTCACCATTCCGTATAGCGAACAAAACACGGAAACATTCATAAAAAATAAAAATTTAAAATTTAAAATTTTAAAAATTTAAAAAAAAAAAAAAAAGAAGAAGAAAAAGAAGAAGAAGAAGCAGCGGCAGTTGGGGAAAAGTTGCTCCACGACACGGTATCGTTTAGAAATGACCGGCAATGTTGTGGTGAGTGGTGGGACAGCAATGATTGGTTTTTGGTTTCTTTTCTTACCTTTTTTTTTTTTTTTCCCTAGCATAATTGGCCACTAACCGGTTCAACCATACCAATTTCCAGTTTTTATGGTTAAACCGGCCAGTTCCCGATCAACCCCGATTTTTTTCTATTTTCAATTTTTTAGTCATAATTGAACCAGATTAGTGACCAGTTCCTGGCTGGACTGGCCGGTCCGGTCCGGTTTTTAAAATCATGATTAACATAACCCCAAAAGGGCATGTCTGATAATGGAGAGGAAGAATTACTACCAATTCTAATCTTTAAAACTCTTTTTTTAACTCTTAAAAAATATCTTATAGGGATAACATTTGGTAAATATGAAAATTATTTATTTTGAATCTTGATTAATTGTTCCATTTTAATTCAAAAATTATTGTTTTTTCATCAAATTATGTACTTAATTTTTACCTCCTAACATAATTATTTATTATGATGGAATGATTTTATTTAATGTTTACAATTTTACAAATGAAAGAAAGCGAGTACTTAGTACTTACTGGTAGGATCTTATCTATTAATTTTCCATATAATCCATGTTGGCATGACCCATATACCAATTACTCATGGTGATGCTTGTTACTAGATCAAGGCACACAAAATCCATGAACTAAGAACCTTGTTAGATAAAACCCAAAAGGGCACGTCTAATAGTGGAAAGGAAGAATTACCAACTGATGATGCACAAAATCGTCAATGAGTTGATCGTCCACACACACGCCAATTAGGGTACCTGAAGAATAAAAAAGAACGAAGAATCTACAGAGAGCACCAATGGGGTGCCAGCCAATGACCCTCCGAAGGTTAAGTCAGTGATAAAAGGATCTCCAATAACTCAAGAGTGCAAAAGCTAGAAAATTTCACATACCTCAAGGAAGTGAGGGCTCGGTGTTTATATAGTAGTGTAGAGCTGACTGAGATCCCTTAAATGTAGGGGTTTTCCCTTGTAGAGAAGATTGCAAAGTTAAGGCTCCAAGATCTTAAGGCTTTCCTTCCCATACTGGGAAGATATGAACGTGTAGTAAGGTCTTTAGGCATGGTGCGCAAGTTATTTCTATATAGGGGTCCATGAGTGGAGAACACGTAATGTAACAACCTAAGGAAAAGCACTAGCCACATCTGCGCTATACCTCAAAAGGACTAGCCACAATTGAGGCTCCTTGCAGTTGTTAATAAAGCTCAGTTCAACCCAGTAAATACCCAATGCGGGACTCATCACACACCCATACACACATCACACAATCAATCAAATTGGGGCATCACAATCTCCCCCACTTAAATCCCTAACATCCTCATTAGGGCCCACTTTGTAGAGTAGTGTCTCCGAACCCACACGGGGTTACTGGGCCGACTCTGATACCATATGTAACGACCTAAGGAAAAGCGCTAGCCACATATGCGCTATACCTCAAAAGGACTAGTCACAATTGAGGCTCCTTGTAGTTGTTAATAAAGCCCAATTCAACCCAGTATATACCCGATGTGGGACTCATCACACACCCACACACATCACACAATCAATCAAATTAGGGCATCACAATCTCCCCCACTTAAATCTCTAACGTCCTCATTAGGGTCCACTTTGTGGGATAGTGTCTCCAAGCTCACATGGGATTACTAGGCCGGCTCTGATACCATATGTAACGACCCAAGGAAAAGCGCTAGCCACATCTGTGCTATACCTCAAAAGGACTAGTCACAATTGAGACTCCTTGCAGTTGTTAATAAAGCCCAGTTCAACCCAGTATATGCTCGATGTGGGACTCATCACACACCCACACACATCACACAATCAATCAAATTGGGGCATAACACGTAAGAGTTTTGTGGGACCCACGTGTTCAACTGCTAGTATGCATAACCATCCATCTGGTTTACGCTAGTCATCTGTCGGTACATATAACCGTCCATCGGGCATCCTAAACCCCTATGTTGTGCTAAACTTCTAAGCTATCCGCAGGTCTTCACGTGCGTGCCAACTGTCGAGACCAATCGTGTGGTGCCCAACAGGTCTTTTATGAAGTGGATGGTTGTTAGAGAAGATTGTAACGTTGGATCTTTGTGGAAGCGGAGTGAGGTATCTATTAAGATATGTGCCCTTTAAATCCTATTGTATGATGCTATGTATGACATTATGTTTTATGTAATAAACTTGTTTTATTATTATCTAAAATAATGGTAACATGAATATTTGAAAATTATCATATAGTCCATGAGATACATAGTATGTGATTTAGTCATAGAAGATATAAATCACAAGTTCTTTGTAAACTCAGAATTTTAGTTCGTAGTCGGTGATGAAATTGGGCATTTCATCTGTGAAGACTATAACATATCAACTAAGATGATTTGTCTTGATCATGGAAGTGGAGACTTTTAGTTGATATGTTGATATGTTTTAAGTGTTAAGACATATTGAGCTGAACCGTTGTGAAATTTATTATTCTACTAACGACTATCAAATAAATAATAAATCTCACGACTTCTATTTACATCAACTCTTAATCTTGAGAGAATAATGAACTTGATCATGAAGTGTAGGTTGCTTTCATATATCAGAAGTGAGATCTAAAGTCACGATCAAAACCTCAGTATGTTGGGCAGCCACATTTAGTGTTGAAGGAACATATATTCTCAAGATGGAATTCATAATCTCTTAACGGAGATATAAAATATTCCATTGAGATAAGTTTAATAGGTTTAGTTATTCAAAATGTTAGGCCTAACCACCTTAGTAAGGAGTTACTAAAGTATATATTTATGAAATTGGATTTCATAAATATATGATGAATAACTTAAAAGATTAAACTAAGTACTCAAGGATTAACATGTAGTAATCTTCAAAGTGGCAGTCAACATTTATGACTTTGTATTGCTACGAATATTTTAATGAAGGGGTTGTATGTATAATAAAGTCTTGGAATATAATTTATTAATAAGGCCTAGAGTACAATTATATTTATACAGTGGTATTAAATATAATTAATGGTAATTTTGGACTTGTCAAGAATTGACAGAAAAGCCCAAAACCCATTGGAGCTAGAGTCCTATTCGTCCCTTTTGCTCCCACTCCAAGCCACATACTAAAGCCCAATTGGAATAACTCAAAAGGCTAGCCCAATTAGATAATCAGTTATATATAAGGAGAGAAACATACAGAATTTAGTAAGAGAATGAAATGATGTGTATGTGAGTGTAAGCCACTCTCTTATTCTCCCTTGAACACATACATATAAACTGATTGAGTGACCACGTTTCTTGGGCATAAGTGGAATTTGAGTGAAGATTAAAAGTGTTCTCCATTACTTCTAATCTTTGGTTTTGAATTTCACCGCACCAAGGTACGCTCTCTTGTTCCTAAATTCTAAAATTTACATAGTACATGTTATCAATTGCGAATGAAGTAGATCCATTAATTTTCTGCTGTGTATATTTTGTATGCAATACAAACTATGTTTTTCCAACAGTATCCACCGACAAGTCATCAAGAGAGGTATTTCCATCCTGATGAGTTGAACAGTTAGATAATTTTATGTTGAAAAATATCCTTATCAGCTGCCCCCTACTCTGTTGTTCGTCAAGGTTGTCGATGGACCTTGGAGTATAACGAGTATTCATGGTCATTAATGATCTCGTCTTGGGGTTCATGCCATTAAATAGGGGTATGAATGTCTTTGAACAACGCTGATGACACGTGGTGGCTTCTGATTTTTTGACAAGAAACGTCACGTTGCTTCATTTCCCATGCCCCTTCACTCTATAAATAGCTCGATGCCCTTCCTAACCTTTTTGGTTTATTCATTTTACTCCGTATTCACCAAAGCTTCTTTTCGATTGTCCGTCACAAGGAGCTATTCGTCACCCAGCAATGCCATTCGTTGATTTTACCAGTGCTTTGTTGGCTTCTACGTAAGTTCCCTTTGAATCCCTATACTTCCTTTTTCTCTGTTTTTTCTTTTTCTACAACTCATTTGGTCATCAGTCTAGTACCTAGTCTCTGCATAATTGAATGCTTAGTTTTTATTCGTCGCTTGTAAGTGAGAGTATGTAAGGTGATAAGGAAGCGATGAGTGATTGTTCATTAGTCCATCTAGACGTAGGCAATGATAAGGTTCATTCGTCGAGTTATGACCCTATGACAGAATACCTTACGGGCTCCCAAGAGAGAAAGTCGTCGGCCCATTTCTCAGAGGAGGAGGAAGAGGGAGAAGGTGAAAAGGAATGAGAGGGAAAGGAGGTTGAGGCTCATAGTTTGTCAGGCAATGACTATAGGCCATTTATCCTTCCTAAGATTTGGTTGGTGAACGACTTCCTCTCTAAAATGTCCGATGAAGTATTTGGCAATCTCCATCCCCATTTCCAAATTCCTGATGATATACCTCTAAGGATGGCAGGAAAAAGGGAAAAGTGTTATTCAAGATGAACCGCGAACGTCAGCTTTTATGAGGCCGTCTTCATTGCAAGGTTGAGGTTGCCTCTCACCAAGCTGCACCATCAATTGGTGGACCATTTAGGTGTGTCCATCAACCAAATTTACCTTAATGCATGGAGGATCTTCCTCGAGACCGAGGTGTTGTGGGGGAAAATGAGTAGAGGTTGTCGTCGCCTTACCCTTAACGAATTTTTCTATTTTTATAAACCTCAACAGATTACAGTCTTGAAAGGTTTTTATAATTTTGTTGTTTGCAAGCTGTCGTTAAAATTAGTATCAAGCGTGCATGATTCCAATCGTGATTGGAAGAATAGGTACTTCTTTGTTCGAGACATGAACTGGGTGTGTAGGCCCAACGAATGGGACAGCATAAGGGAGGAATATGACAACACACGGGGTTATTTTGGATGAGTTTGGTGAGTTTTTTTCATAGTTTGACCCGTCGGTACCCACTTCTTTATGTTAATCCTATGTGCTTTCTATTTCAGCCTAAGTACACTCGACGATTAGCGAAGAGGGGGAAGACTTCTTGCGACACATCCTCGCTATCCCTCTCGAGGAGAGGAGTTGGAAGAAATTGGTCATGCTTAATAGCTTGCACACATTTTATGGCAGACCAGTCCCGACGAACGAAGCAAGAACTTTGGACGCCCAAGCCCATTTGCGTAAGCTTACTTTCACTCGTCCCTTATTTGTATTGGTCCATCCCTACCAGTTTGGTACGTCGATACCGCTTTGACCTGTTAGTTGGTTTTGTCATTTCAAAGATGGATCTAGAGAAGAAGAGGGCTTTGGAGGTAAAAAAAGGCGACGACCCTTCAGATTAAGTCTGGCAGTCTGTCTACCCCCTTGGCCAAGGTGGGGCAGAAGAGGAGGAACTCAGGCGACAAAGAGTGCCCTCTGAAGAGGACAACAGATCCTCTAGTGGGAGCTTGATAACGCCTTAAAATGTATTCTTGTTATATATTTATGTGGGCGTTATCTCCTTATTACTATGCTTAATTTGTATAATTAAGCCATGATTTGCATTAGTCCCTATTATTTATCTTTACATAATTTCTTGAATAAGATGCTATTCATTGTGTGTAATTTTTTACTTTCAGGAAATCATGTGAGAAAGATGAGTTTACAGGAATTTGTGAGAGAATGGAGGCCAAACTATAATTAAAGTGGAGCTAAAGGACCATGCTTAAATGTCTAAGGAGGTGCAGCTGGAGTGCTTGGATCGTCTACCATGATTGGAAGCTTTAAATAAGGAAAGAAATCAAAGAGGTAGAATCTGAAAAGGAAAAATCTGATTTGAGCACTGATCAGTATTTTGGGCGTATCTCTCTCCTCAAAAATCCAATTGACACAAGGATGGATGGGTTGGAACCGTGACTTAAATATCTACAACTTTCCAGTTTTGAGTTTTTCAAAAGTCTCAATTTTTGAAGGCTGAAATTAACTCACAAGTTACTGCTGTAAACCTGGACGGAAATTAAAATAGAAAAGTTTTATTTTCTTTAGACACTTAGACATTAGGTTTTTGAAGGGGGGCTGTGTAGAACGAATTTTGGGTAGAGCAAACCTTGTATTTTTATTTCTCTAATGGCAGCCTAAACTCTTTGCTAGGGCTAGGGGTTATGTTTCTTCTATACGGTATGAATATTCAATGTGATTCTTTCTAGGATTTTATCAACAACATATTTGATTATTCAATTAGATTTCTTTTGATGTATTAGTTCTTCCATACTTTCAATAAGTTCAATCATGTTTTTCTTATTGTTTAGATGAATTTCTAATAGTTTCAAATAGAAATCAGGTTTTAAAGTGAATGGGTTTTTCTGAAAACTTTTCTAACTGCATTATTAATCGAGGTTATCATGCGTTCTTGAATTGTCTCAGTTCAACCGAATCATAAGTTTTTAATTGCATAAGAACAATCAATTATGAAATAGATATTTTCTTAGATCACAAAGAATTTCATATCGATATAGGGAAACACCCCGATGCCCTAGTATTTACATTATTGATTTAAATCAGTTTTTATTATTATTCTTGTTAACAATCACCAAGCGAAGATATTTTTCTTCTTTACCCAAATTGTTATTTAATTATATTATCTTTGAATTTACCCTGCTCCTTGTGGTTCGACCTTGGTACTCCGAGAATTATATTGCTACGATCTCCTACACTTGGGAGTGAGCAAGCAAAGCTGGCGTAGGTCCTTCACAGAAGACCCTCGACCCCCCTTGCCATGGCATGGGTAAGGGCCTGATGACTTCTCAAGGCCCCGTCGCCACTCTAACCATTGACTTTGAGCTTGCTGCCCCTACGCCTATCACCCTGCTTGTGCAGAACAAGCAATATGCCATTACAATGGTCCAATCTCTTGTCAAGGATGTGGATCTTGACAAATGCTCCAAGCATGAAACGGAGCCCTTGTGGGATGCTGGTCCCTTTAATTTAATGAAGGTAAGCTCTTTATCTCATACGTTAACTTCTTTCTCTTGTCTATACCAAGTGTGAATAACCATCCCCCTTTTCCACAAGCTTTATTGAGGATGCAGGCCATGCAAATTAGGTGTGCTACTTAGAAGGTAGTGGTTAGGCACTTAAAGACCCGTCTGGCTGTCAACGGCAAAAATATGAAGGAATATAAGGAGGCCATTCGTCTCCTTAATGGCAAGGTCAACGACCAGAAAGCCAAGGTGACCTAGTTGGAAAAGGACGCCCGTCAGGTGAAGGGGCTGACTAAGACCAATACCAACCTGAGGACCAAATTATCCACTCTCTGTGAACAGGTAGACAAGGCCAAAGTCGTGGAGGAGTTCAAAGATTTCCAACCTTACTTTGACAAGTTGGGGGGCCAGTATGGTGAAGGCTTCGATGATTTTCGTAAGCAAGTCGTCCTCCTTTTCCCTAGTTTGGTCTTTTCTCAAGTTCAGATTGATACTACGATCCCAATAACTCCTGGAGAAGGCAATGTGAACGTAGAGATTTAAGATGAGGGAGACGACGAACAAGTGGAGGGGGAGAAAGCTAGTTCGGCTAGAGCGGAGACCGAAAGGCAGACTATCGCCGAAGGCCCAACCGTGCCTGACGCTCCTCTAGCTTGATTATTTTAAGTCCTCTTTTCTTTTCCTCTCTCATTTTTTTTTTTTTTTTTGGTTTGTTTTAAATAATTTTGAAAACAATTTGGGTTCACTGTTTTGGCACAAGTGACAATTTATGCCTCTATTGGGTTTGACGAGGTCATATTTATATATCTATGTTTTTTGCACATATTGTTTATGTATGAATGTGTGATGAATGCGTGATGTATCGACCTTATTAAGCATTTTATCATACCGTCATCTTTATGTGCTTAGCTCAATTACATGTTGCATCCATTGGTCTCAAGCGACTTTTGAACATACATTATACCCATCGACTTAGACCCACAGGAAGGATTTTAGAAATTTATGGACCGGACACCCGTTGGTGTCTTCAATCGTCAATCCACCCCTTAGGTAGGACTTAGGATACGAGCAACCAGGCATCCGTCGATGTCGTTTGTCGTTGTTTCTCACCATGGTGGGATTTAGAGTTTTTATAAGTGACTAGGCACCGGTTAGTGTCATAGTCATTGGCCCAACTATTAGGTAGGACTCAGAAGTTTCATAAGTAGGCACCCATCGTTGTTCGTAGTCACCGGTCCAACTAATAGATAGGACTTATAATATATAAGTGACCAAGCACTTGTCGGTGGCCTTGGTCGTCGATCCACCCTGTAAGTAGGACTAAGTTTTTTAAGAACTAGGCACCCATCGGTATCCTAGTTTGTTTGTCCACCTGGTGGGTTGCTTTTCCTTGTTGTAGACAAATAATTCTTCAAGAATAATCCCTCTTATTGAAAATATATGAAAAATGTAGATAGATTGTCTGATGGGCCTTTGGAGTTTACTTAGCAAAAATTTAAACAACTGAAAAAACTTAACAATCTACTTAACGGAACTTTAAAGGAAAAGCGATAACATATTTTGTAGTTTGCGTACTACTGGTAGTATCTCCTCAGATGCTCAGCGTTCCAATGTTGTAGTCTTTGTCCGTCGAGCGTTTCTAGGTGGTAGGTACTCCTTTTATAGCAATCCACAATCCTGTAGGGTCCTTCCCAATTAAGGCATAACTTGCCCTACGTGGGATCTTTGGTAGTTGTCGTCACCTTCCTCAAGACGAGGTCCCCAACCTCAAAGTGTCGGGGCCTAACCTTGGTGTTGTAATACTTGGCCATAAGGTCTTGGTAGCGTGCCATTCATTGTTCAGCCATCCCACTAACTTCATCCAGAAGGTCCAACTATATGCGCATTCCTTTTTCATTCTTCCCTTCATCATGATGGGCTATCCTATAGCTTGTTAACCTAACTTCTACTAGAATGACAGCTTCACTCCCGAATGCAAGGCGGAACGGTGTCTCACCTGTAGGTGTTCAAGCTGCCGTCCTGTATGCCACAAAACGCTTGGTAGCTCATCTGGCCATATCTCCAAATGAAGTTTCAAACGTTCTTCTTAGTGATTGTGGCTAAGGTTTCTGCTTCAACCCATTTCATGAAGTAGTCGATTCCTACGATGAGGAACTTGAGTTGTCGTATCACTATAGGGAAGGGTCCCATAATGTCGAGTCCCCACTGGGCGAAAGGTCATTGGGCATTCATCGAAGTGAGCTGTTTTGATGGTTGCCTTATGATGTTGCTGAAATGTTGGCACTTGTCACATGTTTTTACGTAGAACTAGGTGTCCTTCTACATGGTGGGCCAAAATAGTACCCTGCGCATATGAACTTGTGAACCAGTTATCGTGCTTCTGAGTGGTTTCCACATACCCCCTCATAGACTTCTGTCATGACGTAATCTACTTCATCGGGAATTAGGTGTAGACATTGCATTTTGTATCCCTTATGACATAGACCCCCGTTCCCTAATGATGCTGAAATTTTAAAGCCCAAGGTTAGTTTAGGGCCCAATCAAATTCTAAATTGACTTAAGAAATTTTAAAATGGAAAATATAACTTTTTATGAGAAAATAAATCTATTTTTGGAAAATAAAAAGCTACAGAAACCCTAAGCCTACGCACGCAGGCACGGATCTATGCACGTAGGCCTAATGCATGCGTACGCATGCACGAACCTGCACACGCATGTAGGGTTCCAGAAACTATGAAAAGCAAGTTTTTATGCATTAAAGCTGAGGTTTGGAACAAATCCCACATCATCTGGGAGCCATTCCAAACCCCTCATTTTCTCAATATAAAAAGCCATACATGGTACCATTTCAAAACACAAAGAAATCCTAAGGGAAAACACAAAGATTTGCTAGAAATAGTGAATCAAAGAGGAAGTTTTTCACAAAACATCCTCAAGTCAATTTTATTTTGATTAGGACCTTTTCTGGTCTTGATCTTCGAGTTTCGAAGTTTACTTATCAATTTTATTTGGTTGTGAATAGATTTGACTGAGGGGAACAGTCAAAATCAAGCCAAAGAACTTTTGTTTTAAGGTATTAATTTCTAAGCTTTTCTTCTTATTTCTTGAGTTTAATTATGTTTTCAATCTTGTTTCTTTGCTTTGTTATGTTTATATATGTTTGTTTAGCTTGGTTTTAGTTAGTCTTAACGTTTTAAAGCATATTAGGTTTCTTTAAGTTTTGTTCTACTCTATTTTTGGGCTAGGGTTTCTGAGCAAACCTGCGTACGCATGCTTCCTGCATGCACACGCAAGTTGAAGTATGCGTACACATGCATTCAGCCTACACACGTAGGCTTATGCATGCGCACACATTCTCTCGCCCAGAAACCCTAGTTTGAGTTTTTTGCTTTCTTTTCTTTGTTTCTTTCACATAATATGCCTCTGTTTTGACCATTTTCATGTATTTGTGTCCCTGTTTCATTGTTTGATTTGTTTTTTTGTTCTCCACATGCTAGATTGGGTTTATTTTCCATTTTTCTTGTTTTAATGCCATGAACATGCATTCACATGTCCATCCATTGATGCATAGGTGCTAAGAAGCAATAAGGTAAGTAAGGTTAGTCATACATTCACATGAACTTTGTTATAAGAGCTTTATCTTCCTTTGATGAACATGTATATGTAAGTCTATATGCCATGCTTTGAATGATAATATTTGTTTGCTGCCTTTGTTTCTGCTTTGATTTGATATATACATGTTCCTGCCTTAGACGTAATATGATGATATATGTGGTAGATGTATGTTAGATTTGATATGATTACCATGATAGATGTATGTTAGGATTTTGGGATGATTGATGTCATGTTGTATGCTTAGATGCATGTTAGTGTGTGAGTGAGTTTAGTATGACAATATTAAATATGCCTTTAATGGGATTAAGATGTAAGATACAATGACTGGAAGCCGACCCATGGATTGGGCTGTTTTTGGTGCCTAACACCTTCCCAAAATTGTACCTAAACTCTAAACTCATACTCTGGTAGTAAGATCAGTCCTTCCAAGTAAGGGCGCTATATACATGGTTCCTAGGCCATAAAACTAGGTGGCGACTCCAAATCTTTTCTTCGCCCCGATCCACTCAGCCAAGGCGTATTCTTATTTCCTTTCCTTTTAGGAAGGAAGAGTCGTTGTGCTCACACTAGGCACCTTAGGTACGGTCAAGAAAAACCCCTTTCATAAAGAACATCTCTTATCAATACAAAGCGTGACGCCTGCACCTTCAGCCTTCGAGAAGCACTGCGATCTTCCAGAAGTGTCCCGCTTTTGAGGTAAGAAACGATTAGAGTCATCCAGTCAGCTCCTGTTGGGATTACCTGTATGTCTACTTCATTAATGGCAGGCGAATATTCGATGAAGGGTAGTAACTGACTACTAATGGTTATATGTTCTGCAAATGCTGCTTTGGCTAAACGATCAGCATGCTCATTCTCTTCCTTTAGGACTTGTACAAATTTCGCTGTGAAATTTTGATTCATCTGTTTCTTAACTAGATGCAAGTACTTCTTCATCTGTTCCCCTTTGGCCCAATAGTCTCTGTTGACATGCCCGACAATGACTTAAGAGTCAATGTGTATGACTACTAATGAGGCCGCTGCTGCCTGGGCCAAGTCGAGGCTCGTCAGGACCGCTTCATACTTAACTTCATTATTAGTCATTGGGAATTTGAGGTGGACCTTGCATTCTATCATGTCCCCTTTGGGGGATTGTAGGACAACTCCAATCCTCCCGACATGTCCATTAGATGATCCATCCGTCCTGACCAACCATAGGGCTATCCCCCAGCCTTCATCCTCCTTCGTTGTGAATTCGGCAACAAAGTCAGCCAAAGCTTGGGCTTTAATCGCAGTCCTTGGTCGATACTGTACGTTGAACTCACTTAACTCTATTGCCTATAAGACCAATTTCCCGGCTGCCTCCGGATTGTTCATTGCTTTGTGCAGGGGTTTGTTGGTCTGGACCACTATGGTGTGTGCCTGGAAACCAACCTAAGGTTGTGGGCAAATATAATTAGAGTGAAAGCCAACTTCTCCATAAGGGGATACCTCCCTTCCGCACCCCTAAGCGCTCGGCTGATGTAGTATACGGGTAACTGTACGTGGTCCCCTTTCTGAATGAGAGCTGAGTTGACGGCCGTGGGAGATACAACTAGATAGAGGGAGAGCTCTTCATTGGGTTTGGATGGACTGAGCAAAGTTGAGGATGTAAGGTAGACCTTCAACTCCTCGAAGGCTTTTTGGCATTTGTCCATCCATTCGAAGGCCTTCTTAAGTGTCTTGAAGAATGGCAAGCATTTGTCAGTCACTTGAGAGACAAAGCTATTGAGGTTTGCAATCCTTCCATTCAAACTCTACACTTCCTTGACATTCTTTAGGGGCTCTATTTCTAGCACGGCCTTAATTTTGTCCAGATTGGCCTTAACGCCTTACTGGGACACCATGAAACCCAAAAACTTTCATGATAACACCCCAAACACACACTTATTGTGATTCAACTTCATGTCATAGAGACGAAGGGTCTCGAATGTATCCCAAAGATCATCAAGGTGGTGATCTTCCCTCTTACTCTTTACCAACATGTCATCTACATACACTTCAATATTTCACCAAATCTGCCCGACGAACATTTTGTTCACAAGCCTTTGATACATCGGTCCTGCGTTCTTCAGCCCAAATGGCATAACCTTGTAGCAAAAAGGCCTTTGGCTTGTGACAAACGAGTTCTTCTCTTAATTGGATCGTCCAACCTGATCTGATTGTTGCTGGAGAAAGAGTCCATGAAGCTCAAAAGATGGTGTCCAACTATCGAGTCTAAGAGGAGGTTAATCCGTGGGAGTGGGTAACTATCATTCGGGCAGGCTTTGTTTAGGTCAGTCAAGTCCACACACATTCTCCACTTGCCATTTGCTTTTTTTACCATTGCCACGTTGGCCAACCACTCGGGGTAGTATACATTTATGATAAAGCCTGCTTCCAGTAGCTTGCGAACCTCTTCAACTATGATTTTATCCCTTTCTTAGGCGAAGACCCTCTTCTTTTGCCAAACAGGAAAGAAAGATGGAGAGACATTGAGTCGATGAACCATAATACTGGAATCAATCCCCGGCATGTCCTAATGGCTCCAAGTGAAAACGTCCAGATTGTTCCTCAAGAAGAGGGTGAGTTCCTTGTTAACCAAGAGGCTAGACTGTGTGCTGATATGGGTGGTCCGGTCCAGACGCCCGTCATTAAGAGAGACGTCCTCTAAGGCTTTTGTTGGTTCCACTATCACCTGTTGTTCCCCGATGTTCAAAGCTTATAGATGATCATCCAATTCTAGCATGGCTATGTAGCACTCGCGAGCAGCCATCTGATCTCCACATGCCTCCCCTACTCCATACTATGTTGAGAATTTTACTAGTAAGTGGTAAGTAGAGGAAGCTGCTGTCCATGCATTAAGTGTAGGTCTCCAAATGATGGCGTTGTAGGCAGAAAAGCAATCAATAGCTAAGAAGGTGATCTCCTTGGTAAGTTGCTAAATATAGGTGCCAATGGTCACTGGCAAGGTAATGGATTCGGTGAGGAAGAATTTGGTACTACCGAATCCTTTGAGTGGAATGTTTGACGGTAAAAGTCGCTCCTTGTCGATCCTCATCTGCTAGAAGGCAAGATAGTAGAGGATGTCAGCTGAGCTCCCACTGTCCACTAGGGCCCGTCGGGTATTGAAGTCAGCTATCAATAGGTTGATGACTAGAGCGTCATCATGGGGGTGGTAGAGTCGTTAGGCATCCTGTTCAAAAAAGCTGATAGTTGGGTCGTCGACCCTTGTCAACTTGGGCAGAAAACTGGTGATTTGGACACTTTGCACCATCCGTAAGTAGGTCTTCCTTGCCTTTTTAGAGGAACCAACCATTATGCTTCCCCCTATAATCACCTTTATTTCTCCGAGTGGAGCTTTTGGTCGTTCCTCGGTCCGTCGATTGGGCTCTGGATCCCTTAATGGTTTCTCTCCGACTCTTTCTCACCCACTGTACCGCTGCAACTTCCCTTACTTGATGAGTGCTTCTATCTGCTATTTTAAGTCATAACATTCGAAAGTGTCATGCCCGTGGTCTTGATGAAAGCAGCAATACTTGTTCCTCGGTCTTTTGTTTGGGTCACCCTTCAGCTTGTCTGGCCACGTTAGTGCTGCGTCATCCCTTATTTGCATGAGAAATTGATCGAGTGGAGTGTTTAACGAGGTGAAATTGGTCGTCCTACCAGACAGAGGTTTCGACCTTCGATTGTCCCTTCGTTCATTTATTCGAGCAGTCTTTCTTCCTCTATCTTAATGGGGGTCATCTTGCCTTTCTCTCTTCTTCGATCTGCCCCTTCAAGCTATCATGGCGTCTTCAGCATTCATGTTTTTTGTAACTCTGTACAACATGTTTGCCATGGTTTTCAAATCCTTCTTGTAGACAGAAAAGAGAAAATCTCCAGACTGGAGTCCGTTGGTGAAAGTTGTGACCAAGACCTTGTCATTGGCTTCGTCGATCAAAAGGGCTTCTTTGTTGAACCGAGTTACATACGAACTTATGCTCTCGTCCTCCCGTTGCTTGATGTTCAATAAGCTCGCAGAGGACCTATGTACCTCTACCCCCTAATGAAGTGTTAGACAAAATGTCTGCTCAACTTCTTAAAAGTCGAAATGGTGTTGTTGGTCATCTTACTGAACCACACCCTAGCTAGTCCCTTGAATATGGTGGGTAAGGTCCTGCACATGATTTCATCCGGGACCCCTTATAGATGCATAAGGGTCTTGAATAATTCCAGATGATCGGGTGGGTCCTTCGATCCATCATATGCCTCTACTTGTGGCATACGAAACTTGGCTAGAAGGGGAAAATAGGTGACCTGTGCTGTGAAGGGTGAGTCAGTCTGATGGACTAGCTAGTCCAGGTTGGTGGATACTCGTCCCCTCATGGCATTAATCATCATGTCCATCTTCTCCTTCATCATTTGCATGTCCTGCGCCATTTGGATCACGCCACTGTCTAGCTCAGACAGACGATCAATAACCTGTCGATCCCGTCTGCTTACGGCGTTGCTTTCTTCTTGATCGTCCCTCTCTTGCAAACCCTCCGTCAGAAGTTGGCTGTCGTTGTACTCGCCATTGTCCCTCTCCTCACGTTGATCGTCGGGGCATCTCTCATTCCTCTCATTCAGTTATTGCTCCAACTCCTGGTTGCATTGGGTGAGTCACTTGACCGCTGCGGCGAGGGTTTGTACTTGTTGTTCCAATGCGTTGGAGGGAGTCCTGGTCTCCTAGTTGATGGTAGCCATTGATCACGTCTAGACCAAGCAACTCTTTGTCTTAAAAGCAATGATATGGCTAATCACTCGTTTTCCACATATGGCACCAACTGATGATGCACAAAATCGTCAGTGAGTCAATCGACCACATACACGCCAATTAAGGTACCTAAAGAACAAAAAAGAACGAAGAACCTACATAGAGTACCGGTAGGGTGTCGGCCAAAGACACTCCAAAGGTTAAGTCAATGATAGAAGGATCTCCAATAGCTCAAAAGTGTAAGAGCTAGGAAATTTCACGTACCTAAAGGAAGTGAGGGCTTGGTGTTTATATAGTGGCATAGAGCTGACTGAGATCCTTTGAATATAGGGGTTTTCCTTGTAAAGAAGATTGAGGAGTTAAGGCTCCGAGATCCTAGGGTTTTCCTTCTCATATTGGGAAGATATAAACGTGTAGTAGGGTATTTGGGCATGGTGTGCAAGTTATTTCCATGTAGGGGTCCATAAGTGGAGAACACGTAAGAGTTTTGTGGGACCCAATGTGTTCAACCATCGGTATGCATAACCGTCCATTTGGTTTACGCCAGTCATCCATTGGTATGCATAACCATCCATCAGGTATCCATAACCCCTATGTCATGCTACACTTCCAAGCTATCCGTTGGTCTTTACGTGCACGTCAACCATTGGGACCAATCGTATAGTGCCCGATGGGTCTTTTATGAAGTTGTAGACACTGCATTTTGTATCCCTTACAACTCGGGCCCCCGTTCCCCAATGATACTCGAACTAAAAGGCCTAAGGCCAGTTTAAAGCCCAATTAGATATCAAATTGACCTTAAGAGTGTTAAAATGGAAAATATAACCTTTTAAATGAGAAACAAAATCTATTTTTGGAAATAAAATAACCAAAATAGCCCTCGGCCTGCATACGTGGGTCGTGTCCTACGTATGTAGGCCAAAGCATGCATACGCAGGCACATTCCTGCGTACGCAACTAGGGTTTCAGAAGCATAAGAAATGCAAGTTTTTTTCAATAATGGCTGAGGTTTGGAATGAATCTCACATCGTCTGGAAGCCGTTCCAAACCCCATTTTCTTAACTATAAAAAGTTTTACATGGTACATTTTCAAAACACACAAAAATCCCACGGGAAAAACCTAAGATTCACTAGAAAATAGTGAATCAAAAAGGAATTTTTCACAAAACACCTTCAATTCAATTTTATTTGATTGAGACCTTTTCTGGCCCCAATCCTTTTAGTTTAACATTGCTTATCACTTTCTTATTGGTTTGTGAATAGATTTAACTAAAGGAAACAGTCAAAAATCAAGCCTAGGAGTTTTTTTTTTTTTGCTTTAAGGTATTCTTTCTAGCTTTCTTTTTTATTTTCTGTCTTTCTTTTCTTGTTTTAATCTTGTTTTTGGTTTGGTTTATGTTTATGCATGTTTTCCTAGAGTAGTATATAATTCTGTTTAGATTCTAAGCATGCTAGGGTGTTAGAATTAGGTTTTTCTAGCTTGTGCTCTATTTTTTGCGTTTTTAGGTTTTCTAGGCAAGGACTTGCATACGCATAATCTTGCCTACGTATGCATAATCTTACTTGCGCACGCAGGCTTGATTATGCATACGCAGGCCTGTTCTAACGTGTGTGATGCCGTTGCCCAGAAACCCTAAATTTTTGTTTGTTTGTTTTGTTTCCTCCTTCTCATGTTTGTTCTGTTTAGCCTCTTTTTCACATGTTTTAGGCTTTATATTTTCCTATTTACCTCTTTCACATGCTTGTTTGCTATCACATGTTTAGATTAGGGTTTGTCTTAGTTTTGAATGACATGAACATGCATTCACATGCCATAAGTCCTATGTTGCTGCAAGGTAAGTAAAGGGTAAGTCATACATTAGAAATGTCCATGCATTTGTGTTTTGGTTTTATTTTGATGATATGAGGAAGCATGCTTAGATGTATGCTAGGGTTTCTTTTGTGTGTTTTGCTCTCTTTTGCTTTGTGGATAGATAAGTATGCTTGTTTAGGGTTAAAGATGTCATCTTGTTTGTTAGATGCATGTTAGTGTGTGTGTGTGTGAGTTTAGAATGCAAGTATTTAAATAGTTTTTAATAGGGTTAAGACATAAGACACAATGATGGGAGACCAACTTTAAGGTTGGGCGATCTTGGGTGCCTAACACCTTCCCAAGAGCGTACCTAAACTCCGAACCCATACTCTAGTAGTAAGATAAAAAAAAGTATTTCCTCGAAAGAACGCTATATATATGGCTCCTAGACTATCGCAAAAACTAGGTGGTGACTCCTCCCTTGTGTCCACAAAAGTGGACGATTGTTGGAGAAGATTGTACCATTAGGTCTTTGTGGAGGCAAAGTAGGTATCCCCCGACAAGTCATTAGGTGAAGTATTTCCATCCCGACAAGTCGAAGAGTTAGATAATTTTATGTCGAAAAATATCCTTATCACCAACAATATTCGTTTTTAATTTTTTGTCAACTCTTGAAAAAATATCTTATAATGATAATATTTGGTAAATATATGAATTATTCATTTTGAATATTGATTAATTGCTCCATTTATATTACAATAATATTTTTTGTTGATCTAATTATATATTTAATTTTTACCTCTTAATTTGCTACTAGGGCAAGGCACACAAAATTCACGACCTTATAATATCCTTGTTAGTGAAAACTCAAATGGACATGTATGATAGCAAAGGGGAAGAATTGCTGCCAATATTAGTTTTTGTCAACTCTTGGAAAAATATCTTATAATGATAATGTTTGGTAAATATGTAAATTTTTCATTTTAAATATCGATTGATCCGTTTCCTCAAAAAAAAAAAATATATATATATATATATTGATTGATCCCTTCATTTAATTAAATATATATATATATGGTTTGTTGATTTATTTATATAATTAATTTTACCTCTAAGATAAATTTTTATTATGATGTAATGATTTTATTTAATTTTTACATTTTTAAATGGGAAAAAATATGAGTATTTACCTCTAGGATCTTGTATACGACTTTTCCATGTTGCAATCCGTGCAGTCATGATCCACGTACTTGTTGCTCATGGCAACGCTTACTACTAGAGCTAGACATAAATTAACCAGACTATAAGAACTTTCCTAGAGAGAATCCAAAACGGCATATCTGATAGGGGAAAGGAATAATTGCTGCTAATATTCGTTTTTTAAGTATAAAATTTGTCAAAGACCTTGTAACTGAATTAGCACATCCCCATGCACAAAGTGCTTGGGGGTCTAGGGAGGAAAGGGTTCAAGCTGTAAGGTTAACAGCATGTTGTAATTATTTCTCAAAAAAATAAGTATAAAATTTGATAAATATTCCAAATCGGCATATCTGATAGGGGAAAGGAATAATTGCTGCTAATATTCGTTTTTAATTTTTTTGTCAACTCTTGACAAATAAGTATAACATTTGGTAAATATTCATTTTGATTCTTGACTAATTGCTCCATTTTAAAATAGAAAATACAGTTTCATTGATCTATAAAAATACTGAATTTTTACCTCTTAACATAGTTTTTTTTTTTTTTTTATGCAATAGTGAATTTACTTAATGTTTATATTTTTCAAATGAAAGAAAACAAGTACTTACCTCTAATATATTATATTTAACTTTTCCAAGTTGTAATCCATCCAGTCATGACCCACATACTTTTTGCTCATGGTGATGCTTGTTACTCAAGCAAGGCACACAAAATCCAAGACCTAAGAAACTTGTTAGAGAGAACCCAAAAAGGCATGTTTGATAGTGGATAGGAAGAATGATTGTCAATATTCATTTTTAACTTTTTGTTAACTCTTTAAAAATATCTTATGAGGATAATGTTTGCTAAATTTGCTAATTATTCATTTTGAATCTTGATCAATATCTCCATTTTAGTTAAGAAAATATAGTTTATTGATCTAATTATAAACTTAATATTTACCTCTTAACATAATTTTTTATTGCGATGCAATGATTTTATTTAATTTTATATTTTCAAATGAAAGAAAATGAGTACTTACCTATCAAGGGTCTTATATGAGACTTTTCCATGTTAAAATCAATTTCGTCAGGTGGATTTTTACCATGTTCGGAGACAAGGCAATAGGCCAACTTATTTACTAGCAAAGCATGCTCTAGGCATTGCGGATTTTACTGTATAGATTGAAGAGAGTCCTTGTTCTACTGAACAGACTCTTCTCCAAGATGTAATTATTGTTTTTCAAGTTCAATAAAAACTCTATCAGTCTTCCTATCAAAAAAAAAAAAAAAAAAAAATCAATGCCGTCATGACCCACATGCTTGTTGCTCGTGGTGATGCTTTAGATCAAAATACACAAAATTCACAACCGACGAATTACTGCCAATATTCGTTTTAAATTTTTTGTCAACTCTTGAAAAAAAAAATATTTTAAAGATATGCAAATTATTGACTTTGATTGATGGCATTGCTCCATGAATGGCTACTAAAATCCAAAATTTCATTCGCATTTTTCTGATATATAATATATGAGTGATGCTAGAGATTCAAATATTTTTACAAAAAAATTTACGAGCTGCTGATGTAGTGAGTGATTATTGGTAAATGAAAATGTGGTGTTAATAGTGGGTCTAAATGAAAACTAATAAGAAGTTGACCACATTAACAATTTGTAAAAATATTGTAAAATAATTTGCGGTTGTAGCATTATTCATAATATATTACTAGTGTGTAGCTCCATGCATATGCACGGATACAATTAAAAATAATTACAATTATACGGTTAAAATTATACTATTTTTTTTTAGAAGATGTTCAAATTATACATAATATTAGCTTACACTTTTTTTAAACAATGCATTTTCTAAAATATGTAATGGTTTCTCATAATATATATATATATATATATATATATATATACACACACCCAATAATTCACTTGCCACAAAAATTAAAAATTTAGATGAACACATGACAAAAAATCGAACTTCAATTAAAATCCAATTTTGAATCTAATTGATTTGGACTCTTTGATTTTTACACTCAATAATTCACTTTTCACAATTAAAATTTTAATGGGACACATGGTGCAAAATTGAGAATCCAATTAAAATCTAATTAAATTTTCTCTAAGTTTTAACTATATATATATATATATATACACACACTACTGATTGAATAGAAAATAAACTTGTCAAGAATCTGCCACCAAATCAATTAAAGCGTGATTGATAGTGGATTTTTTTTTTTTTTTTTTTTTTTGAGAAAACAGTGGATTATTCAATTGTGTGTATTATTATACATAAAATTAAATTCTATAAGGATGGGGTGTAAAACCCATGTTTTACACCATCCAATAAGTGATTGCCACGTCAGTATTTTACTTAAAATTCAATACATCCTACCACACCTAATAACATCTCAATAAATTCCCAATTTGGTTGAATTTATATATGGGTATTAGAATTGATTGAGTGTGATTGTGTTTATTCTTAAATATGTGATAAGATTATGTGGCATGTTGGGATTGGAGAGATAAAACATGAGTTTTACACCATGTCTTTATAGAATTTAATCTCATTATACATTTATTAACTAATGTGATTGGAGTAATTATACAATATATAGCGAGTACCGTATATGGCCAACATAAGGAGTGATCCCATATATTTTATATATATAAATATATTGTAAATTTGTTTTTTGAAACAAAATAAATTATACCATACGTACTATTAATAATATCAAACATTTCATATAATAATAGTATATTGGCTTGTAACTTTTTTCATAAGCATAAACACATTTAAAAATTTCAAGATTTTTGTAACTCAATTGTCACCTTTTGATATTTTGAATTGATGCATTTAAAATTCAAATCCTCCCTCTTTCATTGTAACTATTATCAAAAGACACCCTTAAAATTAAACACAATTATATACTAAATAAAGTTTATATTTGTGTTTAATGGTACCAATATACGTTTTTAATTTTTTGTTAACTCTTGAAAAATATCTTATAAGGATAACGTTTGGTAATATGCAAATGATTCATTTTGAATCTTGATTTATTGCTCCACTTTAATTAAGAAATATAGTTTATTGATCTAATTATATAATTAATTTTTACTACTTAACATAACATTTTATTGTGATGCATTTATTTTTATTTAATGTTTATATTTTTCAAATAACTTATACAATTGAGTTATAATGATAATATATTGAAAAGGAATACCTATTTTTTTTAGTAAAATTTTAGATATTATAATTGGATAGGAACAATCAAATTTTTTATAATATTGTAAAAAAAATATTATTATAATCTTTGAATTAATAATAAGTTTTGGTAAGAAACTTTGGAGTAATTTAAACTATGCTGAAAGTAGTTTAAAATGGACTCATAGTGTAATGGGCCATAAGTAGTTTTAAATTGACTATAAATAATTTTGAATTAGAGAGACACTTGACACAAAATTAAATTATGCGAAATCAAATTAGAATTGACAATTGGCACAAAAATAGAATACAATGGCCCCTCTTATTGAGATTTTTCTTTACCATCTTGAGGGTGTCAATTTGGGTTAGCATGCCGGATTCGTGTCATGTCAAGGTAAGAGTATTCGACTCAATGTCTCAACCCAAACCCAACCCATTTAATAATTGTGTCATGACTTTTCAACCCTATCCCAACTTGTTAATGAAGCGGGTTGACACGACTCAACCCACTTGACACGTTTAATAAACAAGTCATGTTGGGTTGACATGATTGTAATACAACCCATTTCAACCTGCTTATTATTAAATATAACATCCTAGTAGAAATAAGTTCTTTACATCCCGAAAGTAATACATACACTTTAAGTCTTTAACCCACATTCAAAATAATATAGTTCAATAAAAATATAACATTCATCTAGAAATAAGTTCTTTACACTCCAAAAGAAGTGCATACACTTCAACCCAAATTCAAAATAACATAGTTCAACAAATAGAACTCGCCAAATGCAAAGTATCAATATTGAAAGAGTTGATGCACACAATATATTGATCATGACTAGGGTGTATAAAGTTTCAATTTCCAATTTTATTACTTGTAAGTTTTTGTAATTACTCACTTTTCTTTTTATGTTTAATAAATAGGTTGGATATAAAAGGTATTTGACAAATCTAAAATAAAATGAATATTTATTTGTTATATGAGCTAAATGGGTTGTGTTAAATGGGTCATTTTGGGTTGACACAAATAAATTGGCATGTCGAACGTGTCAATTGCGGGTCACGCGGGTTGACCCGCTTATAACACATTTCTTATTGAGTCACTTTTGGGTCAACTCGTATATGACCCAAACCTGCTAAGGTCTAACCCTAACTCTCAAAAACCCGTATCGTGTTCGGGGGTTGAGTCAAATATTGATACCCCTAATCTTATTAGCATTATACCTACACAACGCACATGCTAATAAAATATCATTTGTAAAAAAAATAATAAAAAAAATAAATAATAATAATAATAATAATAATAATATAATAGAAGTTGAATAATTATATAGATAATAAAAATAAAGAATGAGAATTTTTAAGGTGCAAGGCAAAAGGCACGTAATTTAATACCAAATTTTTATTAAAACAATAAATTATAAAATAATTAAAAATAAATATTGAATATAATTTTAATTTTCCTGAAACATTTGATAATTGAGTTAAAATTGGAGTAGCATTTAATTTATCTAAAAATTTGGTGAAAATTTTTCATTTAAAGCAAAGCATTTATAGTAAATTAAATGGGGAAATTATGCCATCCAGCATGTATCATTTACATTGATTTACATAATACAAGCACAACATGTGAAATCTATTTTTTTTTTTATTAAAATTAAAAAATTAAGGTAGAGAATTAAAATAATATTAAATACATAATAATAAAAAAATTTTTTTGAAATGTCTTGAATCTCTTAGTAGTAGAATTTAGACTAGGTGGTATTTTTAAAAAATTTCAAACTTTGGCAATAGTGTTTTATTAGAACAATCATATTAACTGGTTCAACGTACCTATAGTGGGCCACAGGAAATAGGAAAATAAATAAAAATTAAATCCATTTGGTGCAATCACCATATTTATGACACAACTTTTATTATATTATATATTCTATAATATGACATGATTTGGAAATTAAATTTATATGTGTGTGTATGCACTTTCATTTTCAATGTTTTGGTCACAATAACTAAACTATAACATAAATTTTCACAACTCTCATTTAGTCTTATATCACTACAAAAAAAATCGTCCTACACTAGCGTTTTTTTCCCAGTGCTTTTCAAAACCACTGTAATAGATTAACCTATAGCAGCGCTTTTAGAAACCGCTTGTAAAGGACACCCTATTATGATAGCTCAAAACCGGCACTTCATAAATCGCTGCAATGGGAGGCCTATAGCGGCTAGTTTCCAAAACTGCTGGTATAGGAGGTCCTATTGCAGCATTTTATAACCGCCGCTATAGGTTAGAATTATTGATTTTTTTTAAAATTATTTTCTTTTTTGAAAAGAGTCTATCTCGGCACTTTAAAAGCACTGAAATAGGGTTACTCCATTCCCTTCTAGGGAGACCTATCCCGACGCTTTATAAAGTGCTGGAATAAGGGTAACCTATATCCACACATAGAAGGATTATTTTATATATAGATTTTAGCTAGTCAAAACTTATTTTAATTTATGTTACTTTTAATTAATTGTAATTCTTTGAGGAAATTGAAACGATTTTAAAATTTTATGGTTCGATTTGAAAAAAAAATTCAAATATAGTCTTAAATTTGAAACCAACCCAAACTATACGAATATTATGCACCCAAATCTGTAATAGAGAATAGTTGTTAGGAGAATGTAATTACTACCACAAAGAAAAACATAATCACCTGGAGTGCAGGGGTGGCGGCACTTTTTGTTCAGGGGGTTCAAATGAACCCCTTAACTTCAAAAAAAAAAAGAAAAAAATTATGTTGGGTTAAGATAGCTTGACCCCGGTTAATTAATTCAATTACCCAAATTAATTAATTAAGTTCAATTACATGCAAAATGTGAAGGCACCAACAAATCACCAAAAATACTAAGTGCAACGGAAAATAAATTGAACACGGTGATTTGTTGACAAATAGGGAAAATCTCGCAAGGCAAAAAACCCACCAGATGATTTTAAAGTCACCACTCCTAAGAATCCACTAAATAACAATCAAGCGGTTACAAGTATAAAGAATCTTACCAACTACCCTTGCCTATCCCGAAATACCAACTTACAGTTGAACCTTTGTTCCAATACTCAATTAGACTTGATCTTGTAGTAGCCTTCTTTCCTTTTGATGCACAAACCTCCAATTTGTAACTAACCCCTTGCACGGATCCCAGTATGTGACTAACTCTAGCAACTTGAACAAATGTTGTTGGCTGCAAAGTTCTTCACTTCATCAACAATGGAGATCAGGAAGCACTTGGTTACAAAACCCTATTGCGTATAAACGCAATAGCTTCACACAGAGAAAATAAGTCTCTTGGTCTCTGTATCCGTGTATGACAGCTTTTAAAATAAGCCTTTTATATGTCTAGGGTTGTGAGAAAAAAAAAACCCTAAACAAATACTTAAGCCTCCTAAACAAATACTTAAGCCTAGGTTGAATTTCAAATCTAGAAAATTGAAAAATGTAAATCTCGATAGATCGAGCTATCTATCGAGCTTCACATTAAGTCTCGATAGCAGGCATCTATCAAGCTATTTGTCGAAACTTAATGAACAGCTTTTCATCGCTTGTTTCTTGGACCAATCTTTATGTCTTTAATACTTGACTTGAACAGAAGTACTAAACCCATCTTAGATCTACCCAATTACAAGTAAAGTGTATTTTGTCAAAGGATTAGTCAATTACAATAAAATATAACCCTAACAATCTCCCCCTTTGGCGATCTGTGACAAAACCACAAACAATAGTTATGAGAGAAGTCTAACACAATTATCTCATAACCTACAAAAGCACATATGTCTAACCCTACAATGAACTCTTGAAAACTTTGCAAAAAGAGAGATCATGGCATGATAGACTTGCAACCTGTCTTATTTGAAACACTTAAATAAGATTCATCAAGGCATCGAGTGTAAAACATAGACAAGTTGTATACAAGAAAAAACATGTGTATAAAGATAGAAAAGAAACAACATATGTGAGACAAAGGTGAAGAAAACATACATCATCTCATATATATATCAAAGAATACAATGTATGTAATAAAAGTGATCACAAGACCATGGTACATGTAATGAGAAAAGAATACACCAAAACCTCACTATATCCCTCAAAACACTCTCCCCCTATCTAGTATATCCTATGCTAGCTCTCCCCCTAACAACAAGACTAATCTTATCTACAAAACTACTCCCATTTTTTGTCACGAGTGACAAATGGTGTATCACTGAGAGGTCGTCATCTCATCATCCGACTAAGAGCCAGAAGCATCATTATCATCATCATCATCATCTCCACCATCCGAAGAAGAAGACTCTTCAGCATGCTCAGTTGAAGGTGAGGGCGCAAAACCACCAAGGCGAGACTGGCGGCGAGCGATGCGACCAATTCTGGTGTTCATCTGACACATCTCATCACATAGATGGTCAAGACGGCTACCAAAATCAACATGCATGTGTTGAAATTGCTCCATGGTGTCAGCAAAGAAGACAGCTACCCTAGATGAGGAAGAAGGGGCAGAGGAGGAAGAGGGTCAAGAGGAAAGGGCTGCAAGGTCTGCAGGGGCTGCAACTGTAGGCTCCACACAAGGCCGCTTTGTAGCAAGCTGTGCTACACTAGACTCCTTACTTATGGCACCCATGACATAGAAGTGAGGAGAGGGAGGAATAGTGACATGCACATGTGTGAGGATGCGCGTGATAACCGAAGGAAAAATGAGCTTATCACATGTAGCCATGTCACGTTAGCAATCTATAATAGATTCTATCATATGTGATGTAAAGTCTATAGAGAGACCTTCCATGAGGGAAATAAGGAAACGAGCATGAGGCTCGGTGATAGTGTTATAGTGAGACCGTGGAGTGAGAACAAAGATCATCGCTATATTAAGGATCCATGGACCCTTAGAACACTCAATTGTGGAGAAATTTAGAGTACCTCCCCACAACATGGCCTTCCCACAAAAGAGTGAGGTCAACTCGTCTCTAGAGATGGAAGAGAGACGATGATGACTAGGGTAATCTAGGCGATCCACCCTAGGGACACGTAGTACCTCGAAAATGAACTCTGGGGTGACTATGATCAAGGTTGTGAAACCCGAACTGGACCGTACGGTCCAACCAAGCTAATCGGGAATCGTTTATCAAGACGGTTCTTTAAACCTCAAGAATCGGCCTATGCAAGAAATTCAGTGAACCATGCCAACCACGGTTGAACCCCTCGGGTTTCAAAACTGTAAACAGTTCTCACAATCAAATCGTTGAAGGTTTTTTTTTTTTTTTGAAAATTTTTTGGTACTTACACGCTTACAAGTTACAGCCATTGTTGAAGGCTGAGGCTTCGACCTCCATGTGATGCTATTAGACTTAAGATCACACCGCCATCTTCCTATTCTTCTTCTCTGTCTCGCTCGCACTCTCTCTGTGTTTTTTACGATGCCGTTTTCCCTCTGGAGTCTTCTTCTTTTTTGGTAAATGGAGTCCTCTTTTTCGCTGCTTGCTTTACTATCAACCACCAACATTTGCTTTACTATCAACCACCAATGATTTACTATCAAACACTTCTAGCTTTTGTATTTAACCATTTTTAAATGGGCGGACATCCTATAGTTTTTTTTTTTTTTTTAATTCATAAATGGTGGACTATTCAAATGGGCTTGGGCATAAAAAAAATTTGTTTAGGTTGTCAAATGGGCTTGGCCATGGGTAGACAGATTAATTTATCTCTTACCCACTTTATTGGGTCTCATAAAATAAAAATAAAAATTATTGGGTACTCAAATGAGCTTTGTCATGACTTAAGAGCTCTAACAAAAATTTTAAATATATATATGTATATAATTATTTGTCTTTATTATTAGTTAAATTTTCAATTTTTACTAATTTAATATATTTATTTATATCTTAAATAATTATTAAATTAATTATGACGTCATCACGGTTCAACCTCTGTTCGACCCCAGTCCAACCTCAAAAACCTTGAACCAATTCCTTTTACGGTTCATTGAACAGTCCGGGTTTCAAAACCATGACTACGATACGTGTACCACAAAATGCTATACAAAACTAAGGTACCTCTATCGATGGCGTGCATGTTGGAGTAAAACTCCTATATGAACACGTCGGGACACCTCGAGGGTTTCTCACAGAGAGAAGCCCATTTCTGAGAGCTAAACACACCGAGTAGAGAAGTGTCTGGGAAATCAAACAGAATGACCTGGCGTTCCAAATAAATCGTTCGGTCTGAGAAGTTCTCAAAGAAGTCATCTCGAGCCTTCTCATCACGAAACCAAAGAGAATCAGGGGTAAAAGAAGAAGAAGAAGAACCACGACGAATCGGGTTTTTAGACGGAACAATCTTTTTAGGTGCCACAATAAGAAGACTAAACGAGAGAGAGAGAGAGAGAGAGAGAGAGAGAGAGAGAGAGAGAGAGAAAAGAAAGAAAAAAAGTCACAACAGAAGGAAGGTACAGGAAAGGAAAGAAAGGAAACATACAATGCATGAACAAGTTACATGTTAAGGAAAAACGCATCATGGGTAGAAACCCAATCCAACCTAACAGCACTCACAATGTATAAATAGTCACACAATCCTAGAATGCATAAAACATTGTTATAATGAGCATAGAATGCAATGCATGAGCATGTGTGATCAAATTAACAAAACCCAACCCAGAAAATTTGAAAAAATCACAAAAACCCCAAAATTTTCCCAAAACTAAAACCAAGGTTTCAAAAATGCATGAAATGCATGAAGAAATGGAAAAAGAATAGATATAGAGCACTTACCAAGAGATTGAGACAAGGTATAGTCCGAAATCTTGATGGGAGGAGGGATTTTGGTGAAAAGAAGGTTTTTGGATCAGGAGAGAAGTGAGAGAGATAGAGATATTTGAAAAGGTGCAAAACCAGGTCGAATCTCAGAAGTATATATAGAAAACGCATCTCGATAAATCGAGGAGGTATTAAGCTGCTATCAAGAACAAAATCTCAATAGATCGAGAGGTATCGAGGAGGTGTCGACAACAAAAGATCTCAATAGATCGAGGAAGGTATCGAGAAGCTATCGAGTAAACAAAGACTCCAAAAAATTTGGCTCGATGGATCAGGATATCTATCGAGAGGTATCGAGAAGAACCTCAGAAATCTCGATAGAAGGAGCTTGTATCGAAGAGGTGTCGAGAAGGTATCAAAGAGGTATCAAGCTATCTTTCGAGAGTCTTGAAGAAGAGATTTCAAGGAGGAGAAACAACACACGATGAATGCAACCAAGATAACCATCAAAGCAAGCATTCAAAGAGCATGTTAAACATAAAAACACAACCTCAACTTTAGATGCAAAGCATTCCTAGATCAAAACACACTAAACAAGTCTAACCAAATTTTATTTCAAAACAAGTTTAGACAGTTTAGAGAGCATATACTACCAAATGTATTCCTTGTGATGGCCAAATCACATTGTACCTGTACAATAGTATCAAAAGTAGCACAGAGTATGCGTGTTGTGTGTGAAACGTTTGCAAGAGAGCATAAGAACATCATTTTATGAAAAGTAATGATATAGGAGGATCAAGTACATTCACACATAATCGTAAATATTTGATGGAGACTATCACTTTTAAGGTACATCATATAATTCTCACATCTCCTAGAAATATGCTTGCAACCATATTAAAAGCATTTTGATTCTTTTTGCTTTTCATGTTCTTTGCATATTTCTTCTTTTAAACATATCATACATGGGCATATAAGAGAGAAAAGAAAATACTCAATTATGTAAGCTTGAACATCATTACTTTGCTATGCAAGTGCTACACCTTACCGAGCACTATTTTTATGAGTTGCACACAGATGTTTTATGATTGATGTGTTTTAGTGGTGAGATGATTATTTATGCCTTTCTCTTAGGATTTTCTAATCCTTCCCGTCAAAAAGAGTGATTTTAAGATATGAAAGACAAGAGATCAACCAAATCATACAAATCACAAAAAACGAGCCACAAAGCTCACATTTCTTAGTTGTGCATAAAGATGATCATCTAAGTTACAAGTCATATAAAGTTGGGAAATTTTGTTTCAAAGACCATCCAAGGTACGCAAGTACCAATATACACAAACACACACTTTTTTTTGTATTTTTCTGATTCTTCCCTTTTTTTATTTTTTTATTTTTTTAAAAAAAAAACTCAAAAAACAAAGCAAAGAAAAAAAAACAAACAAACAAAGCATCAAAACTAGACTGACTCAAACCACAACACAAACCATGCAAGAGATCAAAAAGGAGGAGAAATCACTTAGAATCTTTTTCCTTCCAGACAGGAGACCTGGATGGAAATCCTTTCTTTTGCATGAACATTTGCTAGAAGGATAAGGAGAAGAGTTGAACCCATTGAAGTTCGAAAGAAGCATGATCGCCTTAAGAAGTTCTCTAAGAAAGGCTAAAGAGAGTTGGAGTTGATTTTGGTTCCCCAGAGATGACACACTATTGTTTTGTTAAGTGGCTAACCATTTATAGCAATTTGGACGAGTGTACCCAGATGCTCCACAGTAGTGACAAAAGTGAGGCTTCTTTGTTTGAGACTTCTTGTTGGTGGAGCGATGATTTTTCTGCTTAGTCTCTTTCATACTACCCTTATGGGGTGCTCCTAGAATGGATTTTCCCTTATCACTTTTATCCTCACTCACATTTTCAGTTTTAAGATCAGTTACCTCTGAGTTATCAAAGTTATCATTATTAGCAAGTAGAATAAAAATAACTCTATGTAAAACATTAGAAGAGATACTACAAGAGGAGAGAGAGTGATCATACCCGAGACCTGTTCTGTCAGATGCAGACTTTTGAACATTCAGCATTTCATCCAATTTGGCACTTGAAGTGCTTTCCAATTGTGCTTTAACCTGAAACAGTTCAGCATCCAGTTTCTTAGCCTTTTCAACAAGAAAGTTGTTCTCAAATCTCAGTGCTCCAATGGTCTGATTAGCTTCATCAACCTTGGTGGAGAGTTCCTCATGTTCTAACTCCACTTCACTTAGCTTTCTTGTGGCCAACCTGTAAAGTTTCTCATGCTTCTCGGAGACCTTGTACAGCTTAGCGTAGGCAGTTTGGATGTCATCCTGATCATCCATTTTCTCAAACTTTGATTCCATCAGCTCTTCTTCCTCATCAATTACGTCTACTACTTCCTCTGTAGACTCAACAGTAGCTGTAAAAGCATTTTCTATCCCTTCTTGGTCTCTTTCATCAGAATCTACTTCTAGTTCTGAATCACTTAAGGTGGTTGCTAGGGCTTTGCTTTTGCCAATGGATTTGAGATATGTGGGAAACTCTTGCTTCATATGTTCAAATCCATGACACCCATAGCACTTTGGTCCAGCAGGAACACTGTTGCCTTGACCAGCATCCTTGGATTCTCTCTTGCCTTTGTCTTGGGACTTAAATTGAAAGAAGACAGACTGTTTGCAATCCTTATCACCAGCTTTGACATTCACATTTTTTGGTGAACTTCTTGAATTTTCTGGTGATATATGATTTCAACTTAGTATTCTCATCATCAGACGACTCATCATTGTCATCATTCTTGGTCTTCAAGGCCATGTTCTTGCCTATGCCACCCTTGCCAACTCTTGCTAACCCTAGTTCATAAGTTTGCAAGTTCCTAATCAGTTCTGTCAAAGGAATAGAGTCAAGATCCTTTGATTCTTCAATGGCAGTGATCTTGACATGAAATGTCTCTGGAAGAGATCTGAGGATCTTCTTGACAATCTTGGGCTCCGGAATCTGTTTTCCAAGATTGAAGGCTGAATCACTATTTCCTTGAGCTTAGCATAGAATTCATCGAATGACTCGTCCTCATCCATCCTTATTTTCTCAAAACTAGTAGTGCCTTTGGAACTTAGAGTTTTTAACAGCTTTAGTGCCCTCATAGGTATTCTGAAGAATATTCCAAGCTTCCTTGGCATTGTCGGTGGAAGAGATTTTCTTGAATTCTTCATTTGTGACAGCACTAAACAGAGCATTCAGTGCTCTATTATTAAAGTGGGCCGCTTTAATATTGGCATCATCCCATGTTGCGGGTGGCTCCTCAGGTTTCTTCCAACCTACTTCAACTACCAGCCATACTTTCTCATCTAAGGACTGCAAAAAAACTCTCATGCGTACTTTCCAATATGCATAGTTAGTACCATCAAATAAAGGAGGAATGATCAAGGATTGCCCACAATCCATAACAACAGGGGTCAATGGATCACATAGCAAAGATTAAAACCTAATCAAAGTGTGCCCGTTCAGATACCACTTGTTGAGTTAAGATAGCTTGACCCCAGTTAATTAATTCAATTACCCAAGTTGATTAATTAAGTTCAATTGCATGCAAAATGTGAAGGCACCAACAAATCACCAAAAATACTAAGTGCAGCAGAAAATAAATTGGACACGGTGATTTGTTGACAAATGGGGAAAATTTCGCAAGGCAAAAACCCCACCGGCTAATTTTAAGATCACCACTCCCAAGAATCCACTAAACAACAATCAAACGGTTACAAGTATAAGGAATCTTACCAACTACCCTGGCTTATCCCAAAATACCAACCTACAGTTGAACTTTTGTTCCAATACCAAATTGGACTTGATCTTGTACGGATCCCTTTGATGCACAACCCTCCAATTTGTGACTAACCCATTGCACGGATCCCAGTACGTGACTAACTCCAGCAACTTGAACAGATGTTGTTGGCTGCAAAGTTCTTCACTTCATCAACAATGAAGATCAGAAAGTACTTGGTTACAAAACTCTATAGCGTATAAACGCAGTAACTTCACACAGAGAAAATAAGTCTCTTAGTCTCTGTATCCGTGTGTGACGGCTTTTAAAATAAGCCTTTTATATGTCTAAAGTTGTGAGAAAAGAAACTTTAAACAAATACTTAAGCTTGGGTCAAATTTCAGATCTGAAAAACGTAAATCAGGATAGATCAAGTTTCAAAATTTTGGGAGGCATATAGCTCCGCCCCTAGTTGCAAAATGCAAATTATAAAACTATTCATATGTATTATACAAATATATATATATATATATATATATAAATTAATAGGCAAAGTTTAGAGAAAGTTCAATTAGAATTTGAAATTAGAATCCAATTTTGCGTCATGTGTCTGAATTTATGTGAGGACCACACTATAATTATCCACTTAAGTTTGTGTCATGTGTCCACTTAAGTTTTTTAATTTTTGTGTCAAGTGAGTTAATGAGTGCAAAATACTAAGAATATAATATTAATGAACTATAAAATTTAAAATAAAATAAAAACAATCACATATACTCAATAAAAATCATCACACAACAAAAATCACCACACGTTCTTTCTTATTAAAAAAAATTATCATAAGTAGTATTAAATTTAGGTAAGAATTTTAATATATATATATATATATATATAAACGACTAATTATGTTTACTTTTAAAAAATAATAATTTGACTAATTATTTATATTTTTATGATAAAATTTGTGTTTAATTTTAAATGTATTTATATGTATCCATCAATGCATGTGTTACATGCTTTTTTTTAATTATTTATAATAAAAATTGAGTTTAATCTATATATATTAATAGGCAACGCTTAGAAAATATTCAATTAGAATTTGAAATTAAAATCCAATTTTGTGCCATGTGTCTAAATTTATGTGGGGACCACACCATAATTATCCACTTAAGTTTATGTCATGTGTCCACTTAAGTTTTTTAATCTTCGTGTCAAGTGAGTTAATGAGTGCAAAATACTAAGAATCACATATATTCAATAAAAATCACCACACAACAAAAATCACCACACATTCTATCTTATTAAAAATTTAAAAAAATATATATATCATAAGTAGTATTAAATTTAGGTATGAATTTTAATATATATGACTAATTATGTTTACTTTTTAAAAAAAATAACTTGACTAATTATTTATATTTTTATGATAAAATTTGTGTTTAATTTTAAATGTATTTATATGTATCCATTAATGCATATGTTACATGCTATTTTTTAAATTATTTATAATAAAAATTGTGTTTAATGTGTGTGTGTGTGTGTGTATATATATATATATATATATATATATAAATTAATAGGCAAAACTTAAAGAAAGTTCAATTAGAATTCGAAATTAAAATCCAATTTTGCGCCATGTGTATAAATTTATGTGGAAACCACACCATAATTATTCACTTAAGTTTGTGCCATGTGTCTACTTAAGTTTTTTAATCTTCGTGTCAAGTGAGTTAATGAGTGCAAAATATATACTAAGAATATAATATTAATGAACTATAAATTTAAAATAAAATAAAAATAATCACATATACTCAATAAAAATTACCACACAACAAAAATCACAACGCGTTTTATTTTATTAAAAATTAAAAAAAATTATTATAAGTAGTATTAAATTTAGGTAAGAATTTTAATATATATGACTAATTATATTTACTTTTTTAAGAAGATAATTTGACTAATTATTTATATTTTTATGATAAAATTTGTGTTTAATTTTAAATGTATTTATACGTATCCATTAATGCATGTGTTACATGCTATTTTTCTAATTATTTATAATAAAAATTATGTTTAATTTTATATGCATCCATGCGTTTGCATGATTTTACATGTTAGTTTAAATAAGTCACACAACTCATTAAAAATGTCATATCACTAAAACTACCCATAAATTGTCTTTTCATTACCTCAAAATAATATATATATATATATATATATATATATATATTTATATATATATATATATATAACCAAAGCCTTTAAAACTATCACAAATTTACACATCAGCAATATTTAAAAAATAATAATAATTAAAAAACCTCCCTTTCTTCCCCCAAAAGCAAACCCGATATTTTATAATTAAATAAAAAAAATAAAAAATAAAAAGCAACCTTATAAAACTCTTAAACAAAGGATACGTTAACCACTTCGAATAGTTGAAGTTTTTAGCTAGGCACTTGAATACCAATTTAATCGGCTTTGACTTAGTCAATTTGTATTCAACTCCAATTCCTTCTCCCTAAAGGATACGTTACTAAACCAACTTTGACTTTTATATTTATAATCTTCCAAATTAATGGCCTGTTTGGATGTTAAAAAATGGAGGGGGAGTAGAGTAGAGGGAAGGAGAGTAGTTCAATTACCTTGTTTGGGAGTTTTTTAAAGAAGGAGGGGGAGGGGTTTGGAGGGGTTTCAACTACCTCCAACCTCTCATTTTTAATTCCTCCAAATTGGAGAAATTTGAAGGGAGAGTAGAGTAGATAAATTATTAACAAAATGAATTCTCAGATTTACCCTTTCTTAATTAACAAAATTACAAACCAAAACATTTAACATAGATCTTTTTTTTTTCTTTCTTTCTTTTCTTTTCCTCAGTAACAACCAATTAAAAAATTATTTTTCTCAGTAACCAAAGATCAATTATTTTTCTCGAATTATTTTTCTTTTCAATCTGTACTTTCTTCAAATTCTGAGGTCCGAAGTTTGTGGGTTTTTCGGATTCAAATGGCGGGCCTACAAGCCTTGTGAGAGCAATCATCGTCGACGCAAACGCAAACACCTTTGGGTAAAGGTCTGACCTTGCCGCTATACAAGTAAGCCAAGACGGCCATGAGAGCATCGAGATCGACCTTGTGATCTTTGGCTAGGTCCTTCAGCTTCAGCTCCACCTCTTTGGAATTGGAGAAGGCGTTCTTGAAGAAAGGCTTCGCGCCGCGAGGAGACAGCGGTGGACGGTGACTTGTTCAGTTCCGACTAGGATCTTGGCATCCGCGAATCGGTCTAAGGAGTTGTCGTTGAAGTGGGATTCGAGGTTTTGGGAGAGGCAGCGGAGGGCGGAGATATCGGGTGGTGGCGAAGGGTGGTCGGGGGAGGTTTTGAATCGGTCTGAGGAGTCATCGTTTGTGGCTGCGGCCATGGCATACAAAATTTTCTTTTTTCTTTTTTCTTGGCATCCAAACAGCGAAAGAACAAATTAAAAAAAAAAAAATTGCTTTATTAATTAGATAAAAGAAAATTCAAATAGGGGCAAATTTGTCAATTTAAATCATTTCTTCTCCTCTCCATCCTAATTTTTTAAACATCCAAACAAGAGGAAGGGCTAATTACTCCCTTCCCCTTTACTAATTTTAAAAACACCCAAACAAGGTAATGAATTATAATTCCTCTTCATAGGGAATGAAGTAGTTTCTTTTTTCTTTTTTCTTTTTTCTTTTTACTCTAAACTTAAAAAGAGTAAAACTCTATCTCTTTAACAAGTCCAACTTAAATTCAAACTCAAATATTGATAATTTATCTCCAAATTTGTGAGATTAATCATGAACACTATAAAAACAATGCAGACCTCGATATTTTTATTTTAAAGCCAAATTGTTATGTTGTGGATTTCGATTGCCCCTTTTTTTCTTGACACACTTGATCCTGCATTGTTACGTCCTGGACGATTAGATCGAAAAGTTGAGTTTGGCCTTCCAGATGTAGATATGTTTAAGATCCATGCACAAAAAATGAACTACAAACGAGATATAAGATTTGAACTTTTGGCTCGACTTTGCCCAAATTGCACTGGTAAGAACCATTTATTATGGATAGTCTTGCAAGGCACTGTTGTTTGTTATTTGTTCACTATGCCAAGGGTGTGTTATGACATTGGTTTTCTGACATGAGTTTCTCTCTCAGGAGCTGAAATAAGGAGTGTGTGCACTGAAGCTGGCATTTTTGCCATCCGAGCACGAGGGAAATCTGTGACAGAGAAAGATTTCCTTGATACAGTGGACAAGTTCATCAAGGGATACAAGAAATTTAGTGCAAAACCCACGTACATGGTTTACAACTGATTAAGTTGTTATGAACCATAAGGTTCTGCTAGGATTATTTCATTCATCATTAGGCTGCATAGCTTGGAACAATTGTACTTATTAGGGAGCTTTCTCCATGTGAAGTTGTGAAAGTGTATCAAACCATGTTTTGCTACAAATTTAAGCCGTGACTTCTAGAATACCCAATAAAATTTAAAACTTATTGCTTTATGGGTTAGTGTACTTTTTCCTTTTTCTTATATTTCTCTTTTAAATAGCCATATATTTTTTGAATTGTTTCAATAACTTATTCTTTAATTATATATCTTTTTTGGCATTTTGGAAGTTTTAACATCTGAATTTGTGTTAGTTTTTGCAATATTTGAACATGTTTAGCAGATTTCAATGACTATACTATGTATTATTCTTTTAAAGGTAATCAATTTTTCTTTTATATTTCTCTATTATGTAATCATATACATTTTTTTTTTCAAAAATTTATAGGAAGTAAATCTTATGATTTTTTAATATTTTTTGACCTTTCAAAAGTTTTAACATCTGAATTATTATTCTTTTGATTCCTTTCAATAATTATAATCATGGATTATGCTTTTGAATATAACTCATCTTTCTCTTATATTTTTCTATTGTTTAGACATATATATATATATATATATATATATATATATATTTGTTTCAATAATTTCTAAGCAGTGAATTATCTGATTCTTTAATATTTTTTGATCTTGCAAAAGTTTTAATATCTGAATTTTTGAGTCATTTTTTTGCAATATCTAAAACTATCTGACAAATTTTCAAGCAATGGCTTCTTCATATAATTGTAACACAAATTGAAGTCATACAAGAGCAAATCATACAATAATATACTTTCTTAATCAATTTAAGATTTTATAAAATTAATTTTAATCTATCTTACAAATAGGTAGATTATCATGCATAGCACGGATTAACAACTAGTTAGGTTAAAATAAGATATCCCTAAAAATGTTTCAAATGAAACTTTTTCCTTTATTAATTATTTCTCTCGTAGTCCAATCCGAGCTTAGCTAAAAGTTTCCTATGAAACCCGATCAGATAAGACAGCCCTTCAAACGGGAAAATTATATTTAATTTAGTCAAACATAGACATCGACTAGTTGTAAAATAAAATTATAAAAACGGAAATTGACCCAAATAAATAAACATTTTCCAAATCTCTATGTCAAGTTTTCAACTGTTTGAGCCTACCTAACCTAGGTTGAATGCATTTTTAAAATTTAAAATTCTGTAGCACCAACAACCAGACAAATGGATCTTAGACCAGTAGCAAAAACGACCTCCTCTTTCTTAGTAATTGTTCGACCAAAAAGCCATGTTCTTATCTTACTTCTTAATTACCAACTGGCCATGTGCTCCTCCATCTGGGAACGTCGTTAAAGCAGGTAAAAGACTGAAACTATTGGTTTGGAAGGTGGCCTGGGACATGCTCCTCTCCACTCGTGAATTATTTATCCCAATTTTTTTTTTATCCCATCTAGTTCAGAGGTTTAACTCAATTGACATTTTTTAGTATTTTAATTAGTAACGTTCAAGATTCAAATGAGGTAATTTTCTTGGTAGCAGAGCTAGAATTTTAGTTAAGGAGAGCAAGATAAAAAAAAAAAAACAAATTTGAAATATATTTATCAATATTAATAACAAAATAAATAAATAATTGTAAACTAATGTAACTTTTGTACAAAATTTAATGTAAATGTAAAATGTTATTCATTTTTTCGTACCTAGTTAAGTTGTTAGTTTTTTTTTTTTTTTTTTTTTTTTTTGAGAGAGAGAGAGAGAGAGTAGTTAAGTTATTAGTTAAATTTTCTTAAACATTTTTTCATATACATCTAATTTTTTTTTTATACAAGATAAAAATTCTACTCTAACCTAATCTAAATGTATATGTGTGTGAAACTTCCTCCTAGAGACTTGAATTCCGACCCTTGCCCTCACACCCCACAAGCATTTATACTTGTAGAGTGACCACTGCACCAATAACAAGACTTGTAGGGTACGCAGTGGTTCATATACATCTAATAACAAGACTATAGTAATATACGTGCAAAATTATATCTCAATGCATTAATTGCTTTTAAAAATAGATAGAACTCAGTATTTCATTCTTCATAAATTTGGGTTGATAAAAAGATTGTGGTGGCTTTAAGAGTTTTAGTGGCATAGAAGAACAATAAGTAAATATTATTATTATATTATTTTGTGTATAATATGGGACTCGTTAATTGAAATGGCGTAAAAGGAAAAAATTGAGATAATAAGAGAATTTAAGATATTTTTGGAGGAGTCAGAGGGCAATGTACCCCCTCCGCCATTGCTTGCCTCCTCCCCAAACGTAACTATCAAATTTTAAAAAAATAAAAAGAATAAAATGTTGCTCGGGAGTTCACCCTATAAGTTTATGTGCCCACAATGATGCTCGTTGGGCTTTTGAGTGTAATTGCCTAGAGACAACCCACATCTATTATCTCCCTAGCTGAGCTTTTACTTGTAAGATGGAGATGGCCCAGGCCCATAGTCTCTGCTTTTTGTGTTCAATAGTCTTTAGGTCCGGAGCTCTGCTTCAACGGCTTCAGAAGTTAAGAGTGCAGAAATTACTTCTAAAATCAGAATAAATTGAACCAAGCAAATTCCAATTCTTAACTTCAACTTTTTTTTTTTTTAGAAGAATTCTTAACCTCAACTTGATTACAATCATAAAGATAAAAATTGATGTCAACAATCAACAATTCAATATACTCTTGTTAGTGGTTAAGCAAAGCATATAATATAATAATGTCCCCACACTTGAAAAGACCAGTTCAAAGCTTGACTAATTAGCTGATGATGATGATATTGCTGATTAGGATGATAGGTTCAAATATACTTTTTAAATTTGATATTTTTGAAAAAAAAGTAATTGAGAAACAAAAATTCATATAAAATTTCGAGGACTTAAAAGTGGTGTTTCAAGTTTTCAATTATGGTTGATCTTGAGCCGTATCATAGAAACTACATAGGAAAAACCAATATAATTTTACAATAACAGGAATTATCACCAAGGTCCTGTCAGTTGTCAAAGATTTTTTAAGATGTAATCATACTTGAAAGAAAAATAATAGATAAAGAAAGAAAAATTAAAAAAGCCCTTGAATCAGTGAATATCTGTGCCGTTTACTGGAAATACAGATGTAAATCATCCTTTGGTGATGAGCAATGGATTTATGGACTGGAAATACGGATGTAAATGAAAAAGATAAAACTGGCTCCTGAAATTTAATATTGACCCCCTTACAAGGATCAAAATAATTTACTACACATATTCAATGAGAAACACAAACTCAACCATATTTCAACGTTTACATGCAATGGGATTATTCAATTTACAAGGGTAATTGCTCCCTTCCAATTTTTAAGCTGTGATTATATTACAAGGAGAAAAGCTTGAGAGAGAGAGAGAGAGAGGGGGAGGGACTGAATGAGAAAGGAAAAAGAAAGAACTTTCATTGCTATGCTTCAACTAGTTTTGTATCATTCGCAGAGGAAAATCTTCTGCATTATCTTTAGCTTAAGGGATTTGTAAATTTATTTTCAGAGGAAAATCATTTGCATTATCCTTAGCTTAAGGCTAAGGGAGTTATCAATTTACACTCTTCCCTTGTATTGACATGAAATGGAATCTGGATTTCTTGGATGACCACTTTGCCGAGGTTTCAAATACCAAAAATCTGAGCTATCTTCTGAAGACATTTCCATTAGATCAAGTTTCTCATACCCTGGCACCAAGAAATGTCCGCAGGGTAATAAAAAAAAAACCATTTTTAAGGAAAATATTAAATAAGAATGTTAATATGAAATGTATTAATGTTTCAGTGTAGAGCAATATCCAGCTTGACATAAAAGAACAAGAAAAACAAGAACATCTAAGGGTTAAGTTTCAACCTCATGAGAAATCAGACTAAGAAACATAACTTGTAGCGAATGTTAAGTTGTTAACAGAGTTGAAGTCTACAGATAAATAAATTATCTATAAATAATCTCATATGTAATCATTTAAGCATGGGATTCCAGATCATTTATCAATTAGCTGATATACAACTCTTTGGCTCTTTGCTCAGTCATATGGATCTGGGAAAATAATAGTTAATAAATTATTTGTTTGAGTTGACCATAAGGTAAATGAAAGCTTCCACAAAGAGATTCAAGCTCTAAGATGCATCTAAATTGGACAGCTTGACCAATAATTTATTGCATCGCAAAAACTGGTCATGGTTAAATGAAGTAATTCCATAAGGGAAAAATTAAATTTTCAAAAACAAAAAGGATTTGTAACATAAATAAGTAAATAACGCAACTTTTTATTTTTGAGAAACAAACACACACACAAGGGAGAGGGAAAGGGAGTAAATAACGCAACTTGGTACAAGAAAACACACTTGGACTTATAAGGAAAGAAGATTAATGAGCCCCAAGAACTATTACTATCCTTCATCAATACTAAAACTAAAAAATTGCTTTCAACAACAAAGAGATTAACGAAACATATAACAACCAAGATTCAGAAGCAAGTCTGGGCTACCATTCGTGGACACTTCAGTGTATGTGCTTGTGTCAGACAGAGGACAACACAGGCATGATCTAAAATATTTGTCTGCTAGAGTTTCCATGGAAAACATTCTTCAATTGTTCCAAGTTCATGGTTATTATTTTCTTAATTTTTTATTATTGGAAAGTTCATCATTATTCAACTGCTTGTAATTTTCCCATCTTGGACACACTGTTACATAGACAGTGTTCTACCTCGAATGAAGAAAAATTATAAATTCAATATTAGTTTGGGGTTTAGATTTGACATCATGATCACTAAAACTTATACCTGGATACCCAGAATCCTTGTAAAATATAGCACAAATACACATGCATAAAGCAACACTAGCCTCTAAGCACGCGAGCGCGTGCTTAGAGGCTCTTCTATTTTCTTTTAAAGGTTAATAATTTTCATTCATCATAATTAGGGGTTGCTGCATTCTTCAATCACAAAATACCTAGGAATGTGATGAGATTTATATACAAAAAAATTAACTTGGAAGCAGGTTTTTTTTTTCATAAAAAATTTAAAAATAACGTAAGATTAGGAGTAAGGAAACCGCAATTTTAAGTTTTAAAAAAAAAAAATTAATATTTAAAAAATTAAAATTAAAAATTAAAAAAAAAAAATTTGTTAAGACCTTTTTTTTTTGGTTGATGTGAAACGGTTGACTTATTAAAGGTTAAAAAAAAATGAATTTTTTTTTTTTGAAAACGTGAGTTTAAGTAGTTGGAGCATTTCAAGTACCTGAATAGAGAGTATTCCTATTTTGTAAGCAATATTTTAGTGCAAGTTAGACATGTATTTTTACCTGACTATCCTTTAGTTTTGTCTCTACTTAGACTTAGGAATGTTAAGGGTATTTTTGAACCTACAAAATGTCCAATCCAAACAAGGAAAGCCCCTTAAATAGTACTATAGATGATTCAACAAAGATCCAAAATAATCACATCACATCCTTTGATGTCACTTACAGCTATACATTCTACATAAAAAATAGAGCAATGTTTTATGGTTAAGAGACTTGCATGCCAACTTTGTTTGTTTACATAAAAACCTCTCTTCTTTTTCTTTCTTTTTCAAGGGTGGATGTGGAGGGGAAAGAGCACATCCATGGTATCCACATTTAAATTTAATATTTATTATTTAACCCATTACTTTGAAGTGCTCTCCTCTCTCAAATCTGCACTGACAATGACTAATTATTTTTTTCTGAATAGAACTCATTCTCCCTTTGTCTTATATCAATCATCGACAAATTAGAAAAACTTTAACATCATTTCCATTATTATTACTAAATGATGGACCAGTGAAGTGATGAGGAATGAAAATACCTTGCTTTTTGTTGGAGTACAACCAGGTTTAGCTGCAGCCGAGGTCCCAAAGCTAAAGCTGCCAAACTTTGGCTTCTTGTCTGCAGGCTTTAGAATCTGGAAAGAACACGTTAGCGTCTCATCTACAGTCATCATGGCACCAGCATTGTCAAACTCTCCACAATAATTAGGTGCAGAAAATATGGTTACGAGTTTTCTATCAGCAAAGAACTCATATCCATCTTCCACAACCTGCAAATGTAACAAAATTTTTAAATAAAGCAGTAGTAGCTGTCTGATTGAAACAAATGTTTAAATTGATTCAAACCTGGTGAGCTCGACAAATTAAGTCAAGATCTTGCTTCACAAGGAATTCTGCCACTGTATCAGCGCAAAAGGTATAGGAAACCCCCCTATCATTCGGCCCCCACCCTTCACCATCTCTACTAGGATCAGACCATAGGAGATCACATAGCAAACCACTTTCTGGAACATCAGCAGGCCGCTGCAAACTCCTTATGTCATCCAAATTGTGCAAGTCAGGAGAAAGTCCCCCATGCATGCAGAGTATCCTTTCATCAATGAGAGCTGCCACAGGTAAGGAGTTGAAACAATCTGTGAATAGTTTCCAGAGTTTGACATTAAATCTTCGTTTACACTCATCATAAAATCCATAGATACGGTTTACAGAAGCACATTCATGGTTGCCCCGAAGAAGGAAAAAGTTTTCTGGATATCTTATTTTATAAGCAAGGAGAAGGCATATTGTTTCCAGACTTTGTTTTCCACGATCTACATAATCCCCCAAGAATAAGTAATTGGAGCGAGGAGGAAGTCCACCATATTCAAAAAGCCTCAGAAGATCAGAATATTGACCATGAATATCTCCTGGGTAACACAAAGGAAGCAACATATAAAATATGTACTCAAGGTTATCATACTAATAAAGGGTAAAATATAAAGTAATAAACCAGTAGTCTAATGAAAATTCTAAGGGAAAAATCTTATTCAGGCAGCAACAGATGCTGTATGGTTATCGTTATACCCAACAAAAATAATAAATGTCAAATTATAGCATTTTGAATCTTTGGGGTAGAAGAACAGTAATTTTGCTCTTTGAGAAGTAAAGTGGTTTTGACTAGAAAATAGAGAACTAGAGATACGTACTTTAGGTGAACAGGAAAAATAGAAAATTAACATGCATTGCAATGAGCATTTCCAGTGCAAGAGCTGGGAATTCAATGGATGACACACCTGACCTCTTTTATAACCATAGTGTATCCAAGTATTCAAAGTGAACAAGCAAACTCAGTTGCACATCCCATTCTCTAGAAAATGCCCAGCAAGTACCCATGGATTTAAGAAATTTAATTAAAGATGAAATGGCTAATTTAGCTTCAGAAAGTATGCAAATTGACTTAGGTTTATATAAGAATGAAAATCTTAAGATGTTTTTTTTTTCAATTTCAAAGGGTAAGAATCTTAAGCTCTTTAGACATATTGCAAAGAAAAATTCAGAGATTGAATGAAATTTGGCAAAAAAGAACAAATGATCAGAAATAAAGTCAGTGCAAATTTGATCAGCAAATTTAGACTGCAAAATTGATAAATCTGTATAAGTGAAGAAATGTCTATTTGCAACCATCTAAAGGACTTCTACTTACAGACCATATAACATGGTTTTGTACACTATTATGGCATGTGTATGTGAGTGGACAAAAAGAGATTTCATATATCTTTCTTGTTAGGAACATAGTTTTGACTATAAGTCTCACTGAATGTCATTACAACATCTAGAATGAAAACAATTCTATCCTTTTGATGATTAAATTTTTGGTTAAATTGTTATTGAAACCCATTATATTTTAAACCAATAACTTGTCCATATTAACGACATTGTTCTTAGACCAAATCAAAAGCTTATCCAGGAACTTGTATAAGAAAGAATGCAATTCAAGGTATCATGGAGCACGTCAAGTTTAGAAAATTAATCCAATTCTGAAAACGAGACCGAACATCCCCCCCCCCCCCCCCCCCTCTCTCTCTCTCTCTCTCTCTCTCTCCACACACACCCAAAAAAAAAAAAAAACCCAAAAAAATCTATTCAGAATCAAAACCTGTAGCAAAATTCCATAACCAAATTTAAAGCTCAAACACAATCCATGTCAGATGAGCCAATTCAATCTGCATCCAGATTATGTTTCCTGAAGTCTAATTGAAGAAACGAAGGTGATTCAATTGAAATAAATATATGCATATATAATTCATACCAACCATATAACTTCACTTTTAAAGATATCAAATTTCGTCAATAATCTAATTTCCTAGCAAACAAATCTATGAATAGTGAAAAGTATCCAAATTAACCCACAAAGAAGATAGAATTCTCAAGTTCATGATGACATTTTGGTAACACCCATTACAAAATAAGCAATTTGATCTCTTTTTAAATACCCGTCATTCATTTTCATAATAAGCTCAAATTTTTGCAACGGTTTCAGAACATATTATATTCTGTCACTACCCACAGCACATAAACATCCGTAGTCAAACTCAAAAACTCGATCAAGACCCACATCATCAAACATGAAACATAATAAAAATAAAAACAGAGAGCATAGAGTTCGTGTAAAAATACCGCAGATCTTGACAGGAGCTTCGAGCTCCAGGAGATTAGGCTGCTTCAAGAAGATTTCTTTGGAGAGAACACACAGCATCCTCATCTGTGCCTCAGAGAGCTGCACTTGCTTCCCAGGTTTCCCTCTAACTTCAAGCAGCTTATTGATGATACCATCAAGAACTGCAGAATCCATAACCAGGTTGGTTCTTTGAAAAATCTAAGCTTATTCAGACTGGGAAAAAAAAAAAAAAAAAAAAAAAAAAAACCCACAACAGAGAGCAAAGAAGAAGAAGCAGAATAAGAATAAGAATAAAGAAAACCCACTTTGATGTTTTTTCTTGGGCTGCAAATACTTACATGCCCTTGAAAAGGAAAAAAAGAGAGGAGCTTTAAAAGTATGAAAGGAATGGTGGGTGATGAATTGGAAAGCGAAGAATATATTCTTTAGTAAGAAGAAGATGGTGAAAATGAATAGAATCACAGAAAGAGTGAGAGAGAGAGAGAGAGAGTAAAGTGGGGTTGTATGTTAGTGCGGACTTCCAAAGAACTCACTTACATTCACTCACTCAAAGATAATGCCTGCTGTGGAGGCGAGGATGACGCATGTGCTAGTAATGTTTGTTCATTTCTTTCTTTTTATTTCAGCGGTTTGAAAGTTGAAACTTGAAACATGAAACACAGGGCGGCGAGAGCGCCAAGCGGCACACCACACCAATTGTTTTCTTTTCATTATTGGGATTTGGGACACCCACAATCCACGTCCTCATATGATACAACAATCACACGCGACGGAAGGTTGAGAGCGAAACTTTAAAATATATATAATTATGTGTGTATCAGTGTATGCGCAGGGGCAACTTTTTTTCTCATTGCCCGCCATCTATGACTATGAAGTAGTTCTAGTGCTGTCACGTAAGCGAGTTGTGGCGTAAATTATGTTATAAAGTTGTGATACCAGACTTTTTCATGGCTATGAGTTCAGTCCTACATTTTAAGGTGACAGTAAATTTGGTTTTTATATTTTGGTAACAGTGAATATAATCCTTATTACTTTCAACTTTTAGTCAACTTGATCTTATCTCACTAACGAAAAATACTTATGTGACGAATGGTTTGCATAATTGGCACACATGTGGTTAACATAATAATATAAAATCAAATAATTAAACATCAAAAATCCACATAAGCATTTTAATGAAGAAAAAAAAAGGCCATGTCACATAAACAAAATCTTTAAAAAAATAATTGAAAGAAAAAAAATTAAAGAAAATGATTTTTTTTTTTTTTTTTGGGTTGTAAATCCGCAATTTCTTCTATTTTCTTTTGTATTCTTTCACTTTCTTAGGTACCAAACACAGTACCCAGCAACACAACAATCAGAAAAAGTTCTTCTATATCTTGAACAAATACCAAACACAGAGAATGCGAAGAATCTGCAAAAAACTTGGACAATAAATAATTCAATAAAATTGTATTAAGCTAAGAAAAGACCGGGTTTGGTCAATATTTTTATAATTGGACATGTCTTTTTATTTTAAATATACAATGGTAAGTGGTAGTGAGTTTTAATCTCCAAATTTTATTTAGTTAATGGATGATGTAGCAATTTCTCATTAAAACAAAAATGAGATTCCAATTAAAAATAGATTCTAATTAAAAAAGTACTAGAAGAAAGTCTAATCCGAAAAGACTCATCCCTTAAAACCCAAGCACCGAAAATATTCAATACAAACTATATAGTACATTATTGAACATTCTGAAATTGACCTAAATCCTAAAGCATTGTATTGAAACAATTGGAGAAAAGTTTGTAATGTTATTGGTCTCTCTCCAAATAACAAAAGTCACAAAATCAAAGGCCAAAAGGCTTTTGCTTGAGACTCCCAATGCCTTGCACTTCGATTAGACAATTCACACCAACAGAAGGGCCCAAATCAAATTCAAATGGTTTTTTTCCTTCAAATTCTTTACATCAACGAAATCCACTATGGAGGCTGATTCGCCTTTGTCCTCAGCCCAAGCATGTCGCACCGCCGCAGTTTAGCCTCATTCAATTGTTGGATTTTCTTGCTGTCATTTGTGGCCGCAGCAATTTGAAGTTGCCCTTTCTCTCTTTGACTTTGGTGCAAGGGTTTGTGCAAGTGATGTGGATTTTGTTTTGTTGGGTTGTATTTAAGAATTTGGGTGAATGGTGAGGGGTCGGGGTGAATCTGTGCAACCTAATATTATTGTTTTTTCAGATTGTTGTGTTTCTAGGTAAGCATTTGGTAGCTAAGAAACTAGAAGAGTACAAAAGAAAATTTTTCAAAAAAACACTGAGAAATTTTGTTTTGAATTCTTTTTTTTCTTTCAATTAATTTTGTTAACTACATGTGTGCCAACAATGCAAACTATTTGCCACCTAAGCATTTTCCTTTAGTGAATTAACGGTAGGGACCAAATTGACTAAAATTTGAAAATAATAAGGACCATATTAACTGTTATCAAAATGTAGAGACCAAATTGACCGTGACCTCAAAATATAGGGTCCAAAATGGTGTTTTCGCCTTTTCTTAATATATAGTGACACCCATCCAAAGTGATACACAACTGGTCATGATTTGGTTGATTTCCTTGATGGTAAGTTTGTTTTGAAACCCGTCTCTTATGTATCAAGTGTCGTTTTTCCCACTTGAGAACCCGACTCAACTTAACCTGTCCAACCTACCTCTTCCCATTGCTACTACCTCAAACCTTGTCATCATTGTCGTTGGATCTGCAATAGCTATCATCTTTAATTGATTTCGGCTAAATCAAAATGCCACTCATGAACACTAAAATAGTCGAGTTGTAGTTTCTACTAAATTGACGGCAAATTCTATCCTCCCTCAATTGATGTGGACAAGTTGAGTGTTATGTCAAGCTTTAACCCAACTTGACTCAATCTGTGGGCACTCCACTCCTATTAAAATCCTTTTATATTTGATAATGAGTAATGTTTAAGAAACTATCATATATATTATTATATAATAAAAGTTAGGTCTAGAAGTTATGACAGCGCGGAGTGGCTATTTTTTCTCTATGACAAATATTTATTGGGTATACACATGTGAGTGAAATCTCACATTAAATAATGATGATAAAAACAAGTGTTTAATATAATATAATTTAGTTCTTACTTATAAGGCTTAGGCCTTTCGGGTTAAGTGTGCCTCAATATGTTATATTAACTACTCAATTGAAGTCTCCTCAAGGTGTCATCTCCCCAACAAACATCCTCTGTTTACTAACCTTTGAGTAGATGAAGATAGTTGATAATCTAGGAGAAAGCCCACATAGTCTACCCATTGGGGACCATTTCCTTGTTGATCACCACATGAACCAGTCCGACATAGATAACTATAATGGTAGATTTGATGGTTGTGGACAACCCATTTGCATATGATATCAAAAGAGATTGGTTTGCCCTTTATCACATTAAGGTCATCCCCATTGACTTACTATTTAAAGATAAAATTTCCCACTTAGCACGAGGTAGGGGAGTAGGTTGGTCCACAAGTGTTATGCGACCTCCTCATCCTTCACTAGGGACAATAGAGTAATGACTTAATGGAGCCCTAGATAGATGGAAACCCAACCAAGGTGAAAAATTGGGTTGGATTCTTAATCCCCTAAGAGTTAAGGGATACACTACTTGAATCTTTAAGAAAGAATTGGGATTTGTTTGCCTAGTCCTAGATAAACATGCGTAGTATTGACCAAGGAGTCATGGTGCATGGGTTAAGCATCAATCCCACCGCCAAGCTAATGCAACAAAAAACATGGGAATTTCATCCCTTAAAGGAATCGACAATAACCAAAAAGGTCGACAAGCTCAATTCACCTGCAAGGTGCACTACCTAAAATGGCTAGCCAATTTGGTGATAGTAAAAAAGGGCAAACAAAAAGTAGAGGATGTATATGAACTTCATCAAATTCTATAAAAAATTTCCCTGATGATAATCTCCCTAGACCTTGGATTGAATTGTTGGTAGTCTTAACTATTAAACTTCCATGGATGCCTTCTCGAGTGACAACTCGACCAAGATGCACAAATCATACCAAGAAAACACTCATATCATCAATAATTAAGAACTCTATTGTTATTAAGTGATACCTTTTGGGTTGAAGAATGCAGGATCCATATACCAAAGGCCTATCAACACCATGTTTAAGCAGTAAATCAAAAGAAACATGGAGGTGTATATGGACAACATGTTGCTTAAAAGCTTAAAGGTCAAGTAATAATTAGTCGACCTCAAAGGGACCTTCAACATTAAAGAGGTATTGGATTCGGCACAACTCTGCCAAGTCTATATTTAGGGTATCTTCAATAAAGTTCCTAGGGTTTATGATTTTATAGAAAGGTATTAGAGGTCAATCCTGAGAATACACAAGTCATTCTAGAGATGCAACCTACTTATACTACCAAAGAATTGTAATGCCTAATAGGAATGTTAGTAGCCTTAAATGGCTTCATCTCATGACCCACCAATCAATGCCATCCATTCTTCAAAGTATTGATAAAAGAGTTCGAATTGACATCTAAGTGCAGGAAGATTTTGAAGGTATCAAGCGATATATGAACTCACCTCCATTGCTTAGCAAAACAACCCTTAGAAAATCATTGTACCTATACCTAGTTGTATTCTGGACAAAGTTCAGCTTAACCTTAATTATGGAAGTCGATGGAGTTTAGTGACTAGTCTATTACACCATCAAAGTCCTACAAAGGGCCAAAGAATGATATCCTATGGCTGAAAAGTTTGCCTTTGACCTAGTCATTAACATGAAGGCTTAGGGCCTATAAATAAGGGGGATCTCAACCCCACATGCCAACTTGATAGGATATGAGTTAAGACTGGTTCTTTGCGAGCAAACCTCTTGTTGATCAAAGGTCCAGAGTGACTATTATGGGAAATTATCTCAATGATCCTGATGACCTTGGGACTAGTATTTAGAGTCATGTCCCCAAAAATTTATTACTAATTTAAACCCCAATAAGGCTTGAACTTCAAGATAATCTAATGTACCTTAGAGGTTGACGTTGAATCGTCCTTTAAATAAGGGGAATTTAGCATTAATTTAGGTACGTGCAATAAAAAACACTAACTACCATTGTGGTAAAAGCATAAAATTTGACTCTAAATATGTTTTGAGCTTTGGACTTCAACCCCCAATAAGAAGATAGCATGTTTTAATGTCATGTACAATGCACATAACTCACTTAACTACACTTAACCCAAACAACCAAGTAAATCATGTACATTACACATGATAAAGACATATATCATTTTCTTATTTGGGTTGAAGCCCAAGGCTCAAAATATGTTCGAGGCCAAACTTTTTCCATGATAAGAGCGGCGTTACTTATGCTTCAGGGGGTTCAAATGAACCCCTAACTTGATTAAAAAAAATTTATATGTATAAAATATTATTTTATTAGTTTAATTTAGCTTTATATACATTTTTGCACACCCTAACTTAAATCTTACACACTCTGACATAGATCAGTTCAACCAAAAACTAAATAACAACACAAATCAGTCTATCCCAAAACCAATCAACAACATAAATCATAGATCTCTCTCTAATGAATCTCTTTTCTCTTTCTGATTATCGACATCTCCGACTTTAAGAGTAAAGAATGAGTATTTGTGAGTTGTAAGTGTATCTTATTTTACTATAAATTTATATATTATTTGTGTGAGTATGTGTCTGATATTGATTATGTGTATTATTTATTTATTTATTTTTGTTGTGTGAATGTGTGCATGTATACTGTATAGTATAAATATAATATAACTTTGTATAATTTAATAATTAGGAAATATAAAGAGTTTGTTACATGTGTGTGTATTGTTGTCATGTTATAATAACATTTTGTTATAAAGTTAGTGATTAATAAAAAAATTAGTAAAGTTAGTGATTCTTCAAGCATTTGATTGGTTAAGTAGACATATAGTGTATTATTTATCTATGTATGGATGAGTGTGACTCTTTGGGTCAATAATTAATACAATGCACATGGCCACTTGGGTTAAGTTTTGACATTCAATTTAAAATTTTTTTATAAAAAAACAATGACAAATAGATAATGACAATTGCATAAAAATAAAAAATAAAATATTATACAAACTTTACAAAATAAAATTGTTACACTTACCCACATTGACAATAAATAATGTAAACTCATAATAATGTCAAATTATGAAAACTTGGAGAAGAAAATAGTAAAATGTCATGTATTTGTGTGATTTTTTTTTTGATAACTTGATATATTTAAGTTCTATTTTTTATTAAATTTTATATAATTTAAGTTTCTTAGAGCATCCACATTGGTAGAGCTATTTTTTTAGCTATTTGGCACCACAAAAAGTTACTTTATCTATTTTACCTACTCACTTTACAAAACATACAACATTAGTGGATCTATTTTAACTTTCAACACAATAAAATAATATAAACAACACAATAAAATAATATATCTACTATAATAAAATAATATAGTTACTACAATAAAATAATATATATCCATTGCCATAAACATCCATCACAACCACCGTAACCACAACCTCCCTACACACAAAAAATTCCCATACAAACATTTTTACAAGCTAAAAAAATAATAAGCACAACAATCAAATTATTAGTACCATTTGACCTAGCAAATTAACCCAATTTCAATTAACAATCAAATTATTAATATATCATATGTTTTCTTAGTAACCAAACAAAAGGGTTGCATGACCCCAACCCAAATCCCCAATCTTTTTCCTCAACCCAGACCATCAAAAATCACCAATCACAAACAAAACTTCAAAAAATTTAGGATCTTTTGAACAACCCCAAAGCAGAATCAACAACAACATAAAAAAAACACACACAAAGACAGCAATGAGGTGTGGCCTACATGGGTCGGCAATGGCTAATTGCACAGAGAGCTTCGGTGAGAATAATAGATGAACAGAGTTGGGCTTCGAAGATAGGTGAGGAGGATGGTGTCGGCGTGGGTCGGATATATGACGGCGTGGGTTGGCTTGGGACTTGGGGCTTGGGGTTTGGGTCGGCGAGCTATGTCACTAGAAGGGGTGGGTTGGAGCTGGGCAGGCGAACTAGGTCTATGGTGGCGTGGGTTAGGGGAGTGGGCCGGTGAGGGTTGAGCTTTGGGGTGGGCTGGTAGCAGTGAGAGTTGAGAGAGAGGTGAGAGTTAAGAGAGAGTGATCTGAACTGTTGGGTAGGGAAAAAAAAAAAAAGCAATGAAATAATATTTTAATTTAGGGGGGAATAATTTTTTTTTTTTTTTTTTTTTTTTTTTTTTTTTTTAACTTTCAACTACATTGCATAGTCATATATAGCTGTGCACTGTAGCTGTGTAGGTAAAAAATTTACCTATATCACCACCAATGTAGCACCCTTTTTGTATATATTTTTTTTAGAAAGAAATCTATCAACTTTTATTAGAAAAACTCAGCCACTATCGGCTTCCAGTACACAATGAAAGTGTGGAGGAACATCCTCCATCCACACTATATAACCACTAACATGTTTAGCTATGTTATGGGCAATAGAATTACCAATTCGCCTTACATGAGAAAAAGAAATACTATTGGCTTCTGTCAAAGCTTTTGCTGACTCAAGAATGTGACCAAATGAGGCAAGGGATCTCTCCTCACTGCATAAAGTCTTGATCACTAACTCTGAGTCACCTTCAAGGATGAAAGGAGAGCACCCTGTCTCTAAAGCGAAAGAGATAGCTCGAGTTGCATCCAATGCCTCGACCATGTCAGAGGAAAATGAGAGATGGATTTGTTCTGATAAAGATGCCATAGCTTGACCTTGACTGTCTCGGATCACCACACCTATTCCAGCTTTGCCAATATCCTTGAACGTCGTGCCGTCAAAGTTTACCTTCCAAGTTTGTACGGGAGGAGGAGACCATGTTCTTCGTGGGGACGCAGTGGAGGATGGCAACGGTCTAGTTAAGGCATTTGCATTGTTGAACTCTTGTAGGGCTTGTTGGGCATTCACAGCAACCTAAGAAGCTAGGTAGTCTCTGTTATTGACTCGGAGTTGGTTTCGACGGAACCAAATGGTCCACAACATCATCACCAAACACTCCAGATTTTTACCTTTGATCTGAACCTGAAGCAGGAGCTCAGAGATTGATGGAAGACCTTGAGGGAAGTGAAACTTGTACTCCGGAGTGGCATTCCAAATTTGCGTTAATTTTGGGCAGCCCCACAATGCATGCGCAACACTTTTGGAGCTTCATTGCAATGATCACAAGTATCTTCCAATAAAATCTTCCTCCTTTTTAGATTTTCCTTCACTGGTATAGCTCCTCAGCATGATCTCCAAAGAAAATTTTTGACCTTATTTAGGACAGCTAAGCTCCATATTAGTTTCCATATTCCACTGTGAGGATCCGAGATTGCATTGGCTAGATTTGTGGAGTTTTCCTTAGTTAAGAATTTGTAGCCCAACTGTATTGAGTATTGCCCTGAGGAATTAAGAGGCCAAATGATTTTATCATCACATGAGGAACTACTCAACGGAATGCTTCTTATTGGGTTCACTTCATGGGGGTTGAACAACCCTTGTAAGAGGCCTAAATCCCATTGCCTTGACACAGGATCAATGAGATCTGCCACCTTAGTTTCCTCAAAACCCTTAACCATTGGGGACATAATTTTTGGGTGCTCCAAGGATGGTAGCCAGGAATCCAGCCACACCCCAATTGACTCACCATTGCCCACTCTCCATCTGGCACCTTTTAAAAGGACATCTTAACCTCTTAAGATACTATGCCATGCATAGGACCCCGAGCTGCAATCAGGGGCTTCCATAATTGAAAAATTAGGAAAATTTTTTGCTTTGAAGACCCGATAAAATAGGGATTCTTTATTATGCAATAACCTCCAAGCTTGCTTTCCTAGTAATGCATCATTGAAAAAAGCTAGATCCTTGAAACCCATTCCACCTTCCGATTTGGCTTGACATAGAGTCTCCCATTTAACCCAGTGAACTTTCCTTCTATCACCTTTTTGTCCCCGCCAAAATATTTTTGATGAGACTTTCAATCTTTGTTCATAACCCCAATGGGAGTTTGAAGCAGCTCATTGTGTATGTTGGAATAGCTTGAACCACCACCTTAATTAGTATTTCCCTTCTGCCCTGAGATAGTAATTTTTCCTTCCACCCTTGGATTTTTTTCCATACCCTCTCTCTTATGTAATTGAAGCTTTCCTTTTTATTCCTCCCCACAAGAGATGGTAAGCCTAAATACTTCTCATACTGCTTTATTTCTGGGACTCCCAAGGCTACCTTGATGTGTTCTCTTAGGCTGTGTTTGGTTCGTGTAAAAGCATTTCCAGAAAATATTCCATTTTTCGGAAATGCTATTTTTCGGAAAGAAAAATGTTTTCATATGTTTGGTTGCATTTCAAAAAATTTTTCGAAAAATATTTTTTGGTGTTTGGAAAAGAAGAAGGAAGAGACAAAACCCAGAAAAACACGGACAAAACCCAGAAAAAAAATCATCAAATCCGGTCAAATTGAGAGAAGAAGGAAGAGAGAGAGGCGACTGGGTTCGACGAGAGGCGAGATCGCACGGCAGAGGCGAAGGCGAGATCGGTGCGGTGCTTCGCGAGATCAGTGTGCTTCGCGAGATCGCGATCGACGCTTCGCGAGATCGCACCGTTGATCGCGATCTCACGAAGCACCGCGCCGATCGCGATCTCGCGAAGCACCGCGCTGATCGCGATCTCGCGAAGCGTCGATCGACGCTTCGAGAGATCGAGATCAGCGCGAAGGCGAGATCGCGATCGACGGCGCGAAGGCGAGATCGCGATCGACGGCGCGATCTCGCGAAGCATCGATCATTCTTTCTCTCTCTCGTTTCGCGCCGATCGTTCTTTCTCTCTCTCGTTCTCCCTTTGCACGTCTGTGAGCTGGTCTTTGCGGTCTCAGTTCCAGAAATCATTTGAAGTGAAAATAAGAACGAAAATGAATTTTCGTGGTCAACGCTGCTTTTTTACGGTCAACTGAAAATGATTTACGGAAAATTCTATTTTCAAAACCAACCAAAGAGCCTATTTTATGGAAAATGTTATCCTGAAACCATTTTCACCCAAAACAAACACACCCTTAATTCTGCCGAGGTTGATTTGCTGAAGAAAATAGTGGTTTTGCTTATGTTTATTTGTTGCCCAGAACATTGCCCATAGACATCCAATACATCCAGGATTTTTTGACACTCCTGAATGGTTGCCTTGCAAAACAAGAGACTATCATCTGCAAAAAGGAGGTGAGTTAGACAAGGGCTATTTTTTGATAGAGAATAGCCCTTTATATCGCCTTGAGCAGCTGCCTTGCTGATCAGCCCATGCAAACCTTCTGTACAAAGGAGGAATAGGAAGGGGGATAATGGATCACCCTGACGAATGCCTCTTAAGGGATAAATCATTCCTTTTGGTTCACCATTAACAAGGATGGAATATGAGACTGTTGAAACACAAAGCATAATAAGCCTGATCCATTGCTCCGTAAAACCCATCTTCCTCATCATTGCTTCTAGGTATGGCCACTCCATCCTATCGTAGGCCTTGCTCATATTTAGCTTTATAGCCATAAAATCATCATTCCCCGTATGTTTCTGCATGCTGTGAAGAGGTTCAAAAGCTTTAGAGATAAGTCTACTTTTTTGTGAAAGCGCTTTGGTGCTCTGTTATAATTTTTGGTAAAATTTTCTTTAATCTATTTGCCAAGACTTTAGAAAAAATCTTGTATAAGACATTGCAGAGACTGATGGGTCTAAATTCAAAGGCATATTCTAGATTCTTTTTCTTAGGGATGAGGGTTATAAAAGTGTGATTAAGATGCATGGGTAGAGAGGCACTATTTAGGAAAGTAAGTACATATTGGCATATATCATCACCTACTAAATTCCAGTAATGTTGGTAAAATAATGGGGGCATACCATCAGGTCTTGGTGTTTTGAGAGGAGCCATCTGCTTAATAGCTTGGTGTACTTCCCATGCCTTGAATTCAGAGGATAGTTGAGCATTCATCTCGTCACTGATTACCCTATGAATGGAATTTGTGGCTGCATCATTTTGTTGGAGATTTGCCGAGGAAAATAGATCTTGGTAGAAAGCAATTAGACACTGTGCTATATCTTCAGGGTTTGAGTTCCAAACTCCATTTGCATCTCGAATCTTCAAGATTGAATTTTTCCTCTTCCTTTGAGTGGCTCTACTGTGAAATTTTTTTGAATTTTTATCGCCATTGGTTGCCCATAATGCCTTGGATCTCTGAAACCACATTCTGTTCTCCTTGTCCATCAATTCAGAAATTTCTCTCTTCAGCTCTCTAATCCGGCGATTTAAACCAGATCTCCATGCTTCTTTCTTGGCTTCAACCAATAGCTTTCTTTTTCTTGCTAGTTCCCTTCTTACATTCCCAAAACGATCCCTATTCCACCACTGCAGCTCCTTGCCACATTTCTCAATTTTCCTTACAACCTTGCTTGATAGATCAACATTGACATCAGATGACCACACTGCTTTAACTACATTAGAAAAGCTTGGATTTAAAAGCCACGTTTCTTCAAAATTGAAAGAGCTTTTGGTACTGATGCTACTTCCAATTCGTCAGGAATTATCCATAGAGGGCAATAGTCTGAAGAGTCAGAAGATAGATGGTGGATCCTCACTCCAAGGAACTTCATTAGCCAGTCATTGGTTGCTAGCCTGCGATCCAGTCTTTCCCATATTTAATGCCCATCTGCAAAATGCTTCTGCCACGTGTATGGTGAGCCCACAAATCCAAGATCTATAAAGTCACACTCGTCAATAACATCCCGGAAAAGCTACATTTGGGCTTGGCTTCTATTACTACCTCCCAATTTTTCAGAACTTTGGACTATTTCATTAAAGTCCCCAGCACAGATCCATGGAAGGTTGAATTTGCTATTCAATTGGCGCAGTGAGTCCCATGATTCAAACCTCTTGTGCGTAACTGGCTCTCCATAGAAACCAGTGAATCTCCAGGCATCTTCCTTCCCCTTATTAATAATGGCATCTATATGGTTCTTGGAGAAAGTATCTATACTCAAATCCAAAGAATTTCGTCAATACAAAGCTAAATATCCTCCTCTGTTATTTCTTTCCATAAAAAACAAATCGTCAAATTCTATCTTCCATTGAATTTCTTTTAGCCTTGCTTCATTCGCCCATGTTTCGGCTATAAATACAACAGAGGGATCTTTTACTCAAATCACTACTTCAAGCTTCTTCCCTGTGCGTAGGTTCCCAAGCTTACGACAATTCCAAACTATGAAACTCATTGTGCCTGGTGGGATTGCTGTGCAGCCTCCACCATTTCATTATTTAAATCTTCAACCTTCAAAACTCGAATCTTCTTCATAGGTAACCCCGGCTGGATTGCAGCTTCTTGAATTCTATTCCTCTTTGTCAAAATCATTTGTTGCATTGGGGAGTCCTCAAAGATGAGGTCACGTGCAACTCTTATCCACTTACGTGGGGTTGGAGAATTTTTGGGAAACATTTCACGTGAGGGTGAGTCCCTAGAATTAGGGGATCTCTGCTGTGAAAACTCCTCATGAGTAGATATCTTTCCTGAAAAATCTCTGAAGGATTTGTTGGTAGAGTGCATCACTAGATTCTCAGGTGAGGGATTATTGTTTTCAAATTTTTGGACAGCCACGTCTATTTCATTTAGTTGAATTTCAAAATTATCGGGATTACTGTGGTTATTTGATAAGTTTAAATTTGAAACAACTACTTCTTAGTTTGAATCTCGTCCAGGCTGTACATCTCGCGGGGCAACTTCCACCAAAGTTGGTGAGTTCAAATTCATATCTTCAGGCTTATCCACGATGATCGGTTCTCCATGTGACTAATTAGAATCTTTGGCAACCTTCGTAATCTCAGTCGTTGTCTTTTGAGCATGTGTTATGTGAGACGTCGTCGATAACTTCTTCTCCGATTGAGTATGGCCTAACCCGTCCCCCCATACCTGCAACTTTTGTAATAACAGCATTTTCGGGATTGTGAGGAATTGCATGAAGCCAAGCACCGTATTCTTGCTCGTCCAACTTGAGAGTACCCTTGCTAGCGAGCCAAACATCGCAGTCCTTATCTGAATAGGAGACCTTGCCGCACCAATAACAAAAGTTTGGAAGCTTTTCGTACTTGAATGAAACCCATATTTCTTCATCATCATTTAGAACCACCCTTCGGCCTCGACAAAGAGGTTTTGTAACATCCACTTCCACCCGTACTTAAAGGTAGTCACCTTTGATCATCTCATTTAGATGCCTAACCTCCTGTATATTACCAATTGTTCCTCCCAACTCCATAGCTGTACTAGTGTTGAGCATACTCATTGGTTAACCATGCATTTATATAATTATATCCAAAACTTCATGGTCGAGAATCTGAGATTTTTTGTTGGGATGGAGAAATCGTAACGTCGTAAAAGGACCACATGCTTGTCAAAAGACCAAGGCTTATTCGCAAGGACTCGTTTTGCATCCATATCTGATCTAAAGACAAACAATAGCTCGTGATCTCCAGCTTCTCTTATTTTGAATTCCTTTCGAGCCCTCCAAAGCGGTTTGAAAGTTCTATCCACTACCTCCACATTAAGAGCTCTTCTCGTCATAAACCTCGCTGCCAGAATATGCTCTTCATTTGTGGAGAAAGGAGACTTTGTTAATCTGACTCTTTCACCCTCTTCTTTCGTCAGGGATAGTTTCTTCGCGGAGGGACCTGAGAGAGAAAAATAATGAGTTGTATATGGTGGTGCTAAAAATAGCTTTTTAGCTTTTTAGCACCACCATTGTGGATGCTCTTAATGGCCTCCTTGAAAAATGTTTTTTTTGTTTTGTTTTTAAAATACTAAATATTTTAAACACACATACGGAAAGAGGAGAGAAGGTTTTTTAAAGAAATTTATAGTGGCGTATATCCAAAAGGGCCTAACTCTTGGATACACATCACAGGCTTTAAACCTCTTTTACTCACATTCATTTTCCAATTGGGATTAACCCACAATTTTTTATTTTGAGAATACTAAGTATTTTTAACACACACACGGGAAGAGGGGAGAAGGTTTTTTAAAGAAATTTACAATGGTGTATATCCAAAAGAGTTTAACTCTTGGATACACAGCACAGACTTTAAACCTCTTTTACTCACACTCATTTTTCAATGTGAGATTAAACCATGAAAAATGTTGGAGTTGCCTTTGATAGTGTACTCCTTTGCTCCTATCTCCAATGTAGTATAAAGAGCCTTTTAACTCAATTTGTTGACACATACTTATATTTTCAAATACGACGTTTTAGAGTATAAATTCATAGTCTCTCAACTATCAAATTATAAATATAAATAAATAATATCTATGGTGTAGTTGTTTGTGGGTCCAGAATTATATTGTGTGATCAATTACATTAAGGAAAATCACTATATTTACCCAAATAATTTAAAAATGACTAATTTTACAACAATTTATTAAATAGGCTAAAATTTTCACAAAGCTTTAAAAAAAAAAAAAAAAAAAAAATCAATTGAAGAAAGCGGGAGGGGGACTATGTTGAAATAAAATAGCAACGAAAAGAATTTGGGAGTAAAAAAAAAAAAAAAGCAGGGTGCTATTGACTTGTTGGAGGGCCAGACATTCGCAGGGCAAATGGGCACTACCAAGTACCAACGGCGATCACAACACCATCAAGGGTGGGCTTCAAAGCTTGTTCATGGCCTTCACCCATTACAGGTATTTATTAGAATATCACATATCTCATTCAACACGCATTTTTTTTTTTTTTTTTTTTTTTTTTTTTTGTTGGTGAATTGTTCAACACGCAGTTTTTTCAAGTTTTGCCGTGACACTATATGAAAACGATGCAAGTCTTTGAATAATATATCCTGTCATGGAGTATTCAGGCTCAGTCAGTCATTGGTTTTGAGATTTCTTCTGTGGCTTGTACAGGTGTATAAATTAAATGATTTGGTGAATTGGGTGTGAGATATATTGTGGGGTTTAGTAGTGGGTCATGATTCTTGATTTTTAAAAATTTCAATTTGAAGCCTTCCCAGCTACCACTTTGTTGTGTTCTAGGTGGTGATGTATTTGGAAGGTGACTTTAGGAAAAAAATCAAAGAATGACTTGTAGTTGCAAATTTTTGTACAATAAAAATTTGCATCGTCGTCATCAATGCCTTAAACTTTTTGAATCCAGAAGGTGTTTGAACTAAATTTCTTATATTCTTGGCGTAATCATTAATATGCTGTAAACTGTATAATGTAAACCACACCACAGCTATTTGGACTTTCTTAATCTGCAAGATAGCGAAACTTGTTTTAAGAATTCATGTTCACCTTAACTTCCTTATTCAACCTTTACAACATCAAACAAGGCTTTTTAAAAATATTCTCAGAGAAAGAGAGATAGATTAAAATTTCCTTAAAACCACTAATTGGAGTTGGATACTGTATGATTTCCCTTATTTTATTACGTGGACTCTTCGAACGGATTGATGAAGATGGCTAACAAAATTTGGTTTTGATGTATGGACTAGAGTATTCAGTTTAGTTGTGCGTCAATTTCAATTATTTCTATTGATATAATATGCTAACTGCAAGGGACATCACCTTTTTGAGGGATATATAAATTTTCTCTCAAAATATAACCCCATCCCAGTACTAGCATTTACGTTGGTTATTGATCAATGTTGAATTATGTGCTTGGAACAATGAGAATATATATCTTGGAAAGCATAGTTCATCATTTTTGCTGGGTAGGGAATTGATCGTCATTGAATGGGGGCTTTAAGTTATATGTTTTCTGCAAATATTACAAATATCTCTTTTTGTTATTGTCATTGTCCATTTCCTTTTTTTTTTTTTGATAAGTAAGAAGAAAATATTATTAATAAGGGAAAACCACGAGAATACAAAGAGTTCACAGTAGTGAACAAAAAGACACAAGCAGCCACTAAGAAATACTAATAGATGAAAGGAATTCCATAAGGGTAAAACAATTAGAGAGACCCCAACACCGAGACCAATCAAAGAGGGTCCGATGGCATAAATCTAATAATTGAACCACAGTTTTCCCCTTATCCTCAAAAGAACACCGATTCCGTTCAGTCCAAATAGTCCACATTAAAGAGCCTGGAACCAAATTCCAAATATCGGAACTATGCTTCCCAAGCCAATAGTACCAACAAAATAATAAGTCCGCTATTGAACCTGGCATGACCCAATCGATCCCAAACAGCCGAAGCATATACGTTTACAAAGAATGAGCTATTGGAAAAAAAAGTAACAAGTGATCCACAGATTCCACATTACAACAGCACATACAACAACGATTCGCCAAAGGGCGACCACGAAGCATAAGGTTATCCAAGGTTAGAATCTGACCATGAGCTACTGTTCACATAAAAAATACCACCCTTTTAGGAACCTTGACTTTCCAAATGCCCTTCCAAGGGAAAGTGGAACGAGTTGCATTTCGAATCTTATGATAAAAAGACCGAATGTCAAATTTCCCACTTCCATTAAGACCCCAACGAAGCTTGTCACACCCATCACTCCTCGGAATCCGGGTTTGGATGAATTGAAGTAGGGAGTATGAAGCCGCTAACTCCCAATCATTGAAATCCCTAAAAAAGCTTAAACTCCACACTCTGTCATTATCACCCACAGGAGGGCTTAACACTTCAGAAACATAAGCTTCTTTATTGGCTGAACACAAAAATAACTGGGGATAAAGAATTTTAAGAGGGACATCCCCAGCCCATTTACATGCCAAAAAAGAATATGAGAACCATCCCTCACCACAAAAGACAAATGCTTCACAAAACTTTCCCACCCTTCACTAATACTCCGCCATAAACCACAACCATGAGCCCTTCTGCAAACTCTAGTACACCAACCCCCTTTCCCCACCCCATATTTCATGGCTATGACCCTCCGCCATAGATGAGTGATTTCATGGCCATACCTCCAAAGTCATTTCCCTAATAGGGCCTGATTAAAAGACGCCAAATTCTGAATTCCCAAACCACCCAACTCGCGCGGTAAACAAACCTTTTCTCAAGCCACCAATGGATATTTGAAACACTCAACTGAAGAACCCCACAAAAAATTCCTCTGGATAACTTCCAATCTAGTTGCCACAGCTTTAGGGATAGTAAAAGGGAAAGGTAATAAGTCGGAAGGCTTGAAAGGGTACTTTTCAACAAAGTGAGTCTACCACCCTTTGACAAATAAAGCCGCTTCCAGCCTGAAAGCTTCTTTTCCAACCTCTCAAGAATCGGATTTCAAATAGAGGCTGTTTTATACAAAGTTCCCAGTGGCATACCCAAGTAAATCATAGGCAAATTGCCCACCCTGCACTAAAGAATGTTAGCCAAAGTCTGAATGTTGCTCACCTCCCCAATAGGGACAATTTCACTTTTCTCCACATTCACCATCATACCAGTAAAAGCTTGAAAACAAGTCAAAACCAGCCTAATGGAAAAGATCTTCTCTCTAGAAGCATCGCAAAAAAGAATAGTATCATCAGCAAATAATAGGTGAGAAATACAAATACCAGTAGAATTATTAGGACCCACATGAAAACCCTGAATGAGACCACCTTCCTCAATTTTCTTCAGGATACGACTTAAGACCTCCATGATCAAAAGAAAGAGGAGGGGAGACAATGGGTCACCTTGTCTTAGACCTCTAGAGCTACCAAAGAAACCAGCAGGAGATCCATTAACCAAAACTGAGAATCGAAAGGTAGTGACACAAGTCTTCAGCAAACTCCTCCATCTACCCCCAAAACCCATCCTCTCTCTCCAACAAATAAAACAAAGAGTCCCAATTCACATGATCATATGCTTTCTCAATGTCTAACTTACACACCACCCCTGGAGCACGACACTTCAGTCTACTGTCTAAACATTCGTCAGCAATAAGCACCGAGTCCAAAATCTGCCTGACACCAACAAAAGAATTCTGCAACTCTGAAATGAGTTTATCTAGCACCAGCCTCAATCTGTTAGCCAAAACTTTGGACAATAGCTTACACACACTGCCCACTATTGACATCCTTGTGATTTTTTTTTGGGATAAAACATCCTTGTGATTTGATTTGACATGCAAAAGAATTTCATATTTCTTTCTTGTAATGTATATATATGTGTGTTTATTTGGTTTCCTCAATGTAATCGAGGGCTGATAATGCTTCTTGATGCATTATTTTTTTATGGACATGCTTGTAAATTTTTTTTATTTTTCTTTTTTCTTTTTTTATGGAGCCCTCCTCTGGATTCATGTTGCTATAAGGTTCCAGATCCTGCCACAATAAAAACGATGGAGGAATTCTAAAGGGAAATTTATGCAGTGAATATCAGACCTCAATTTTAAACTTATAGGTGTTATTCTTATCCTTTGACCTTTGGAAGTTTTAACCAAATGTTTATCTCTTTCTTTTGTTACACTGTTCTCATAATTAAGAAAAGGTCATACCAAATGCACAAGGCTTACTCCTAATAATTTAGAAAAACTAGAACCTTTTGTGCTTGTTCAATCTGGAATTTGCAACCATTATACTATTATCCTATTCAATTGTATTTTCCTGACTTAATGCCGACATTGGTTTATTTTTCTAGTGTTGTCCTTCTAAAAAAATTAATCTGGGTTTATCTGGTTGTTTATTTACTTTTATTATTTTTTATTGCTAAACTACATGCACCCTGTAGGTCTTGAATTCATGACCTCACTCCAACCCATCATTATTGGAGAAGGAAGTGCTAGTTGACCAAATAAGGGGAACAAACTATTATCTACATTTCTATAACATTTTGATGTGATTGCTATCTTATTGTAATTTGGTATACACTTTGGTTATAGTTTGAATTGATTGTGCTTCCATATCCTCTTATATATAATGAATAGTATATTACATTTGAAATCTTCATTTGGACAGGTTGTGTTGAAGTAGTTGAATGTATAAAATGCAGCAAGTTGGTATGCTGGGAGGAGTAACCTGAAAGGTTGGGCACCCCACATGTTATTCTATTTTATGATTTTTTGTTGTTGATGGTACTTATTGTTAGACACCAGTAATGTGTTTCTATTTATATAAAAAAAAGTGTTCTATTTAACATTGTCATTGATTAACTTATATGTTCTTTAAGACATGAGGCTACAAGGGCAAACACAGTTTTGCTTGCTTTGTGAAAAATTTGTCTACTTAAGAGTAAACACTTAAAAGGCTAATTTTACATATTTTATAAATATTTAAACAAAATAAATTCTTAATAATCTATGCTGAAAGAGAATACTATGTGAGATGAGTGGGTACTAATGTATTTATAATTTTGAAAGAATCTTATTTAAAAAAAGAAGAAAGGTAGAAACAAAATGCTAACACCTGTCTCTTGATAAGTAATACAAAGTGCTAACGCCTTGATTCTGCCTAATCCTTCTTCCAATGTTATATTGGGACTGACTTGTGTCACCTGTTGTGTTGCTTTAACTTTCTTCTTCTTTCCTTGGATATTCCTGTAGATATATGAGGCAGCAGTTAGAGGTCTATGTCCAGCTGAAGCTTCACTAACAGTAAACTTTCCGCTTCCTGATTCAGAATATCCTTTCTCTTTGATGCCTGGATCCCTGGCTCCTTTTTTATTTTTTAAATTTTTTTTTTTTTTTTTTTTTATGAGCATTTGATGTAGAGAAACCACTAAGTGTTGGTTTAGTTCAACTTATTTTTCAGCTTCTTGAAAATGGGATTGTTTGAAAAGTTATACGTAAAAAAAGTGAAGTTTTAGAAAGCTAATGTGCATTTTTTCACCATGTTACCAAACATGTATTAGTCTCTCTGCAGTCATAACTGGTGCAAAAGTGGTTGCTTCTTAGTTCTCAAAGAAAAAAAATTTCAGTGCAGATAGTATCTGAAAAGGATATACCTGTTTGCACTGGAACAAAGAACAAATTGAAGAAAGAGAAGCTTGATAGTGAGTTATCATAGAGATTTAATGCCAAAAGGGACGGTGGTGACTATACTATGCAGGGGAACCACAAGTGTGCTGGTATTGCTGACAATCGCAGCTCAGGTGCCAGATGGATCTTATTTACATGCTGTTCTTTGGCTGTTCCGGAACTAAAAATGACCCCTTTCCATCTCAAGGGGCAACTCAGTTCACATGGGGAAAATTAAATTAGTCATAGCTTGCGTAAAGCCTAGTGGTCCTCTTCTGGAGGTTGGAGCAAGTGACGAGATAACTATTCAATGAAGATATGCTAGCTTTTAGTGGGGTAGGTATGGGAAGTGTGGAAGCCTCGAATTGGGTGAGGTGAAAATTGAAAGGCTTTGGTAAGTTCTTTGGCTTCCTGATAAATGGTTTCAAGGAACAAACTATGGCATTGCCGATGACCACAACGCAAGGCAGTCACACACTGAACCAAACAGCAAGGGCAGTCAGGGAGCTCAAAAATTTTGATAACCAAAATTAATTATGATGGGAAGGGAGGGGGAAAAATGAAGTGAAGAGGCAGTTCATCATTAGGATTAAATGCTTTTTTTGAATGAAGTTACAAATATTATTGTGGAATGTTAGAGGGTTAAGTGACCCAATAAAAGGCGGATAGTCAAGAACATGATGAAATAATGGAAATGTAATGCAGGGTGAAACCACACTTGACAGTGTGGAACTCAATATTGTCAGGAGTCTTTGGGGGTTTGTGGTTGTTGATTGGGTGACACAAGATGCTGAGTATACAGTGGGAGGAATTCTTCTGTTGCTAGATAAACAAATGGTGGGAAGTATTGAAGTATCAGTTGACAGATTTTCAATGTCTTCCTTGCTGAAAAATGTAGAAAATAGTTTTTGTGGGTGTGCAGTGTGTGTACAGCTTAAACAAAGACAGAGAACAGATTCATCTATGGCAGGAAATTAGATATATTAGGCAAAAGTGGGGAGCATCATGGTGCTTGGTAGGATTTCAATGTGGTCAGATTCCCTAAGGAAAGATTAGACATCAATAGATTCAATTCAGCAATTTTGGAGTTCTCAGATTTTATTACAAAACTAAACCTTGTTTATCAATTGTTTGCGAGAGGTGCATTTACTTGGTCAAGCAATTATGATATACCATCTATGTTCTGAGTAGACTATGTTTTCGTCTTATTGGAGTGGGAGGAGCATTTAATGGATTTTATTTAAATATTAATGCGAAATTCCTAGATTGGATTTTTCTTCAATTGGAGAGGAGGATAAGCAGATATTAGAAAAGAAGGAAATTGAGAAGGAAGAAGCTCAACAAGTCCTTAGGGGATGAGGGGAGACAAGGCCCCTGTGTCAAATGGGTTCACAATGGGCTTTTCCAAAAATACCATTGGGTTAGAAAGAGACCATGGGGCCTTTTCAAGGAATTCCATGAAAGTTGCAAGTTTGAAAAATCCATTGCAATAATTCCTAAAAAGAATAATGCTATAAATATTAGGGATTTCAGGCCTATTAGTTTGATTAGGAGCATATAAAAATTGTTAGCAAAATGTGTTGGCTAATAGGTTGAATTTGGTGTTAGACAAGTTAGTATGAATTCTAAAAGCATGTGCCTTGCAAATTTTGGATTTGGTTCTCATTGCAAAATGAATGCCTAGATGGTCGCATAAAAAGCTGAGTCCCTAGAGTGATTTGCAAATCATATATTGAAAAAGCCTATGAGCATGTTAGTTGGGACACTGTAGTTTATCTAATGGAGCGGATGGACTTTGACGATAGATGGTTGGTGATGGTCAATTTATTTATGTTTTTCTATGTTTGGTTTTTAGTACTAGTCAATGGCTCTTCAACATGTTTTATTAACAGCTCGAGGGGTCTTAGGCAAGGTGATCCTTTGCTCTTTCTATTGGTTGTAGAGGTATTGAAATAGAATGTTGAGGAGAATATAGGAAGGGGGTTTCATTTCTAGCTTTAAAGTTGGAAATAGAACAAACTATATCTTATGGTATCTCAACTACTGTTTGCAAATGATTCCATTTTATTCTATGACACTGAAGTGCAACTCCTTTATATTAGAATTATTTTGATATACTTTGAAGCTATTACTAGCCTGAAGGTAAAAATCTGAGTAAGAGTGAAATTGTTCCAGTAGAAGAGGATATTTGGTAGTGAGGTTGGTGGTTTATCAATAAATTACTTAGGCTTTAGGGTTCATCTTTCAAGGCTAACATGATGTGGAATCCTATATTGGAGAAGATAGAGAGTGGATTATTGACATGGAAGCATTTATACTTGTCAAAGGGAGGGAGGGGGGATGGCACTTTTAAAGAGTACACTCTCTAGTCTGCTAGCATATTATCTTTCTTTATTCACCGTTCCTACTTATGTGAGTTAGAATTACTTTTGCAGTGGTGAGGTGTTTTCAAATATCATTTTCTGAATTGGAATACAGTGTAGACTCATATCCACAATGGGGAACTAGGGATGCACAGGTTGAATTCTTTTAATAAATCCTTGTTAGGAAAATGGTTATGACTTTTTGGAGGGGTAGGTATTTATTTGTGGAAAGTGCAGATAGGTGATTTTGTTGAAATATAGGGGGACAAATGAGGTTGATGGTCAATGAAGGGGGTAGGAAGTACCTATGGATGTAGTTTATGGAGTATAAAAGTGGGTTGGGATGAATTTAAGCAGTACATAAAATCTGAGGTCGAGGATGGTAATTGTGTGAAGTTTTGGCATGACATGTTGTCTGGAGATAATGCTTTGAAAGAGTTATTCCCTTTGTATGCAATTGCAATAGATAAGGAAGCTTCAGTTAATAGTTGTTTAGAAGGCCAAGAAGGTGGAACTTGCTCTTGGAATTCTCGTATCATCTGTGATTTCAATGAGTGGGAGTTAGAGTTAGGGATTTTATTTTCTTTTGGACACTTTGTACTCCTACATCCCAAATAGGGCTGGTCTGAATAGGATGAGGTTGTGGTTGAAGATTTAATGTTAGGTCATATTATAATTATGAGACTCTAAGGGGCTGTTTGGATTGGCAAATTCCGTAACTCAATTCTCAGTTTCCATAACTCATAACTAAAAAATGGTGGGACCCATAGCAAAAAGGTTGTTTGGCAAACGATAACTCTGTTTCCATCACTCAATTCTTTGATTTTTGAGTTATGAGTTATGGAAACTGAAAACACATTTTGGCTGTTTTCAGTTTCCATAACTCATAACTCAATGGCAATATTGTAATTAAACACACATAGGGGACCTACAAACAGTACCAACCGCACCTTTTGACCACTTTTGACTTTTTTTTTTCTTTCTTCTCTTGGGTTGGCTGTTCGGTTTTTTTTTTTTTAAGCTTCAGTGAGTTTGGGTGCTGAAAACAAAAACAAAAAAAAAAAAGAAAAAAGAAAAAGCTGCACCGGCTAACAGGTATAGGCCCACAAATAGTGTGAAAAATATTGAGTGATGGAAATTGGGTGATGATGCCAAACGGGTATGAAAAATTGAGTGATGAGTGATGAGTGATAAGTGATGAGTTATGAGTTATGAGTTATGAGTGATGAGTGATGGAAATTGAGTGACGGAAATTGAGTGATGAAATTTTCTTATCCAAATAGCCCCTAAGAGGCTTTGGTTATGTGGTCTTCCTCGGAAAAGTATTTGGCGCCTTAAAAGAGTTGTTTTTTTTTTTTTTTTTTTTGGGTATGGAAATCAGCATGGGAAGATTTTAACTTCTAATGACTTCATGAGGAAAGAAATTCCTATGGCAGAATGGTGTTGCATGTGCAAGTGCAATGGGGAGATTGTGGATCACTTCTTGTTGCATTCTGGTGTTGCTTATAATCTATGAAGCTTCATATATTCAGTATTTGGGGTGCATTGGGTAATGCGGAAAAGTGTTTTTGATCTTCTATGGGGTTAGAGACATTGGTTTGGAAAACATTCTTCCCTTTTTTTGAAACCGAACTCCTTTTTGTCTCTTGTGGATCCTATGGAGGAAGAGGAATCATTGAATGTTTGAAAATGTGGAAACCTCAATTATCTACCTTAAATCCTCCTAGTGAGAGCACTCTTTGAGTGGTATGGTGTATTGGGGCATGGATAATATCACTCTTTTTGATTTTATTGATTCTCTATCTTTTAGATTGTAATTCTCATTTATTGTAATTTTTTAGGGCTATTCTTATGTTTTGAGTATGAGATAAAAATATACAACACATTACTAAAAAGATAAAGTTAGAAAACTTAAAGTTTTGAATTTTTTCTTTTTCTTTGTAAATATGGAGATTTGACCCTTGGCGCTAAACCTCACAAGAAGGGGGTGGATATCACTTAAGGCCATGAGGCCACTGGCATCTTGATATTTTGATTGATTTCAATCTTTAGCTGTCTAAAATTTTTAAGATTTTGTAAAAACTTTGTGATATAATGTTACTTGTGACTTTGTAAAATGTGAACTTAATTAGGATAAAAAAAGTAACATATGTGTGTTGACAAATTACTCAAATGCTATTTCTTCATCCAGGTCATGAACCCTGTGGGCCAACTGTGTAGTCAATACCTTCAGGAATGCAAATTGTTAGGTAAGATACTACAGTATTGTTAATGGATTATGAATTAATGGGTTAATGCATCAAAACTCCGAGCTGGACTGTTGTCAGGTCAAGGCTCTAGATAGCCTGTAGCAAAAGAATCACCATTTCTTGTTTAAATTAGTTGTATGGGCTTTAGCTCATTTCATCCTTGCTCCTCTGCCCTTCAATTGTTTGGTGATTATTTGTGGATACTAAAGAAGTTATTCAACTAAAGCAATTTTTGGCTAGTAGTTAAGTTTCTGTAAGAAAGTGATGGATGAGTTGGCACTATTTGTAACTATTGTTTTTTATGAATGTACTTTTAATTGGGATTAAATATTATGGGTTTTTTTTAGTAATTTAATTAGACACCAGTCCATAACGAGTTTCATTATATAGTAGTAAAGATATATGTTGTTAAGGTGATTATCTTAACCAATAATAAAATATCATGGAAATATAAAATCTTCTGAGTCTATGAAACCAACAGGGTTGATGGACAAGGGCAAGAAAGCTTCTATAGAGTTAGTCCGTGAGATCCTACCAGTTGTGTTTCAGCTACGAACATAAGATATTATCATTATTATTATTATTGGCATTTTTTGGTGGTGTGCTAGGCTGCTAGCATAGTCATTTTTGTGTATTTAATAAAGCCTGGATTATTTGGATTGTATTTACAGAGCGTCTATTAGACCCAATAATGAATAGTGATCAACACATTTTGTTAATATTAGGCCCCTGTTAGTGTACCTTATTATTAAGGATTTTATTAATGTGTGCCATAAGGGCACACAATAGTAAACCAATTTTGGAAAAAGTTTATTAGAAATTGAAAAAGTTTTGACAACTTTTTCAATTCCCAATAAAACTTTTACAAAAATGGATTTGTTAATGTGTGTCCTAAGGACACACATTAACCGGACCCTATTATTAATAGTATGGATTTTATTATTGTGTATTTTATAGGCAGCCTTAAGTTGGACGGGCTTACATTTTGGATTAACACAATAGAAAGATCCCTACCATCTACTTGCTAAAGTATTGGTTTGACCATTAAAACCCAATACATTCTAATACTCTCTCTCTCTCTCTCTCTCTCTCTCTCTCTCTATATATATATATATATATATATATATATAGAGCCTTTTGTGGTGGTTTCACCTGAATATGGAATGAGAGAGTGCAAGGGAATAGGTGTAGTCACTTTCCATGCCACAACCCACCATTAAGGTTCCTCATTTTCTTTAGCTCTCATGGGGAGTTCTTTATTAGGTTTGTTAATTTATCTTCTCATTTTGATATCATCTTTGAAAATATGCTAGTCATTCCAAGAGAATGTTATAGATCCAGTTACTCTTTTGATATGTGCATCTTCATTTGACATAAGTTCTTACAACATTATGCCTGGACACATATTCTTAATCATACATTACAATATCAAACACAGTTCTATTACGTATCTGCTCCATAAATTTGATCGTATTGACCACTAGTATCTTTTGAAGGCTTTGCTACCTTACTCTGACTTTAGTAGAATAAATATGCTAAATAAAAAGGGATAATATGCAAAGATGTGTGGTTTTCAGCTTACTTCTAAATTTTAAGATTATGCCGAGGGTGATAGGAACTTTTGTGAATCAATATCCTTGTTCACAGATTCTGTATTGTAAAACTTCTCCCTTATGCCAATTCCATTTTGAGTATATGAACTATCAGGCAGCCAAGTGCACCAGTCAAGTAGCCAAATGCATTGGACTGATGTATTTTAAGTCTTTTTAAGATAGTTACAATGTACTGCTAATCTTGTAGCTCGAACCATTTTTCTAAACCCTCAAATATTTTGTACATGGAGATGTGTTAATTAAGTTACAAGACTCTTGGTTGGTCTATTTTAAGTCTTGCAAGTGCATAGGGTAAGTCCCATCTACATTAACTTTATCTACTCTGTCTGTTGTATATATATTTTCTCCCGAAAAAAAAAAGTTTAGTTATTAAAAAAAACCCTTTTTATTTTATTTTTATTTTTAAAGATTGACTTCCGTTTATATCAGAAGCCATGAATATTTTCAGCTAACGTTTTGCAGGAATACAGCCAACCCAACCCGATGATGAGAAAATAACCTTAGCCCACCTCGACCCATAACCTTATTACTGATCCATATAGGCCTTGATACACAAACTAGACTTTTAATATACAAGACCCAACCGAGATCAACAACACTAGCCCAACCTATAGGAAGCTTACCTGACCCGGGCCCAAAAAAACGTTTGGGCCCCAGCTTACAATCAAGGACCTACCTGATTTTTTAAAAATAATTCGAAGCCCAGTTCCCACACGTGAACCACAATAAGGTTCTTTGAAATATCTGCAATTCTAGGCCCAAGCAATGATGAATTCAGAACATGTGGGCCTATCAGGAATTCAGCTTTAGTGAATTTAGAAAGGTTGATACCATGGTGCCTCCTAAGGTTGATTGGGTCAATTTCACACAATAATTTTGTGATTCCAAAAGAGTTTAATGATGCAGCGGAATGCAAGATTTCTCTTTTTTCTGTTTTCCCTAAGGTGATAGCTAATCTGAAGCAAGTGTTATGTGCTAGGATTTTGATATTTCAGCACTTCAAAACTTGAGGTTGAGTTTTCTCCAACCAGGGGAGGATGAGTGGGAGACACATGGATATTTTAATTTTAATTTAATATTATATAATTTAAGAATTTAGTTGTATTTTTATTGTTTAGGTCCTAGGAGTTTATTAGGCTAATAGTATTTTTATATTTAAAAGCAAGATTATTCTTGTGATAAGGCAATTAAGGTTTCCTATGCCAATTGGAATTAGGATTTAGTTTTCCTATATAAGTAAATTATTGTACTCTTTTTGAAGATGCTTTTCCTTTATCCAGCTAGCACTAGGTCCTGATTCCTTATGGTTTTTCTCTGCATTTGGTGTTGATTCTAAGCAAGCCTAGGTGCTAATTCCTAAGTTCTTATCCGTTATTTTCTTATCTTTAAAATTTATTGTTGAATCGTTTTGGGTTGTCATATGTCATTGACTTAATTGGCTCCAACATGAAGAATGTTGGTATGGCTAAGTTAAACCACTTCAACTTCATTAGCTAAAAAGAATTTTGAAAGAGGGTTTAGGATTGTTGTATCTAATGCACCATGTTGGTACCCTTTCCACTGTTTTGTAGACTGATAGTGATAAACACCAAACATCTCCCATATGCTGCTCATCCTTGTCTAGTAGAATGAGCTCTTTATGAAGGATTGTAACTTAATTGCTTGAAAAATATTTTAGGCTTCTTAAACGTCGTCTCCATCAGTGGTCAAGAAAAGAAATAAGAAATCCCTCTCTTCCGTTGTTTTGACCAGGAACACCATCTTCCGTATGCTACTCATCTATGGGATCAAGGTCATCACAAAAAGAAGCGCCAATACTATAATGGTCTAGGGCTGTAAACAAGCCAAGTATTGTTGAGTAGTGCATGTTTAATCTTGGTTCGTCAAAAAAAATCAAAAACTCGAACTTGGCTTGAGTTTGTGACGAGTTTAAAAATAGTGTTTGAACTTAAGATCGTGGGAAAGCCAAAAAACTTGAGCTTGGCTTGGCTTGGCTTGATTAATTAGTTCAGCCAAACTCAAGCTTAATATCAAGCTCAAACTCGAGCTTAGGTCAAGTTTTTGAGCTTGAGATTTAAAAAAATTACATTATTAAATGCTTAAATCTCTAAAATTAAGAAAAAAAAAATAGTATACTCATTTTATCATGCATCTAGTCTTACTTATGATTAGCCATTATTCAAATTAATAATTTACAAAATTAAATTCATTCATTTATCATTCCTTGTTTATAGTTTCAGCAATTGTTCAAAATAAAATTTTTACATTCATGTTAGATGGTGAAGGACTAGAAAAATACCTGTTTGTAACTATAATGAATGAGAAAATACTAACATGTTTCATAACTTTACTTTAGATGATTGATAGGGAAGGATCGTATGTGGCCTACTTAATTATTTATTTATTTTTAAATGTAACTATAGTCTAAAGTGGTTATTAATTAGTTTAAAGGGAAGGAAAAAATTAAGATAATATAGGTAGTGGTCTCATGTTGGCCATGTCATTATTAAGATATGTAATGAGTATATTTAGCTAACACATATAAATTTATAAATAAGTCTATACTTGAATTGTTGTGTATCAAGCCTAATAGCTCACGAGCTTGTTCGTGAACAATTTTTTTTGCTTGGGCTCGGCTTGTTTATTAAACGAGCCTAAAACTAAGGTTTAAGCTTGATTTATTTATAAACAAACAAACATGAACAAGTTTTTTATCGAGTCGAGCCCGAGTTGTTCACGATCGACTTGGTTCATTTACAGCCCTAAATGGTCCTTGGTGTAGCCCTAAATGGTCCTTGGTGTACACTGCAAGGAAATGCAAGCAAGCTGACTGTTTAATCTTCGCACTGACACTTTGGTCGAGGGTAATGGCACAAAAAAAAAGGGTCTTTCAACTTTTCATAGCTTATGTTGTAGGGATTAGGGATATAAGCCACGTAAAAAAGAAATGCCAACTGCTGCCTAAGTTGAGCATTAGTATTGATGGAGGCAAATTGTTAAAATGTTGAATTTATCAATCAAATATAACAAAAATGGGCTGCATCGATGGAGGAAAAGCCAAAAATTTTGGCTGTTGAGCTACAATGCACAGTTATCTTTGCGTGTGCACTGTAGCTCATGTTAAAAAAAAAAAAAAAAAAAAAAAGTCTTCCACTGTAGCTCATATTATTATGTTGTTTATATCATTTTATTGTGTTGAATGCTAAAATAAAATCACTGATGTTGAGTGTTTTGTAAAGTGAGGTGATAAAATAGATAAAATAACTTTTTGTGGTGTCAAATTACTAAATTTTTGCCACCACCAATGTTGATGCTAGCTTGGCAGTGTTGCATCTATTTAAACATATAACAAACCATTTTATTTGGCAGATTGACCAATAGATAACCCATTTCCTCCCCCTCCGACATGTATTTAGATATGATACAATAGTCAACGGTGAATCAATGGGTGAGATTGAAAATTAAAAATTCACTTTTGATCTTAACTTTTGGATTAGAAAACTTTTTAACATTTTTTTTTTTTTTTTTGAGAATTAACTTTTAACTTTTTAACCTTTCAAACTTTTACACATCTCACAGCAACACCAAGCGGTTATTGCATGGGATCCAAATCCCTACAGCATTATTTCTAGCTGATTAATGTCGTTGCTTTCACTATGCACATAACTGATATTCATGTAAATTGTTAGTTCAAAATGTCAAGTCAGTACTTGGTTTTTCAAATCCCTCCAGCATTATTTCTAGCGGATTAATGCCGTTGCGTTCACTCTGCACATAATTGATATTCAAGTAAATTGTTAGTTCACAATGTCAAGTCAGTACTTGGTTTATCAAATTAAACTTAGAGGATGAGATATGTGCAACTCTTGTACACAATGTGTGCAAGTAGCATCATTCTTTCTAACCTACCTAAAATGAAAAAGAAAAAAGATTATTCTTTCTAGACATAGATGAAAATGCCATTTCTCAAGTTAATCTCGTCTCCAGGCCACACCACTGTAGCAGAGTATGGAAGATTCGTTTTTGTTCCATTAAGCTTTATGTAGTAAAGCCTTGGTTGAACACTCGAAGTAAGAGGGCTATGTGATGGCTCGGGGTACTAGACATTTCCTAGGTTAGTCCAGAGTCCAGTATAGGCATTGAGTTTGACAATGGAAGTTGTCTAAAGTGGGAACCGGGGTTCCTTCTGAAGCTAAGTGCTGGACTGATTTGGTTTACTGGTTTCACATTTACAGGTACAGACGAATGAAAATGAAGCTGATCCAAAGCGTGGAATATGCTTTGGGAATATTTCTAAGTCCATCGATGAATCAATGATCAGGATTTTTAATGCAAGGAATATGCTATGGGAATATGATTTAGTACTACATTGGCTTATTTGCATTTGTTTATTGGACGTACCTAATAAAGTTTTAAAAATTGTAAATAAATAAAATAAACTGGAAAAGGTTATGGCAAAAATAAAAAGTGTAATGGGGTAGACAAATTTGGGAATATTGTGAAATTGTTGTGTCCAAAAAACTTTTTTTTTTTTTTAGATACAACTGTCCTTTTGTTGATTTAAAAAAAAAAAAAAAAAAACCCTACACTTTTGCTAACTTTTACAAATAAGCCAATTAGTTTATTTATTTATTATTATTATTATTTTTATATAGCAAAAAGTTAATCATATTGTACACCAGTATGTTAATTTAAGCATTTTTCTTTATTTGTAAAACTTATTTAAAAGCTTCTTGTTTTAAAAATAAGGGGAAATTACACTTTACCCATCTGTGGTTTGCTCGAAAAACACTTTACCTACCTGTGGTTTAAAAATTGACACTTTACCTACCTGAGGTTAGCTCCGTTTGTTTCCAGTTACCCACCTCTGTTAAAAACAAGGGTAAATTTGTAATTTTGTTACTCTTTAGTGTCTCTCTCCTCTCAAAACATTAAAAAACTAAAAAATCATGAGAAAAAAGATCTAAAAGCTAGGTTTTGTAAAAATTAAAACCTAACTTTTACATCTTCTTTTCATGTATCAACTTTTAGATCTTCTAACCTAAAAATTAAAAGAGGTCCAGCTACTTGACCAAATGTCAAACAAAAAGTGATGTAGTCGATAAAAATTGCTCTGGGATTGGGTGTTGCTAGATGGTTATTCTAGGAGGTTTGAAAAATATTACTTTAGAAGCAAAGAGCTTTAATGGCCACAAACACATCTGGCTTTCAATAATCCATGTAGCTTTGCCTTTGCTATCCGAAAAGACCAATTTAATTTCTCCTCAGATTATCTTACAAGTCTACAAAAAAATATTTCCCATCCGATGGTTCTTGATTGGGCTATTGGTAGCGAGAACTGTGAAGTTGCTCAGAGCAAAGTATGGAGAGAGAATAGCCATTGTGAGGATTCAAAAAACAGGCCTGGGCACCGTTGCAAGTGCGACAAAGGTTATGAGGGGAACCCAATAGTAACATTTTATGGTACAAAGTGTTTAAACAGATCTAAAAGTTGATACATGAAAAGAAGATTTAAAAGTTAGGTTTTAATTTTTAGAAAACCTAGTTTTTAGATCTTCTTTTCCTTTAATTTTTTTTAGTTATTTTATGTTTTGAGAGGAGAGAGACATAAAAAAGTAACAAATTTACAAATTTACCCTTATTTTTAACAGAGGTGGGTAACTGAAGACAAATGGAGCTAACCTCAGGTGGGTAAAGTGTCAATTTTTAAACCACAGGTAGGCAAAGTGTTTTTCAAGCAAACCACAAGTGGGTAAAATATAATTTCCCCTAAAAATAATTTTAAACCATCAATATTGGAATAATATAGAAAATAATATGTTTGCAAATTATCATCCTTAGTGAAAGCCTAAATGAATGAATATATATAGATAAATTGATTGACACTTTTTGGTGTTTCCAATAAAGAGAATTAAGTTCAAATCTCTTCCATCTTAAATATCAAATTATTATTTATTTTTTGAAAGTGACAGAAAAGCGTCGGCCTTGATAGACTATCTTCGTCTAGACAAGCATGGTATTGTGAAATTTTCCTAACAAAATCTTAAAAATTTGTTTGGTACCACTTAAGGTAATTTACTAAGGTAGTCATGCTTATCAAGACAGCGTTTTGATTGTCTGTCTTCCCATCCTTTCCATTATGCATTATTTGATGTTGGAGTTGCATCCTCCATATATTAAAATAAGTGGTGTTTATTTTAAATTATGAGCTCAGTGCAAATAAGTGAACCAGTGAACCTTTTCTTTTTTATTTTATTTATTTGTTTTTATTTTTATTTTTTAAGTAAACAATAATACTTATTAGAATACACACGAAAATAGTAATATCAGTGTTTTAAACCGGGTTTATAATACATTACATAATTAGAGTACAGCTACAAAAGGGCCTAACCTATTATACAGTGAAATTTGTGTACACTGTGCACTAGTTATTAATCTGTCTATAATAATAATAATAATAGGTGAAACTGAGAGAAACTTAAATTAGAATTCCAAATTAGAGTTCTAATTTTGCGCCATGTGTCCTAAATTTTTATTCTTAAAGAGTTTTATTTCTTAATTTTAGAATCAAATGTGAGACCACATTATAAATATTCATCCAAGTGAGTTATTAAGTACAAAAATCAAAGGGTCTAGAATAAATGAATTGTAAAAAAGAAAGAAAGAAGTGTTTTACAATAATATAAAAAAATACATGGACAATTTATATTTTATACCTAATAATATCCTTACAAATTTTTTTTAAAGAGTTGACAAAATATAAAAATGACTATCAATGATATTTAAATTATATATATAGGAATTATATTATGCATCTCATTGTATATTTTTAAGTGTATTTATGCATTTGCATGGAGTTACAAGCTAGTAATAATAATAGGTGAAATTGAGAGAAACTCAAATTAGAATTCCAAATTAGAGTTCTAATTTTGTGCCATGTGTCCTAAATTATTTATTTTTAAAGAGTTTTATTTCTTAATTTTAGAATCAAATGTGGGACCACATCATAAATATTTATCCAAGTGAGTTATTAAGTACAAAAATTAAAGAGTATAGAATAAATGAATCGTAAAAAAAAAAAAGTGCTTCACAATAAATAAAAAAAAATGACAATTTACATTTTATACCTAATAATATCCTTACAAATTTTTTTAAAGAGTTAACAAAATATAAAAATGACTATCAATAGTATTTAAATTATATATATAGGAATTATATCATGCATTTTATTGTATATCTTTAAGTGTATCCATGCATATGCATGGAGTTACAAGCTAGTATATATTAATAAGTAAAGTTGAGAGAAAATTCAATTAGGTTTTAAATTGGATTCCAATTGTTATTTAATTTTGCACCATGTGTCCTATTTAAGTTTTTTTTTTTTTTCATTTTTGTTCTAGGTGAGTTAATGAGGTGCAACAGACAAATGGTCTAATATAAATAAATCATCAAAAACTCAATAAAAAAAGAAAAGAAAAAAAAAGAAAGAGTACATGTGTATATCCAAAAGAAATTTAAAAAAAAAGAGAAAGAGAGAGTATAATTTGAATTCATATATGTGTGTAATTGTAATTTTTTTAATTGTACCATGCATATGCACGAGTTATACATTAGTTAAAATAAAACAAGGTTGCTTGCTTCCTTTTTCTGCAGTCCCATCGGTATATGGGTGTGGCTAATAGTAACATTTTATATATCTTTAAGTTAAAGCAAATGTCTGTTCTCTCTTTTTCATTCCTTAAATTAATCACAATAAGGTCTAAATCAAATTGAAAAGGTGCAAGAATTTTAAGGAAAAGGCCAAGACCCATTTTTCAAAGGGCGCGGCTTCTATCCAGTGCCTCCAGTGCACTGGACCCGTTGCGATCATGACACGTGTCTATTTTTGGACACGTGTCATGATTGTAGTGGGTCTAGTGTCACAGGACACTGGACAGAAGCTGCACCCTTTTTCAAATACCAACTTACCTTCCCCGGCAGCACCTTTCTTGTATTGGCCCACCCTTACTTTTCATTTTTTTTTTTTTGGGAGAAGGATTACTTTTCAATTTGGTAGAGATATTTTTAAAAGTAATAATAGAGACCATATTTTTACAACTCCTATTTTGGTTGAAATATATGCAATACAAGTGATATTAATAAAGATCATGTTAATGGATGTTTTTAGGGTAATTGTTAACAGGGTTCGTTTAATGTATACCCTTAGGGCACATGTTAATCATCTATTTTTGGAAACATTTTTATGGGTAATTGAAGAAGCTATCAAATAAATTAGTAACTATTTTATTTTTCCATAAAAAATTTCCTAAAATGGTTTATTAATTTATAACCTATGAGCACACGTTATTAAAACCCTTGTTAATAAACCATTTTTGGAAATATTTTATAGCGCTTTTATGAAGAATTAAAAAAGCTGTCAATTCATTAATTACTTTTTTTTTTTCCTATAAAAACTTTCCTAAAATTGTTCATTAACAAATTCCCTTAGGACATTTGTTAACTTTTTCCTATTAATAAATACTGGATCTATGAGAAGAAATTATGAAAAATATTGTGTTTTTAGTGTTACTCTTTTCAAATATCATAGTAAAGTTCTTAAAAATCCATACAGTTTTTGGTTAATTAAGAGAAAGTTAGATGATATTTGATTGAGTTATTGTGAAAGGTTTCACAACCTATAATTCAAAAGTAATAGCATGGTGACATGTTTAGGGGACATTGGTCTAATACATTATAAAATGAGTGGATTAGATTTTATCATATCATCAAGTTTTAAACAAAAGTTTTCGTCTATTTAACTTATTGATAATGTAGTTAAAATTCAATCCATTTATTCCAAAATAAATGAATAATATTTATGATGAGCCTCCAAAATAGGTACCTAACTAATTAGAGATGACAAAAATGTTGTGCCTTGAAGTGTACTACCACATATTTGTAATATATATGATATGGTACGTACATATTTTACTTTACTGACTATATATTGTTGTTGGTTTTTACATATGATTCGTATTACAAATCATATTGAAAGACAGGTATGCATGGACGTATGGTCATCTATCAAGGTCGCTATCTCAAGTGAGAAATGGAGAACTGCCGCCTTAAAACACAAATATACGGTGTCAAAGTTCAAACCACCAAAACTTTGCCACGTTCACTGGGGATATATATTTTTTGTTGATTTGGGGGCCAAATTCTAGAGCCCCGATTCCGTCCATATACATAACAATGAAATTCATCCAACACTTGAAGAAAAATGGTTATGTAAAAGAATGAACAAAATTAGTAGCCACTGTTTTTTTGAAAGGGCTTTTTGTTCCCGTCAAAAATTCTGTCGGTAGAGGGCAATTTTTATTTTTATTTGTTAGTTGTACTTATCTAAATCGAGATTGGAATGTGTCTTTTTCTGCCCACTACTACTGGTATAATAGATTTTTTAGACTATAATAGAGTTTGATCGTGACTTCAGATCAAAGAAGTGAAGAACCTATCATTGATGAGCAACGTTAGCTTTAGGTGAATGCATTTTTTTTTCTTTCATAAACTTTTTGTGACTAATTATAAGGTTAGAAAGTTATAATTGAAGTAACATCACTTAGTAAGTTGTAATTGAAGTAACATCACTTATACATAAACTCATTACTAACACCATGTTATTAATTTTTTTTTATTATACTACAATCACAACATGCGACAATATAGATATTCATTTTACCTCCGGCAATGCTATATATATATATATATATATTAAACTGTCAAGAACTATTTACCATTTCTTAGGCAACTAGGAAAGGAAGAAAATTATAGCAAAATTAAGCAATTATAAGTTTGCTCAAATTATTTTAATCCTAATTTGAGATCAAAGAACTTGCCGAGTTGGTGCTTGATGAATTGAGTCCGGCTGCTAGATCATCCTGATTAGGTTTTGCGCCCGACACAAACTTTTCAACGCTAACCACATTTCTTTATCTTGGAATTACTCAATTATATAAGGCGCATTTTAAATTTATTTATTAATGAGAGAGAGAGAGAGAGAATAGAGCTTGTCTCATTCATTCATGTTTGCTTGTGGACGTAGACCTAACTAAACTATGTAATTGTAATCTTGTTTTGTTCTATGAGTTTTCTTGTTTGTTTCAATTGATTTTTTGTTTTTCCAATGTGACCTCAGATCCTCAATTCATAGCAGCTGGACTCTATCCAGCATTTTCTATTTGGTTTTTCCTCCTCTTTGGCAATGTTTATTTATTTATTTTAATAACTTTTTTGATCCATGCTGTTACTTCAATATTCTATACAAATCATACTAAAGTCAATTGGAAATTGCTAGTGGGTAAGGAAGGCATATGGAGAAATTAAGGTGCAGAGGGTTTAGTTTTTATACGGATGTATTAATTGCATTATACACCCCTATAGTTTAAACTTTAAATCAATTTAAGTTGTTGCTAAGAACTTTATAGCTTAATTGGTTGGTACATTCTAGTATTTCAAACAGAGATATCCTAAGTTCAATTCCTTCCTCCTCCACTATTGAATTATTACAAAAACTCCAAAGTTCAATTCTTCCCACCCAACAATTGAATTATTAAAAAAAAAAAAATCAACGACTTGTTAATTGTACTTTACAAAATTACACTGTACTCATGTGAGCTTCAAATTGAATTTATTTTTAATTTGTGAATTTAATGTATTCATAATATAATGAGGTTACACTGTACACTGTACTCATGTGAGGTTCAAGGGATAAAATACAACCTTTTATCCTAGACTTTTTTTTAGGGATGGAGACTCAAAGAGTTATGCCATCAAAAGGATCCGAGTCTAAAGCTCAGTTGCTGGATGTCTTTGTAGGTAATGGGGTGGGGCATTAAGCATAGATAGGAAGTTTGGGTGTTTTATAATTGGGTAGAACTGCTAGCTATGTTGATTTGGTGTTTGTATGCAGTTTGTGCTGCTGGTTTCAATATATTACTTTTTTCTATTTTCTATGTATCATTTGGTTTAATAAAAGGAAAATGATTTGGTGCAAACTAAGTTGCAGCAACTCTTGTAAAAATGTACATATGTCAATACCTTAAATAGATATTTGTCCAAGTTTATATTTAAATGAAAATACTTTATCAAGATTGAATTTTTTATCATATGGCCACTTAACATGTGTGTATTTTGCAAAAGTTGCTGCAATTTAGATAATAGATAGACAAATTGAAGTTGAGTTGTTGTCTCTTTTCTGTCTATTGAGGGTCCAAAGTTTCAATCTGAATTATCCCTATTTCCGATAAATGATTTACAAAGTTGATGCTAACTTTTGACCAATTGGTTGTCTCAGTTGCAAACCCTAGCAAATCGTCCAACTTTTCAACTATCAGTGGGTCTCAAAAAAAAAAAAAAAAAACGTGAGTGGGTTCCAAGTGGACACTATCACAACATCGTGTAATGATAAGGAAGATCTTTAATTCCTCAAATGCGAACCATGTGGCGTGCAATCATAGGCCCAAGCCCATTATAAAAGGCCATCAAATTTCTCAAGTTTGTATTACCATAATTCTAAGTCTTTCAAGAGCCCAAAATGTCTACCAAACACTTGGTATTGTTGCTTCTCGCAGTGGTGCTTCTCACTACTCACTCTCTGGCTGATCACCATAAGCCACCACACAAACCACCGCACAAACCACCGCACAAGCCTCCTTCAGCTGAGGAGACTTCCCTGGATTCAAATTTGGATGGCAAACCTCCCAAGGGATACAAGCCACCACCAAAACACAAGCCACCAACCTCATTGGACGGGATTGATGAGGAAAAACCCCCACACAAGGAACAACCAATAGGCCCTAAAAAACCACCACACAGGCCTCCAGCACAGGAGTCCTCACTGGAACCAAACTTAGATGGCAAGCCTCCCAAGGGTTACAAGCCACCACCAAAACACAAGCCTCCAACGTCCAACTGAGTGAGCCTATAGCTAGCTAGGCTCTTGTTGGTATTATCGTATGTGTAATAAAAAGAGATGCGATAGCTAATATCCTCTCCCATCCGACTACTGTTTATGCATGTACCATTTGCTACTAGTTGGATATGTTCGTGTCTGTACCTGTCTTTGCTTATTATGAATATAGTCGTGCACTTTGTTCTTGTTATGTATAAATTTCATTGGAACCTGTGGTATGATATGTTTGTTTGGTACTTTTATGTGATCTTTGTTTTATGCTGCACTAACACTACTATAAAAAATTCATCTGAAAAAAAAAAAAAAAAAAAAAAGAGAAAGAAAGAAAGAAAGAAAAAAGAATGTTGATTGACGCCTACACAGAATAAGTACAGCACACCCCGTAGCCAGATTTAAAGCTCAACATTTGCATACCACTAGTACTAGGCATCACCTTTGTTAATATTTAAATTTTTTGGTATCTATTAGGTTAAAACATCAATTCCAAGTGAATTATTATTTTTTATTAAGTAATACAAAGTGCTAACGCCCTGATTCTGCCTAATATTTCTTCCAATGTTATATTGGGACAGACTTGTGTCACCTGTGGTGTTGCTTTGACTTTCTTCTTCTTTCCTGTGAAATTCCTCGATATATGAGGCAGAAATTAGAGTTCTATGTCCAGTTCAAGCTTTACTAACAGTAAACTTTCCACTTCCAAATATTAAAAGATCCTTTCTCTTTGAAGCCTGGATCCCTAGCTTCCAATTTTGGTGGAAAGTATCTTACGTGGAGAAACGACTGAGTGTCTAATTGGTACAACTTATTTTTCAGACTTTTAAAAATAAGATTATTTGAAAAAAATAATTGTATTTAATAAAAGTCACTACAAGAAATTTGTACTATTGCGGCGGGTGCAAAAACTGCTGCTATATATTGCATATTGTGGTGTTTTTTTTCGGACCGCTGCTGTACATGGGGTTTATTGTGGCGTTTCATTGGACCGTTGCAATAGATCTAGTCTTTTTCGGCGTACTAATAGTGGTGGTATATAAAACCGCCGCAATATATGTGTTTTAGTGGCATTAGACTTAGCTATAGCGGCGCTCCATCAACCTGCCACAATAAATATAGCCTTTTGCAGCATATTACAGCGGTGGTATATGAAAACGCTGCAATATATAAGTTTTAACGGCGTTTGATTTAGTTATAGCGGTGGTATTATCAAACCGCCACAATATATGTCTTTTTGCGGCATGTTTTTTTAGTTATAACGGTGATTTAAGTGACCGCTGCAATAGACCTTTTAATTGCCCAAAAGTCCAATTCCCCCTCCCCCCCCTTTTTTTTTCCTTTCCCTCACCCAAACCTATCAATTTAGACCCTAACCTTTTCATTTCTCATCCATTTGTCTCCCTCTAAAAATAAAAACATACACACACTCTCTCTCTCTCTCTCTCTCAAATTAAAATCTCACGTCATTGATCTCAAAGCCCAACGATTGATCTTCCCACCACTGCCACGCATTCTCACTCTCAAACCCTAGATTGGGTCTCTCTCTATTAGCACTCACTGCCACTGCTAGCCGATTAAAGCCCCAAAAACAGCCATCGACTTGGACGAAGCCAAATGCTTGGCTTTTGCTATTGACAACACCGACAAATCGAGGTGAAAATTAGGTAAGGTGAGTTATTTTTTAATCTCAATGATATCAGATTTTCTTTTTTGGGTAACTAGTCTTATTTTTGTTTTTAAATGTATTGGTAATACTTGGACTAGGTCTTAAGGAATTTTGCAAATAAATTGTAAATTTGTTTGTGTTATGCTAAATTTACAGAGCTACATGGGTGTTATCTGTTTTAATTTTTCAAAATATTAAAAAATAAAAATAAAACTTAACAGTAGTGTAAAATAATATAAATGAGAATTTCTTTTAGGATATAAAACTGGATTAATCAATTTGAAATGTATGATACCAGCAAAATGGGAAAAAAAAGGTTTTAAATCAATGTTTTTTGGGTGATAAATCAATTTATTTATTTATTTTTTGTGTGTGGAGATATTGAGATAGTTGACTAGGAATATAGGAGTGACTTTCAACAATACGTCCACAACCCAGCCCATGCGGCGGTAAAAGTGTGCTATATGTCACTTATTCTGCCGCTATTGTATTGTTAAAAAATAAAAATAAAAATTAGCGGTAGTAGAAAATAATATAAATGAGAATTTCTTTTAGGATATAAAATTGGATTAGTCAATTTTTGTTTCTTTTCTTGCATTTTCTTAGCAACCAAACACCAAAACCCATTGAGAACAAAACCCAGGAAACACCAAAACATCTCAAATCCAAAACACTAAAACACATTGAAACCAAATTGGAAAGCATTTTTCATTTTAGGGACTAAAATCGGTAAAATAGAAATGTAAGGACCAAAATAGAAATAACCCCAAAATATAGGGACAAAAAATGCATTTCTGCCTTTTTTTTGTTTTATCCTTCTCACACAAGATTTCCCATGCCTGACTATTTTTTTCAATCTTTCCCCCCAATTGTCTTTTCCCTTCCCACAAAAAAATTTCCCCAAAATTTTTTTCCCACTTACATCTTTCATTTCCCACACAAAAGTTTCATGGACCGAACTGAACCGATATATATATATATATATATATATATATATATGTAACTTTAAGACATAATTGATCAGTGGCTTAGTGGTATATATGCTCCTTGTGTTTTGGATAACTAATCCCAAGTTTGAGCCTTCGTGTGGGTTTTTCGCTATTTAATTTTTTAAAACCCTAGTAGCATGATATAAATACCACATTTTATCTTCTCTTCTCTTTTCTTCAGCCGCCTCCATCTCTAATTTTCTCTCTAAGTCTCTAGACTTCTCACCAAGGCCAATTCCGAGCTCTCCTCTCACTAGAAGAATATCTTCAAGGTCAACGACCACATCGGCGTCGTCATTGCCAGATTCACCGCCGATGGCCATGTTCTCTCTCGGTACATGCGAACTGAGGCCTTTAATCACTCCTTCACTTACGAGTCTCCTTTCCTCGTTGGCTGACTCGTCGTTCAGCTCGCAGATAAGGCTTAGGGTCCTCATTTCTCTAATCCTAACCCTAACACTACATGTTTTTTTTTTTTTTTTTTTTTTTTTTTTTTTTTTTTTTTCCCGCTTTCTTTGTTTGCTTTTTACTGTGGTAATTTGTTGAATGTTGCTCGTGTAAGATCATGGAAGCTAGGGTTTTAGCGATTTTGAGTTGTTGTTTATGAGTGTTGGATTATGGAAGCTTTAGGGTTTTGGATTTGGAGTAACGAGTGAACTTGGTTACTGAGAGAATGCTTAAGATCTTGAATTTGAGTGATATTGGGGATTTAGATTGAGTTTTTGTTAATTTCTTTATATTTTCGTATTGAAAATTTATGGTTAAACTCAGTTTTCTGTGTGTGGAGATTAATTTTTTTAAGGTAGGCATCTCACTGGTCCTTTGCTTGCCTTTTGTGATTTTGATAGTTTTTAGACCCCTTAAAAACAAAATTGATTTAACCTAGGTAATTAGCCAAGTTGTTACTTAGTCCAATTTAACAAAAACTAGGTTATCACAATAATAAAGATCATATCATGCAAAGCAGCGGAAAATAAATAACACAAGATATAATCACCCAGGAAACCAAACCGATAAAAACCTGGAGAGGATTTGACCTAGCTATCCTCAAGGTAAACTTGAATCCACTATCTTGAAAGAATCGAAGTTCATACAATAAGACTTACAAGCCCCCACGCTCGACTTCTTATTGCTACCCACCAGTAGAACTTACTGACACGACTACGTGCAAACTTCGAATCCACGGACTCCTTCTTTCTTGGATTCACCACCAGATACAAGCACACTCGCTTGTGTTTTCTTTAAGCTTCAATGGCAGCAACTGAGTTGATCATCAAGGTGTAGATAAATCTTCTCCTTGAAAACCCTAAGTTTGTGTAAAGGAAAGCTCCTCTAGATCTCACAAGAGATTTACACAAACCGCAATATGAGCAACACTAAAACGCGGCTAGGGTTTGCCTTTTATACTTAGGACAAATAAGAAACCCTAAAAATGTTTTAAAACACCTAGGGCTGAGTTGGAAAAATCTGCAGAAAATCATTCTACCCGAGCTTCGATCGATCGAGCCTAAGCTTCGATCGATCGAGCTAGGCCGAAAGACACAATGCTTTCTTGCTTTAACTCGATTCCAACTTTACATAAATGCACAACTTTGAGCAAGACTAAAATACTTCTAAACACATTGTTTTGATTATGGTTTGCCAACAATACAAATTAGAGTTCTAAATACATAAAAACCTAAGTCTTTAGAACCTAACAAACTCCCCCTTTGGCAATCCGTGACAAAACACAACTAGAAGCTCAAAGTTTACAAAATAAAAGCCCTTTACAAAAATAATGCTCATAAAACAAATTCAATCCTAACTACTATCTATCAGTTGCAAGTGTAGACAGCAGCTCAATTGAATCAACCTGTATATTTCCTGAAACACTAAACAAAATGCATAACCGCACGTGTAGAAATAATACAAGTAAACAAATTAAATTCTTGATTTCAAACAACACACAATAGAGACATATATCAATGAAAAACTCATAAATATAAATCAATAAACAGTTTGAAACAAGAAACATATAAAGTACCAACAAAAATAATACTCCCCCTAACATGAATATCCCATCAAACATATGGCAAGAGCCAAAAATGTAAAGTACAAAGTGAAGCACCTAGATACAATCTAAACTCCACAAGCTCCAACCAAAAACATATACTCCCCCTGAAAGCAAAAACTCTACAAAGTACTCCCCCTTTTTGTGACGGAATGCCAAAGGGCAAATAGAAATCCATCATCAAAAGGGAGGTGGTCTAAACTGCGCCAACTCCGCACGCAAGGCACGGATCTCATCGAGCATGTCCACCAAAATCTGTCCATGAGCCGCCTGAACGGTCAAGACATGATCCAACGTACAACGAATGTTTGAATCATCCGAAGCAGTCGGTGGAGGAACATCATCATCAGCAGCAACACCCGATGTCGCAGCAGCATCAACACTTGTAGAAGAGGGAGGAGGGGGAACACCATTAGATGACGCACCTCTAGGACGTGAAGGAGCAACTCTCAGGTGAGCAACCCTCTGTCTAAGAAAGTTGGCACTTATGGGAGCAACAACATGCACAGGCTCACCAGACGGGAAATCATCTAGCCCCAAAAACAGCAGAATCCTATGAATGAAAATAGGATGAATAAGCGCATGCCCTACGGCAGAACTCCTATGAATCTCGTTCAAAGAACGAAGGAACAAGTGAGGAAAACTGATAGATGCTCCAGAAACAAAGGCATACAAAAACACACATTGCTCTAAAGGGATGGTGTGGAAGTGAGAAATAGGCCACAACGAATGACATGCTATCCTAAAGAAAAGATAGGCAGTCTCGGTAAGCTCAGCGGACGTGATTCGAGGATCAGAACCCCACTGGATAGATGACCCAGTGATGTATGACATGACAACATCTAAAGAGGGTGACTCATCATAGGGATAGTCAGGCTCCCGAACAACCGGAACCCCAAGAGCCTCAGCCACTACTCGAGGGGTAATGGTGAACTCAACACCTCATATCCAACTCCGAACAAGGGTGTTGGCATCATAGACGTGGCAAGAGAGGTTCGAGAAGAACTCTCTAATCAGGGCGGTCGGGGGTGGATGATCTATCTCTAAGAGAGGCAACCAACCTCTAGACTCAAAGTTAGCCCTAATGGCCGGATCAAGCTCATCTAACACAATAGTTCACTCAGCCCATATCTTACGCTTACAGTTCAAGGTATCAAAGGCCTCTCTGCACTTATCATTCCTAAACACCTCACTCCTAGAGGGAGACTCAGAGGAAGTGGAAGGGGTCCTACGGGCTCTAGTTTTCCTAGGCATGGTGCTAGGATAAGGACCAAAACACAGAGCAAAAGAACAAAAAACACAAAAACCAAAACCAAGGGTAGACTGCAAGTTAGCACACAAAAAATATAGAACAAAATCTATATGATGCATGAACAATTTAAATGGCATGGTGCATGTCCTAATGCAGTGCAATTAAGTCCAAAAAGTTCAAATTCACAAAATTGGCTTGAACATAGAGGTATTAACACAAAAACCCCAAAATTTTGAAAACCACTTGTTCAATTTGAAAGATATTGACGAATTGATCATTAGACATGATAGAGTATAAAAATAATGACCAAATACATCAATTTAACAAGCCAATTTCATCAATTTAACCCAATTTTGACAAAATCCCCAATTCGGAACAATTTCAAACCCTAGAATTTCAATATTTCAAAAAACCATAAAATTGATCAAAATAACCAACAAGGATCATTAATATAGCATCCTAGAACAAAAACCCAATGATCAATTTCACCAAAAAGAATTTGAAACATCAAAAACCCCAACATATGAAAAGTGCTGAAAATACCCAATGAATATGCATGAAAAATGCATGAAATTATGAAATAAAATGTAAAAGGAAGGGCAAAAAGGACTTACCAGCTTTGAAAGACAAAAACCTTGCAAAAATTCCGGAGGAAAATGACAAAAAATCTTTGGTGGAGCCTAAGCCAATCGATTTCTACACATATAAATATGCTTATTGAGTGACATGCAGTTTCACACATATAAATAATACTTTCTAGGTTGGATTGTGGGGTTTTTTTTTTTTTTGTTAAAATTTATTTATTGCAGAACCTAGTTTACAAGTTACATCAACGTTTGGAATGGTGGAAACGCCAACCGAAAACATGTGGTTTGTCCTCACTTTAAATGCATCTAACATTCAATCAATAAATAGATTTTTTTTTTAATATATAATCTCGGCAAGAAACGCTTGGTCTAGGAAGTTTTCAATGTTTAAGTTTGAGAACCTAGGACCTTCTTAAAAGAATAGAAGTCTTAGAGAATCTAAGAGGGACAGAGTCCCAAATCTCTTGTTCCTAGGGTCAGTTATTTATTGGGTTGTTGTTTATATTTCTTTCCCTTTTATAATCTTTTAAATAAGAAATCCAACTCTTTGCATTCTTTTTTGATTTAGTTTGTGATGACTGGTGGTATGCTTTCAAAATATACTGAATGATCTTATCCTGTGCTATAAAAAGCATAGTATAAAAATTGAGTTTATATGAATTTGAGACGTATTATTTTCAATGGCTTATTTGTTTATGTAACTTTTTTAAAGTTTTACCTTTTAAAATATAATTATACTTCAATCAACATTCAATAAAATAGTTAATTAAATCACCCATTTAAATGAGGAATTAAAGTTGAAAGTCAGAAATTTCGTAGATTTTCATTTACATAGTTTTCTCAACAACCAAATTTAATGTTTATTGTTTTCTAATCTCTAAGGGATTTTGTTGATTCAGATGAAGATGGGGCAAAGTTTGTGGAATTGTCTAAAAATGCAAATGTTGTTCCACTCTATCGATGCATATTCTCTGATCATCTTACTCTGGTTCTAGCATATCAGTGCTTGGTTGAAGAAGACAATTGAGAGGCTCCAAGTTTTCTTTTTGAGTTAGTGTAGCCACATCCTGTTGTTTCTAGAATTGTAAGTGTGCTTCAAGATATATACTTATTTTTTATTAATAAAATTGAATTTATTAAAAAAGATGAAAAATAATTATAATACAAGGATAAAATGTATGAAAAAAAAGAGAAAGGAAGGGAAAAAAAAGTAAAGAGAGGAAAAAAAGAAAGAGAATGCATTGAATTAACATGATTTGGTCTTAAGTTGCCTAAGTCCATAGACAAAATGACTTGATTGAAGGCCACGTATTATTGAAAGTAAAGTAGAATTTATGAGTCTCCATAATCATATTTTAAAAGGCAATACTGCATTGATTATATTAGGGAGGGTATAGTGTAGTTGGAGCTCAACCAACAATGTAAATTGCTGCAAAAGAAAATAAGGTAACGATAATGGACCATAAGGAAGGGAGTTTGACTAAAGAGTTGGTTGAAGATCCAATGGTGATTACTAGAAGAATCTCAAAGGGCTGGAAACCTCAACTTATTGATGAACTCCCAGGCACATTTTGTGATAAGAAAACTTTGTTGTTGACCTGTACATGTTTCTTAATAAAATCTTGTTAGGTATGCTTGGATATCATAACTTCATGAGTTATTTAAATTTGGCTCTTGAGTCTTGACTATACATTCCGCATATAATTTGAGAGTTGGTTGGCATGGATTTACTAGCTAGGATCAAGCTAAACTGGAAGTGAAAATTAGTTTTTTTTTTTTTTTTTTCCTGATTCAACAGTGCCATGCATTTCTATTATTACAACCCACTTTTGGATAGGAACAAGATCCTTGCCATTTATAAAATTTCCATTTAATTGTGTCATACAACTCTTTGACAAACTCGAGTTTAGAGTAGCTAGGGATGGTGAAAAGTTCCCTACACAATGAGTTTTCCCTACTTTAATTAGGAGATAGGATAAGGACATGTTTTGCTAATTCCACCTTATCTCGGATGTGTGTGTGCATATATTTACACATACTTTTATTTAATACATATTTATATATTATTTAATCTATTTTATATTGATCTAATATATAATTTATTTATTGTAAGTATTTTATTATCATCCTCTAAGCATGAGTTTTTTCTTTCTTTTAGTATTCTCTCAACTAACAATCCCCTTTTGTATTTGTTAAGGACATATTTTATGTAATTGGCTAATCCTTTGATAAAATGCACTTTACTTGTATTTGGGTAGATCTAGGATGTGTTTAATACTTTAAGAAACTTTTGTTTCAAGTTCAAGTGTTAAAACCATGCAAGTCTGTCCAAGAATCAAGTGAGAAAGTGCTGAATTTTAAAGCTCGATAGCTTCTCGACACCTGGCTATCTGTCGAGCTCTTCAGCTGATTCTTATCGCAATCTCGATAGCTTCTCGACAGCTGGTCAATCGATCGAGAAAGCTTCTGTCCCCTCGACACCTTCTCGACACCTGCTATCTGTCGAGGTTACGAGAATTCAGATTTCTGATTTTTAGCCCATGCTTATGTATTTGTGTAGGGTTTATTTTCTCACAACCCTAGACCTATATAAGGCTTATTTTAAAGGCCGTCACATAAGAGAATACAAGGAGAACTTATGCAAAAGGTGACTGATGCCTTATTCTCTCTGAAAGAAGCTACTGCGTCTTTGCGCCTTAGGGTTTTGTAACCAAGTGCTTATTGATCTTCATTGTTGATGAAGTGAAGAACTTTGCAGCCAACATTCTTCTTCCTCAAGTTGGTGAGTGAGTCATGTACTGGGATTCGTGTAAAGGAGTGAGTCACGTACTGGGATCCGTGCAATAAAAAGGGTGGCGTTCATATATTGAAGAGTTCAGAGGTTCTGAAGCGGTAGAAGGTTTCTGCTGTGAGTTCATCTACGGGGATTGTAGAGTCTAGGGACAAAGGTTTTGTACTAGATCTGAAACTTCTTTTTACTATAGTGAATTGCTTTTTGGGAAGGTTTCCCTCCAGGTTTTTTACTGTGAAACTAGTTTGTTTCATTGGTTTTCCTGGGTTATCATATCTTGTCTTATTTATTTTTTCTGCTGCATGATTTTGACATGATATTGATGTTTGTTTGTTTTAACAAGTTTTGTTAATAATTAATCTAATTAATAACTTGGATTTAAAACTTGTTAATTTTATCAACCGGGGTCTAAATTTCCTAGCAAGTGGTATTAGAGCAGGTACACTCTGATTGGATTAAATTCCTGAGTGTGATCCTTGACCCCCATTGTCATGGATCGTGGACAATCTCTTTTGATTCCTCCTTTATTTGATGGCACTAATTATACGTACTAGAAAGTTCGTATGAAAGTTTTTTTGCAGGCTCTAGGTGAACAGGTATGGCAAGCTATTGAAGTTGGCTGGATTAAGCCAAAGGAAGCGCCAGTGGATTGGGATGATGCAACAATCATAGCGGCAAATTTCAACAGTAGGGCCTTGAATGCTTTGTTTTGTGGGGTGACCAATGAGGAATTCAAGAAAATATCATCCACGGAAGTTGCCAAGGAAGCATGGACCATTCTTGAGACCACCTATGAAGGTACCAAGGCAGTAAAGACTGTGAAGCTTCAAAGACTCACTAGTAGTTTTGAAGAAATAAGGATGGAGGAGGATGAGACCTTTGATGAGTTCTATGCTAAACTCATGGATATTATGAATTCCGCCTTCAATCTTGGAGAATCTATTGCGGAATCCAAAATTGTTAGGAAAATCCTTAGGTCCCTTCCTGAAAGATTCCATGCCAAGATCATTGCCATTGAAGAAGTCAAGGACATTGATCAAATTCCTTTGACTGAGCTTGTAGGGAACCTTCAAACCTATGAGATGGGATTAGGCTCAATGGGAAAAGGTGGAAAGAGTAAAAACTTGGCTCTTAAGGGTATAGAGGAAGAGATTGAGGACTCTGCAGATGAAGATGAAAGTGAAGATGAAGATGAAGATGATGATGAGGATGAGGATCTAACCTTCATAACTGATGAGATTATCAAGCTTCTTCAGTTCAGGAAAAAGGATAAGGGCAAACCTCCTAGGAAATCTAAATCCTCTAGGAAGGGTAAGAATGAAAAACCCCTCATCTAATGCCATGAGTGCAAAGGTTTTGGTCATATGAGGATAAAGTGCCCAAACTACCTTATGAAGGAAAAGATCAAGAAGTCAGAAGATAAAGGGTTGGTTGCTACCTGGAGTGACACTGAGAATGACTCTTCTGATGAGTATGTGGATGAATGTCGTCACGTTATGGCCTTTGCTGCCTCAACCGATAAGGTGATTGTGGAGAGTGCTAGTGACAGTGAGGATTCTTCTGATGATGAAGTACCCAAGAAGATGACCCTTCAGGAAGCCTATGATAAGCTATGCACTGAATTTATAAAATCTGAGAAGACTTCTCATCTTTGTAGAAAAGAGCTTAATGAGGTAAAAACTGAAAAGGCTGATCTGTTAGTCAAACTAGATGAAACTACAAGGTTAGTTGAGACTCTTGTTGTGGAGAACACCTCATTAGAAGAGAAGGTCAAGAATCTTGAAGTTGAGCATAGTTAAGCTAGAACTCAAATAGAGAGAATGTCTAGTGCAAAGCTTGATGAGGTATTGAGTGCTCAAAAGCCTAGTTCTGACAAGATTGGCTTAAGATATGCTGTTTCCTCCGGCCCCTCCTCTTCCACGGCTTCTGGATCAAGGACTGTTTTTGTGCCTCAATCTGAGAAAGGTAATAAAGGTATGAAATCCAAAACTGTTTCGACTAATTCTAAATTCTTTGTTAGACCTCATGTTTGTCACTATTGTGGTGTTTCTGGACACATTCGTCCTAATTGCTTTAAGTTGTATCCTCATAAGCAATTGTCCAAAAGGTCACAGGTTTCCTTTCAAGGACCTACACCTTTGTTTGGAGAGTTATTAAAAGCTTTGAGCTTTTTAACTCAATTTCAAGAGAATCTTAATTCCTATATGTCCTTTAGTAGACATACTAGGACACGTGCCTTTTCATCTTCACGGCCAAAGACTCGTGCTGTGTGGGTGAGAAAGGAGCCTAAGACTTAATTGTCTTTTCTGTTTGTCCTCTGCTTTAATTCTTTCTATCTAAAGTAGGACTCTCTTTACTTGATTTCTTATCTGCTTTTGGAATCATGCTTTCATGCATCTGCACCTTTCTATCATGCCTTCATGCATATGCATATTTCTTTTATGCTTTCATGTTGTTTGTCTGTTTTTTGTTTGGTTGTTTAGTTTTTATTTTGTTTTGTTTTCAAAATAAAAATAAAAAGGAAAAAAATTAGAAAAATACAAAAACAGTGTGTGTTTTATGTACATTGGTACTTGTGTACCTTGGATGGCCATTGAAACAAAGTCTTCTAAACTTTGTATCTTTTGTAGCTTAGATGAGCATCTCTATGCACAACTAAGCAAGTGAGTTTTGTGGCTCTTGTTTGTGATGAGTAAGATTAAGTTGTCTTTTATACTTAACACTCGTATCACTCTTTTTGACGGGGAGGACTAAAAAATCCTAAGAGAAAGGCATAAATAACCATCTCATCACTGTTACCCGCCAATCATAATATGACACCTATATGCTTCGGCATAGCAAAAGTGCAGTGTCAATGACATTTGTATGCTTAGGCATAGCAAAATTGGAATGTCAAATATCATTGGGTATTTCTTTTCTCTCTTTAATATGCCCATGCATGATATGCTTAAAAGAAAAATATGCAAAGAAAAATCAAAAGCAAAAAGATCAAAAATGCTTTAAAAATGATTGCAAGCGTGTATTCTAGGAAATGTGGGAGTTGTAGGATGTACCTTGAAGGTGATAGTCCCCATCAAGTAGTTATGATTGTGTGTGAGTTAAAGCGATTTTCTCATATCTCAAATCGTCATAACATGTATACACTTATGCAATCTTGCGATGTTTTTCACACACAACACGCAATATTCTTTGCTATTCTTGATACATGTGCAGGTACAATGTGATTTGGCCATCACAAGGTTTTACATGTGTTAATGTATGCTCACTAAACTGTCTTGACTTGTTTTTGGAATATAAAATTGGTTAGACCTGTTTAGTGTGTGTGTGTGTTTTGGGATCTATGTGCATAATATTTTTCTTGTTGAGAGATTTGTTTTTCACATGTTTTGCATCCTTCTATTATCTTGTCATCCATAGCATTTTGTTTCATTACATTCATGCATTTTAATGGATTCTTTGTGCCCCCTTGATCATCGTTATGTCTCTCGGGTGAAGCTTTCTAGTTTCTTGTACCCTTTGTCAATCATGACAAAAAGGGGGAGAAATTGTGGAGAATATGTGGTTTCTTTCTAAGATTCTACATGTTAGGGGGAGAAATACATTCCTTCCTTGTAAGGGGGAGATGTGTTTCATCTTGTTAGGGGGAGTGATTACTTCCTTATTCTTGTACACTGGTCTTGTGATCATGTTTACATACATTGTGCTTATCTTTGATGATGTATGTCTTCTTCACCTATCCTTACATGTGTTGTTTCTTTTCTATCTTTATGCACATGTTTCCACTTGTATGCAATCTATTATTTCTGTTTCACACAAAGATGCCTTGATGAGTTTTGTTTAAAGCGTTTCAGAAATACAGGTTGTCAAAGTCTACTTGCCATAAACTCTCTTCTTACAAAGTTTTTCAAGAGTTTGTGTTAGGATAGATTTTATTGTATTCAACAAGTGAATATGAGTTGAGTGATTCATGACTTTTCTCATATGTTCATTTGTTTGTTGTGGTTTTGTCACGGATTGCCAAAGGGGGAGATCGTTAAGGACATATCTAATACTATATATAATAGCAGAAGCTTTTAAGGAGGTGCTGACACGTTAGCAAAAATGCCTATCTAAAAAACTGACACGTATAGAGTTTTCCCTTTAAAACACCGTACGGTGCGTTTGGAAGACAAACTTTCATCAAACGTGCATCTATAAAAACACCAAGCCGCCTATTAAAAAAAAAAAAAAAAGCGCAAACCCTAAAACGCTCTAACTTCCGTTTCTCCTCTTTCGGATACTCTCTCCTTTCGCTTCCTTTTGATTTTCTTAACACCGATGCTTACGACACAAAGATAGAGAAGGAGGAAAAAATAAACCTTGGGATTCAGAGATGAGAAGGAGACAGACGTTGAGAGAACTACCACCGGTTAGTTTTTCTTTTTTTCATTCTTTCTTAGATCTGGGTATGGGTATGAAAAATGAATTAGTTTTGAGAAATTTGGTTGGATTGATTTTAATTTAGGTATTTGTGTTACATTAGGTTTTGATTTGATTTTTTGAAATTTGGGGTTATATATGATTTAAGTTTGGAGAGGGCAAAAACAGAGAAATAAGAGAGAACAAGAGTTCGTTATTCGGAAAGAGTAGAAACCTTAATCGGTAATTGTTTTTTTTTTTTTTTTTTTTTTAATATTGCTTTAAACGTTTGAGTTGATTTAGTATTAGGTTTGGGTATTTAATTGAATTGATTTTGATTCAATATTTGTCTTCCTTTTTTACTTTTTCCCCTTAAACTACACTCTTAGATACCATTTAGAGGACAGAAAAACAGCGAGTCAGAGATTGAAGAAGTTTGATTTTTTTAATTTGATTTTGATTGTCAATTTGTCAATATGATTTTTTTTTTTTTTTTCAATTAGTTTGTTCTGGGAATAGGAACAATTAAATAGGAATGTTGATTGAAATCACTAGCAGACAAATAACTTGTGGAGAATGACTTAGTTTTGGTTGATTAGGAGTTTGGATTTGTTTTGATTAACGTTTTTGGAATCCATTTATATATATATATATATATATATATATATATATATATATATATTAATATGGGCATGTTGTTCCTTTGGGAAGCTTACCGTGTAAATTTTAAGGATTTCTCTGTTTTTCGGCATTGATAAAGATTACTGATATAGATGCTCTTATGCTATGAGCGCATCAACTTTTATATGTTTATCCATGTCAATGATATGGACATGCAGCACCATGACAAAGATAAGATAATCATGGCCTTTTATGAAATCAAGTTCTAATTCAATAAAAAACAATATATCACATGTATTAATCATGGCACACATGAATAAATCTAATACTTATGCAGAAAAAATTACTGCAAAATTTTTAATATGAAGAAAAGAACTTTTCTTTCATTCTAAAACACAATTAACACATTAGTGCTGTTTTGTTCTCAAAGCAAATTGACCTGTAAAATTGTTATGATTTCATTAATATTTTCCCACCTTTTCCCAGCAGCCAAATAGATTGTTAGAGTTCTCTTTTTTCTTTTTTTTTAGGCTATGCTTTGTAGCAAATTTGGCTTATTTGTGTTTGTATAGTTTTACAATTCAGTCTGCCTCTAACATTACATATAGTCTTAGTTTTGCGAAATTTGAGTTTCTATTAGTCATATTTCTATAACTACTAAATTTAAGTCCAAACCGAGTTTTATATATATGGTTTGTGGTCTCTAGCATTTTTTCCTACAAAACAAATACATATGTATAGTTTTAAGTTTGACTAAACCATGTTTCAATAGATTTTCATACTATACGTATTTTTTTAATTTATAAATTGACATTTAATGTAATTTTTCTCTTTAGTTAAATATGGATGATAGAAAGGTTCTAGCGAATGTGAAGATGAGAGACATACTTTGGTTTATGGTGGTTGACTATTTCAACAATTACATGTTGGTGCGTACACATGTATAGAAGGAAATCTATTTATGTGGGTGAGGTTGAACCAACATATATTGAAGACTGAATTATATAATGGATTGAATGGTGTGATTAGAATCCTAACTTTGAATAAGAAAAATCTTTGAAGAGGAATGAGACTAACTTATTACTAAAAATTTTATGATATTATGATTTTGTTTAGCTATTTTATAGAGTTATCTTAGAAGTTTTATCATATCATGTTTATATTATTAGATTATGATAGTAGTAGGTTTAAGCAATAAGTGAAAATTGTAGTACCATACTAATAGAAATTCTTTATAATTCTTTGATTCTATACCTATAATTAAAGGATTTTACATATTTTTCCATAATTAATTTTTTTCCCCATGTTATATGCTTAATAATCAATGTTGTTTGGTTCTCTAGAATTGGTTTTTTGCTTTGCTTTCTCTTTCATTGTATTTGATAGATAGTATACCTACAAAAAACATAAATGAGTGTCTTATCTTAAGTTCATTGTCTTCTCATACATAACCATCTATTGAATGGATAGAGTATGGAGAATATGTGTCTAAAATTAATGAGAAAATTTGTGGTTTATATGCATTTATGATTTTTTTTTTTTTTTAGTTTCTTATCAAGCTTCTAAGATACATTTACTTTGTGCAGTATATAAATGTTGGGGTTGAACGGAATCTACAAAGGTCTATATTTATTCCTCACAAAAGGGACATGATAGGCAGAAAATAAAAAGGGGAAACGATATTTGACCGATTGGAAGGGAGCAGGAACAAAAAGAACAACTGAGATATGAAATGAGCTGATGCTGAATTAGCATCTTCAAATGCACTTGGTTGGATTGTTTTAGATTTAGATATTTGAGTTAGATTTGGTTTTAATGGGTTTAAAATAAATTTTGTTTTGAGTATTTGTATTAGATTTTCGTTAAATTAGTTTTTGGTATCTGCCTATGGTGTTTGTAATTAGATTTGTAAATGGAGATATGTGTTGGGTGTTTAGTACGTGGTAAAAGTGTATTTAAATATTATTAAAAAATTTTCTTTTCTAATAAATGTAAATAAAAAGGTTCCCGCACATAGTGCGGGTCAAAAAACTAGTTTTATGTAATTGGCTAATCCTTTGACAAAACGCACTTTACTTGTATTTGGGTAGATCTAGGATGTGTTTAATACTTCAAGAAACTTTTGTTTCAAGTTCAAGTGTTAAAGCCATGCAAGTCTGTCCAAGAATCAAGTGCAAAAGTGCTGAATTTTAAAGCTCGATAGCTTCTCGACACCTCCTCGACACCTGGCTATCTGTCGAGCTCTTCAGTTAATTCTTATCGCAATCTCGATAGCTTCTCAACAGCTGGTCAATCGATCGAGAAAGCTTCTGTCCCCTCGACACCTTTTCGACACTTGCTATCTGTCGAGGTTACGGGAATTCAGATTTCTGATTTTCAGCCCATGCTTATGTATTTGTGTAGGGCTTCTTTTCTCACAACCCTAGACCTATATAAGGCTTATTTTAAAGGCCGTCACATAAGAGAATACAAGGAGAACTTATGCAAAAGGTGACTGATGCCTTATTCTCTCTGAAAGAAGATACTGCGTCTTTGCGCCTTAGGGTTTTGTAATCAAGTGCTTCTTGATCTTCATTGTTGATGAAATGAAGAACTTTGCAGCCAACATTCTTCTTCCTCAAGTTGGTGAGTGAGTCACGTACTGGGATTCGTGCAAAAGAGTGAGTCACGTACTAGGATCCGTGCAATAAAAAGGGTGGCGTTCATATATTGAAGAGTTCAGAGGTTCTGAAGCGGTAGAAGGTTTCTGCTGTGAGTTTATCTACGGGGATTGTAGAGTCTAGGGACAAAGGTTTTGTATTAGATCTGAAACTTCTCTTTACTATAGTGAATTGCTTTTTGGGAAGGTTTCCCCCCAGGTTTTTTACTGTGAAACTAGTTTGTTTCATTGGTTTTCCTGGGTTATCATATCTTGTCTTATTTACTTTTTCCGCTGCATGATTTTGACATGATATTGATGTTTGTTTGTTTTAACAAGTTTTGTTAATAATTAATCTAATTAACAACTTGGATTTAAAACTTGTTAATTTTATCAACTGGGGTCTAAATTTCCCAACAGTATTCAAATAACAAAATACCTCTAACTTGCCATGTCCCATCCTGCATGATCTTCCTTGCCATGTCTCAACTAACAACCCCCCCCCCCCCCCCCCCCCCCCTTTTTTTGCTGAGTTATTCTATATCTCTCTCTAGTTAGTTTCTTCTCCCTAAAATTATATCTCAATGTTTGTGTGTTTTTCTTAAGGAATTCATTATGTTCTAATACAATTATTTGAGATTTGGCTGTGTTAAGATTGGCTGTGTTATTTGAGATTTTTAAACACATTGTGGGATTAAAGTTTTATGTATGGGATGATAGCGTGTAGCTTTTATGTTTATAAGGGACAAAAATGAGTGTTGTGTTTCTACTTGAACACAGGATGCTGGATCATGCAACTTATATATATATATATATATATATATATATATATATATATATATATATATATATGTAAGCATTTGTGTACCAAAAAATTTTAATTAAAAATAAAGGAAATTATAGTTAATAAATTTCACTAGTAAAAGGCATTACTAAATTTTTTTTATGAGACATTCTTGACTAAAATCAAGGTGGATAGTTAGTTTAACTGTTGATGACATAGTTGTGTAGAAAATGTCTAATTCATTAGTAGTCAATAAGGAGAAGTGTCCCATGTTATAGAGAGAATATAATAGCATTGCTGCCTTGACAAGCTTTAATTTATATTCTTTGTTCATATACTAATGTATCAAAGGGAAACACAGAAGTTCTGATTTCATTTGACCTTTAGCCTTTGGGGCCTTTTCCTTTGAAGAGTGAACACCATCGAACTTGCAAAGTACCGTATGGGCCATAGCATTTTTATTGCATTTAGAATTTTTCCTATTGAATTATACGGTAAATGGAAGTGCAATTGTTTCTTTCCTACATATATTTCTGATTATTAAGTGTTTGCTGTTGTTTTAGGTACTTTGAGCCTTTTTGTATTTGTTCTTGATAGGCAAAAATGTATTGACCTCTTGTGATAAATTAACCAATTAATTAGCCAAGTGAATTAACTAAGTTAATTAACATGCAATATGCGTGGTAGCACAAACAAATCACCAACTAAGTTAATATGCGGCGGAAAATAAAGTTGACACGGTGATTTGTTTACGAATGGGGAAAACCTCTAAGACAAAAACCCTACCAGGTGATTTTAAGGTCACCACTCTCGAGAATCCACTATCATCACAACAAGCGGTTACAAGTAAAGGAATCCCAGTACCTTTTATCAACCTACAATTGAACCCTTACTTCAATACCCAATTGGACTTATTCTGTAGTAACAATCTCTCCTTTTCAATGCACGACTCCTAGTACATGACTAACCAATTGATGCACGGATCCAAGTACGTGACTAACCACTAACCTGAGAAGGATGTTAATTGCAAAGTTCTTCAGTTCATCAACATGATGAAGATCACAAAACTCCTTGGTTACAAAACCCTACGGCGTACAAATGCAGCAACTTCTTTAAGAGAAAGATGAACTAGGGAAAATTTTCTTCGGTCACAATATGCTTGTGAAAAACCTTTGCATCAAGCTACACTCACTTGCATTAGCTGTGATGGCCCTTAAAATAATCCTTATATATGTTTAGGGTTATGAGAAAAGAAAGCCTAAACATGTATACACTGATTGGTGTGAAATTAGATTTGAAAAATTGATTTCTGTAAATCTCGATAGATAAGCATCGGGTAAAAGCTGCCTTTTAAACCTCGATAGATGCTATCTGTCGAGCTTTAAAATCCAACATTTCTTCACTTATTTCTTGGACAGACTTGCATGACTTTAACACTTGGACTTGAACTCTTGTTCCTTGAAGCATTAAACACATCCTAGATCTACCTGATTACAAGTAAAATGCGTTTTGTCAAAGGATTAGCCAATTCTAAATGACATATGTTCCTAACATGATTCACATATGTCCTAACAATCTCCCCCTTTGGCAATCCGTGACAAAACCACAACAAATAAATGAACATATGAGAGAAGTAATAAATCACTCAACCCATACTTACTTATTGAATACAATAAAATCTATCCTAACACAAACTCTTGAAAAACTTTGCAACAAGAGAGTTCATGGCAACAAAGACTTTGACAACCTGTATTTCTGAAACACTTTAAACAAAACTCATCACGGCATCTTAGTGTAAAACAGAAATAAAAGATTGCATACAATAAATAAGAAGCATGTGCATAAAGAGAGAAAAGAAACAACATATGAAGAGATAGGTGAAACTGTAATAACAACCTCAATATATATAAACATAAAAAATGAGTACAAGGTTTGCTATGACAATGTAAGAATTATGTAACTGAAAAGGAAAGAAAAGAAAAGATATAAAAGTCCTTACTACATCCCTCAAAAAGAAAAAACACTTCCCCTAACAAAAATATCTATCTCCTATACTAACTCTCCCTCTAAGAACAAGACTACTCTCATACCCAAAACTACTTCCCCCTTTTTGTCACAAATGACAAAGGGTAAGTAACTCAAGCAATCATCTTGTCGTCACTGGAAGAGCTAGCATCCTTATCCTTATCATCATCATCATTGTCGGAGTCACCATCATCGTCCTCGTCCTTAGATGCATCTGGAAAAGGAGAGGAAAACGCCATGAAGCCACCAAGGTGAGCTTGCCATCGGGCAATATGGCCGACACAAGCGTTCACCTGACACAACTCATCACTGAGTGTGTCAAGGCGAGCATCCATGCGCTGAAACTACGCCATCATCGCCTCGAGGGTCACACCACCTGTCAATGAAGAAGGAGCGGATGTAGATGGAGCGGAAGGAGCCAGAGGAGTCGTTGTCTCGGTCCGTAGTTGCTTCAGTCGAAGCTGGGCCTTGCTCCGTCTAACGGTAACAGCGTCTATGGCATACATAGTAGAAAAGTGTGTAGACTTAGGATAGGAGACAGAAAAATGGCGGAGAATTCACGTGATAGCCGAAGGGAAAATGAGCTTATATCACAGGTCGCCGTATCCCTATAGACATCTATAAGGGAGAGTATGAAGTGAGAGGAAAAATCTATAGTAAGTCCATCAAGAAGGGATAACAAAAATCGAGCATTAGGGTCAGTAATGGAGTTATAGTGAGACAAAGGATGAAGAACGAATGTCATTACCATGTTAAGGAACCTCGGACCTTTTGCAAAGCTCGAGCAAGGGTTGTTTTGATGGTCACCTGAAGATGAAGGTGTCTCATAGAAGCGAGATGAGAGTTCGTCTCTGGACACAGTTCTAAAACGCTCACAGTTAGGGTAGTGAGCAAACTCTACCCTCGGTACGTGTAGCACCTCAGATATAAGATGCGGAGTGACTACAATGCACATACCTTGAACGCGAGTGATAAAATGAGGTACAAAATAGTCAAATCCATGCATATTGGAGTAAAACTCCTGTATGATCATGGAAGGACAAGTGACTGGGATGCCACACAGTGACTCCCAACCCCTACTGTAGATGACAGTGGGAAGGTTAGTATTAGAAAAATCCGATAGAATAACTTGGCGTTCCGAATGAATGCCGCGTCGTGAAAATTTCTTTGAAAAGTCCTTACGGGCTTTATCATCACAGAACCTGACATGAGATGAAGTAGAATCAGCAGGGGGGAAGAAGAAGATGCCCCGGAACGAAGAGGGTTTCGGGATGGAGTAGACTTCCTTTTAGGTACCATAGAGCAACTAACCGAAAGAAAGAGAGAGAGAGAGGGACAAACAGAAAAGTACCAAATAGTTTAATACCAAAAAGATAAAAAAAAAAAAAAAATGGTACGTATGCATGAAAAATGCATGAACATGTGACATGCTAAAGGAAAAACATCATGGGTTTAGACCAATCCAATTCTACTAGCACACATCATTTCAACATATTAAGCACACATCTAAAATGCATGAATCATTGTTACAATGCAAATGTGATGCAATGCATGATGATTTAAACTCATTTAAACAAAACCCATCCCAAAAAGTTCACAAAAACTTCATCAATTTTGGAATACCCCAGAAGTTAGGTCAAAAAGATGAAATACATGATTATGTGAGAGAAATGAGATCATACTAGAGGAAGAAATCTCTCTTGAGGCTGAAAAATGAGTGGAGAAGAAGTTTAGAGCGAGAGAGAGGTGTTTGGGAAGGTGAGGAGTCTGAAAGGGTCGAGAGAGATCGAGAAAAATGAGTGAGAAATCACGCTGACCCTTTATATAGAAATCTATGATTCTTGATAGATCGAGAGGTATTGAGAGGAGTCGAGATTTAAATTTTGACAGATAGAGCTATCGAGAAGCTATCAAGAGGTGTACACAGCAAAGTAACTTTGATGGATCGAGAAGCTATCGAGCATCTATCGAGCATACAGAAACTTCCTCGATGGATCGAGAAGCTATCGAGACTAATTCTCAAAAACCTCGATAGATTAAAACTGCGATAACATTTATCGAGAAAGGAAGCTTAAGAGGCTTGACAGACAGCTTAGCTGTCAAGAGGTATCAAGAAGCTGTTGAGATCGCTCAAAAATAGTTTTTTAAGAAGAGAAAACTACAGATATGAATGCAATCAAGCATGCTACTCAACCAAAAATCCAAACAACATTTTAAGCTCTCAATGACATCTCTTAATAAGAAAAATGTCAATCATTTAGATCCAAAACACACACACACACACACACTAAACAAGTCTAACCAATTTTATATTTTAAAAACAAGTTAAGATAGTTTAGTGAGCATACATTAACACATGTATTCCTTGTGATGATCAAATCACATTGTACCTACACATGTATCAAAAGTAGCAAAAAATGTTGAGTGTTGTGTGTGAAGAACATCGCAAGATTGCATGAGTGTCTACATGTTATGACGATTTGAGATATGAGAAAATCACTTTAACTCACACACAATCATAACTGCTTGATGGGGACTATCACCTTTGAGGTATATCCTATAACTCCCACATCTCCTAGAAGACACGCTTGCAATCATATATAAAACATTTTGATTCTTTTTGCTTTTTATTTTTCTTTGCACAGTTTCTTTTGTTAAGCATATCATGCATGGGCATATAAGAGAGAGAAAAGAGATACCCAATTATGTTAACCTTTTGACATTGCACTTTTGTTATGCCGAAGCATACAGATGTCATTTCATGATAGGGGGCAACGGTGGTGAGATGGTTATTTATGCCTTTCTCTTAGGATTTTCTAGTCCTTCTCGTCAAAAGGAGTGATACGAGTGTTAAGTACAAGAGATTGCTTAATCTTACTCATCACAGACATGAGCCACATAGCTCACTTGCTTAGTTGTGCATAGAGATGCTCATCTAAGTTACAAAAGATACAAAATTTAGAAAACTTCATTTCAATGGCCATCCAAGGTACACAAGTATGTACACAAAACACACATTGTTTTTGTATTTTTCTGATTTTTCAATTTTTATTTTTTTATTTTATGAAAAACAAAATAAAGCAAAACTAAAAATAAACAAACAAACAAAAACATGTTAAGCAAAGCAAAGCATAAAACTAGATTGCCTCAAAACAAGAAAGCAAAACACACAAGTAATGCATACTCAAAACAAGAAAGGGAGAGAGAGAAAAAGTGACTAAATCACTTAGATCCTTTTTTCTTCCACACCTTGGAAGAACCTTTTCATTTGGCAAACCCTTGATTCGGTGGTGAGAGGGAAGAATTGAAACCGTTCAAATTCGAAAGGAACATGAGGGCTTTGAGTAGATCTCCAAGAGGAGCAAAAGAGGATGTAAACTGTTTCTGGTTTCCCTATGAGATCATACTGTTGCTCTATTGAGTGACTAACCACTTATAGCAGTTTAGTCGAGTATGTCCAACCGCTCCACAGTGATGACAGAGATGCTGCTTCTTCTATTTATAATTTTGAGAATTTCCCTTCTTAGCCCTAGGATTTTTAATCTCTTTCTTATCAAGCTTAGGGGGTGCTCCTAAGATAGATTTATCCTTGTCTATGTTCTCACTAGCTAAAACAGTTTTCATATTATTGTTCTCAGATTCAACATTATTAGTAGGTGAAACAAAAACAGTAGTGCTAATAGAAGCAATACTAGGAGAAGAGAAATCATACCCTAAACCAGTTTTGATGGTTTTTAGACCCCTTAAAACACAATTGATTTAACTTAGGTAATTAGCCAAGTTGTTACTTAGTCCAATTTTAACAAATCTAGGTTATCACAATCACAAAGATCATAACATGCAAAGCAGCGGAAAATAAATAAGACAATGATATGATCACCCAGGAAACCAAACTGGTAAAAACCTTGGGAGGATTTGACCTAGCTATCCTCAAGGTAAAAAGCAAATCCACTAGAAAGAATCGAAGTTCATACAATAAGACTTAAAAGCCCCCCCGCTCGACTTCTTATTGCTACCCACCAGTAGAACTTACTGACACGACCACGTGCAAGCTCCGAATCCACGGACTCCTTCTTTCTTTTGCCTTTGCAAAACACAAACACCCCTGTTTGTGACTTTGAGATCCCACTCAAAGGTTTAGCAACTTTTCTGTTTGTGACTCCAAGACCACCCTTGAAGGTTTAGATCATCAGCACCTTTGATGACTAGAGAAGATAGCAACTTCTACAATACCGGATCTTGAGATTCTTCAAGGAATAGCACCGGTAGAAGACATAAGAGAGCTTTTAGGAACAAAACCCTAAATACAAAAGAGGCACACTCTTTTCTCTTTGAAAAGCCTTATAAAAACGTGCTTAAAGTTTCCTTTATATACTGGGAAAAGTAGATTAGAAACCCTAATTCTAAATGGGCTTGAACTGCTGTTTGGGCTTAATTAAAATTCTGCAGATACGACTTTCGATCGATCGAGCCTGTCTTTCGATCGATCGAACCAGACAGAATATGAAGTCTTCTTCCTGCAGCTTGTATATTCTTGAATCTTGACTTGAATTACCTTGAGCATTGTCTAATAAAATCTATAGACTCTAAAATCTATATCTAGACAAGTTTGTGTTCACGATTTGCCAATTGTTCTAAACATTTAGAACCTAATAAACTCCCCCTTTGGCAATTTGTGACAAAACTTTCATACAAAATGAAATGCTCAAATACAAGAACAACACAATACAATAAAATGCCCAATTACATCACAAATCCCAATCTAAGACTCCTAACCTAGAAGTTGCAAGAAGAGGTAGAAGGTCTTGATCAGAATGAACCTGTCTTTCTTGAAACACTCAACAAACACATCACCGCATGTGTGGAAAGAAAGACATATAAACAATAATATGAAACAGAATAAAAAACAAAAGTAAACTAACTCTCCCTCTAAGTTAGATACATTAAAAAGTTTTTATACTCTCCCCCTAAACAAAACAAACAAGTCATCTATGTCTCCCCCTTTTTGTCACGTATTGACAAAGTCTACCTAATCAGAAGGCAGACAGAAAACATATGCAACAGAGTAAGAGAAAATAGAGACAACTCCCCCTATGAAGAGCAACAACTCCCCCTAAGAACCACAAAGGTTAAAAAAAAATTCTCCCCCTATAAAAATAGGAAAAACAAAACAAGTTTTGAGAAAAATAGTTTTGGGGAAAATTTAGGAGGTGGGGAATAAATAAAAAGACACAAACCAAGTTTAAAAAAAAAAAAAAACGAAGTTGAGGATACACATGAAGAAAAAATATTCTCTCTTTCAACAAATGCAAACATGACACTATGTGACCCATAAACAGTTGCATGAGTAGAGAAAATATTTGCACATTGATTATCCATCATATCTCTTAAGAAAAATATTTTCTACAATTCACACATAAAAAAGGCATATACTAGAAAGTACATAGTTCAAAAATTAATCAATCAATTTTTTGATCAAGTTGGGTACCCAATGTAGCAAAGTGTATGCATGTTATGTGTGAAAACAATGAGAGATATGATTGCAAAACTGCAAGATGGATACAAAAACAATGCAATGCATGTGAATCCTAAACACAAATGATGCATGAAAAAAAATTTGGTCAAATAATTAAAAACTGAAATTTTTCAGTTTCGATCGATCGAGCATCGATCGAACATCAATCGAGTCAAGCAGACTCAAACCAAAAATTTTAATCGCAATTTCGATTGATCGAAAAACAGGTTCAATCGATCGAAATTCTGGAAAAATCAGATTTTTGAAAAACAGAGCATTTTAATGCAGAAACTCCTCAAAGCACATTGTTTTATAAAAAAAAATGCATGAGTATGAGACGAAAAGTTTTTCAAAAACACTTAAATTCAACCTAGATCTTCCAAACACAAGATTTTCAATCAATTTGTCCTCAAAGCGCAAACATTAAACACATTTTGCATTAAAATCAAGGAACTTTTAATCTTGGATGGCCACAACAAAATCACACACAATATAATGTACCAAGTTTAGCAAAGAGTAACTTGTGTAGTGTGTGCAACCAAAAGCTTGAGATACATGTGAGGTGATATGTGAATAGCAATTAATCACAAAGTCTACAAAATTCATCACATAGAATTTAAAAGAGACTATCACCTAAAGAGTTACATCATATAACTCCCACATCTCCTAGAAAACAAGCTTGCAATCATGTATGTTTCTTGAATTTTGCCTCATAATATACACACAAATTTTAATTTATTCAGAAACTTATTAAAATAGCCAAGATAATGTACACATCAATTTTAATTATGTGATTTTGCATCAAGCCTAATAGTACACACCAATTTTAAGCATTAAGCAATTACACCGAGGCTACACCTTATGTTCTTTTTGTGCATGTGCTACATTTTCTCGAGCACAAAATCTTACGATATGCACTAAGGTGTTCATGATTGGCTAGTGAACAGTGGTGAGATGGTTATTTATGCCTTTCTCAAAAGGATCGAGTCCAACAGTCAAATAACATGTGACTTCAAGATTAAGACAAAGTGATAAACACCATAAACATCTTTCCCACACAACATGCACTACAAAGCTTCAACTAGTAAAGTGTAATAGGTAAGCTCATCAAAGCTAAACAAGGTACATAAACTTGTTATGTAAAGATAATATGGCCAATCCTTGATTTTAAATCCAAGATGTGAAATACAAAACACAAAAATCTTTTTGGTTTTAAAAAATTTATGACTAAAAACAAAAAGCACATATTATGCTAAATGAACAATGCAAATGCAATGCATGACAGTGCTTAACTAAGCTATAGAGGGTACACAAACAAGAAATATCAATTTCTTAATTAACCCATGAGTACATGTACAAACTAGTACATACTCACACAAAATCAGAAAAAAAAACTTAGCACTTATATAACACATGCTATTTAAGTATCTCCACAATGTCAAGCATGTTCTAAATCAAGAGAGAGATATCATAATTCATGTAATCCTCAAGAAAAATAAAACAAGACACAAAATAAAATATTTTCATCTTTTTGAAATTTTTCAATGTTTTTGGATTTTTTTTTTTAAATAAAAAAAGCAACCTAAAAACAAAAAAAAAAAAAATAGAAACAAAACATGTCCACAATTAACTGAAAGAATTAAATCAGGGATAAGTTAGCAACACTCACCTTGGAGAATCTTTTCTCACCCATCTAGCACGAGTCTTCGGCTTTGTAGGTGAAAATCCGTGTGAAGCAAAGTGTATTTGAAGGATTATACTAATCTTCTGAGAAAGATTGAAATCCTGCAAATTCCTTTCACAAGCCAACAAACTCAAATTTTTCAAAATAATATGAAACAATTTATATGGACTTATGGCAGGAGAAATATCATCACAAATCCTAGACTGAAACATAGAATGCTTAAATTTCAGTTTATGACAATTAGGACGAATGTGACTGGAGACACCACAAAAGTGACAAACAGGAACAAATTTAGGAATATCAGTATTCCTAACAACAAGTCTAGTCTCAGATTTTGGTTTTTGCCTCAATAAAGAACAATTTGGTCTAATATGACCAACAACACCACAAAGGTGACAAGTAGGCACAAAAACAGATTTATTGTGCTCTCTAATAGTAGGTTTAGACATAGGTTTAGAAACATCAGCGTCAACATCAGAACTTTTATCTTTGTCTAACCTAGCAAAATAAGCCTTTTCTTTATCATTCCTCTTGAAAGGAGGGATATAAACTTTTTCAGTTTTAGGCTTAAGAGAAACAGAAACACTTCTGTTATCAATAGCAGGCTTGGTACTAGTCAAATTTTCAATTTTAGCTTTAGATTCAACTAACTCTTGTTCCAAGCTTTTCATCTTCTCATCTTGAGAGGAAATTTGATTTCTCAAAAATTCATTCTTTTTATTAGATTCATCTAATCTAACAAGCAATTCCTCTTTTTCAAGATTAGCTAATTTTAACTCTTCTTTGAATTTCTTAACAATTTTCATAGATTTCAATAATTCCTTACGAAGAGTTTCACAGGCATCAATAAAATCAACAGAAGCATGAGCAGAAACATGATCAGAAAGACACTTCAAATTATCCATGACAACATGGGTCAAGGATCAGCTCTTAGATCAAAAGATCTAAAACAAAAGAGCTACCCGCTCTGATACCACTTGATGGTTTTTAGACCCCTTAAAACACAATTGATTTAACCTAGGTAATTAGCCAAGTTGTTACTTAGTCCAATTTTAACAAATCTAGGTTATCACAATCACAAAGATCATAACATGCAAAGTAGCGGAAAATAAATAAGACAATGATATGATCACCCAGGAAACCAAACCGGTAAAAACCTGGGGAGGATTTGACCTAGCTATCCTCAAGGTAAAAAGCAAATCCACTAGAAAGAATCGAAGTTCATACAATAAGACTTACAAGCCCCCCCGCTCGACTTCTTATTGCTACCCACTAGTAGAACTTACTGACACGACCACGTGCAAGCTCCGAATCCACGGACTCCTTCTTTCTTTTGCCTTTGCAAAACACAAACACCCCCGTTTGTGACTTTGAGATCCCACTCAAAGGTTTAGCAACACAAACTCTCCTGTTTGTGACTCCAAGACCACCCTTGAAGGTTTAGATCATCAGCACCTTTGATGACTAGAGAAGGCAGCAACTTCTACAATACCGGATCTTGAGATTCTTAAAGGAATAGCACCGGTAGAAGACATAAGAGAGCTTTTAGGAACAAAATCCTAAATACAAAAGAGGCACACTCTTTTTCTCTTTGAAAAGCCTTATAAAAACGTGCTTAGGGTTTCCTTTATATATTGGGAAAAGTAGATTAGAAACCCTAATCCTAAATGGGCTTGAACTGCTGTTTGGGCTTAATTAAAATTCTGCAGATACGACTTTCGATCGATTGAACCAGACAGAATATGAAGTCTTCTTCCTGCAGCTTGTATATTCTTGAATCTTGACTTGAATCACCTTGAGCATTGTCTAATAAAATCTATAGACTCTAAAATCTATATCTAGACAAGTTTGTGTTCACGATTTGCCAATTGTTCTAAACATTTAGAACCTAACAAGTTCGATCAGAAGCAGATTTCTGAAGGCTATGCATCTCGTCAAACTTTGCACTTGAAGTCCTTTCCAACTGAGCTCTGACTTGGAATAGCTCTGCTTCAAGCTTCTTGGTCTTCTCAACAAAGAAATTATTCTTAAATCTCAGTGCTCCAATGGTTTAATTGGCTTCATCAAATTTCGTGGAGATTTATTCTCGTTCAAGCTCCACATCACTGAGCTTCTTGGTGGCCAACCTATACAACTTCTCATGTTTTTCCGAGACCTTGTATAATTTTGCATAGGCTGTGTGGATGTCATCTTGTTTATCCATCTTCTCAAATTTAGACTCCACCAAGTCTTCTTCTTCATCCACATCTTCAACAATTCCCTTAGTAGGATGTACAGTGGCAATGAAGGCATTTAGGATTCTATCATCCTCAAGCTCGGTGTCGCTCAAAGTAGCAGCAAGTGCCTTGCTCTTCCCAATGGTCTTAAGATACGTAGGGCACTCTTGTTTCATGTGACCGAAGCCTTGACACCCAAAGCACTTTGGTCCTGAGGGAATAGTATACTGACCGCCATCCCTAGCATCCTTCTTTCCTTTGTCTTAGTTCTTGAACTGAGACAAATTGGACTGCTTGCGGTCTTTGTCAAATCCTTTGGCATTAGTATTCTTCATAAAATTTTTGAACTGCCTTGTAATGTAGGATTTTATTTTAGAATCTTCATCATTGGAAGACTCATCTGTGTCACTGTTCTTGGCCTTCAATGCCATGCTCTTGCCCTTAATAGATTTCCCAATCCTTGTCAAATCCAACTCATAGGTCTGTAGATTGCCAACCAGCTCTATCAAAGAAATTTTGTCAATATCCTTTGATTCCTCAATTGCGGTGATCTTGGCATGAAATCTCTCGGGTAGAGATCTAAGCACCTTTCTAACAATCTTGGGTTTGGGAATGGTTTCCCTAAGATTAAAGGTTGAGTTCACTATGTCCTTGAGCTTGGCATAGAACTCATCAAATGACTCATCCCCCTCCATCTTGATCTCTTCAAAACTTGTAGTAAACCTCTGAAGTTTTGAATCCTTGATAGCCTTGGTTCCCTCATAGGTTGTCTAGAGGATGGTCCATGCTTCCTTTGCAGTTTCAGTGGAAGATATCTTCTTGAACTCCTCATTCGTGATTGCACTGAATAAGACATTCAATGCCCTGCTGTTGAAGTTAGCCGCTTTGATCTTTGCATCATCCCAATCAGCCGATGCTTTCTTAGGCTTGGTTCAGCCTATCTCCACAACTTGCCACACCTTTTCATCTAATGACTGCAAGAAAGCTCTTATGCATACTTTCCAGTATGCATAGTTAGTGCCATCAAATAAATGAGGTATAATCAACGATTGTCCTCTATCCATGACAACAGGGGTCAATGGATCACATAGCAAAGATTAACCCTAATTAGAGTGTGCCCGCTCTGATACCACTTGATAGGCCAAGAATGTTTATGAATGAGGAAAACCTCCAAGGCAAAAACCCCACCGGGTGATTTTAAGGTCACCACTCCCAAGAATCCATTATTATCACAACAAGCGGTTACAAGTAAAGGAATCCCAGTACCTTATACCAACCTACAGTTGAACCCTTACCCTAGTACCCAATTGGACTTGTTCTGTAGTGACAATCTCTTCTTTTCAATGCACGACTCCTAGTACGTGACTAACTAATTGATGCACGGATCCAAGTACGTGACTAACCACCAACTTGAGAAGGATGTTGGCTGCAAAGTTCTTCAGTTCATCAACACGATGAAGATCACGAAACTCCTTGGTTACAAAACCCTATGATATACAAACGTAGTAGCTTCTTCAAGAGAAAGATGAACTAGGGCAAATTTTCTCCAGTCACAATATGCTTATGTAAAACCTTTGCATCAAGCTACACTCACTTGCATTAGCTGTGACGGCCCTTAAAATAATCCTTATATATGTTTGGGGTTGTGAGAAAAGAAACCCTAAATATGTATACATGGATTAGTGTGAAATTAGATCTGAAAAATTGATTTCTGTAAATCTCGATAGATAGGTTATCTATCGAGCAGCTGTTGAGTATCGGGCAAAAGCTGCCTTTTAAACCTCGATAGATGCTATCTGTCGAGCTAGTTGTCGAGTTTTAAAATTCAGCATTTTCTTCACTTGTTTCTTGGACAAACTTGCATGACTTTAACACTTGGACTTGAACTCTTGTTCCTTGAAGCATTAAACACATCCTAGATCTACCAATTACAAGTAAATTGCGTTTTGTCAAAGGATTAGCCAATTCTAGATGACATATGTTCCTAACATGATTCACATATGTCCTAAAACATGCACCCTTAGTTCTATGTTTTGTGATAATAGTTCTACCATGGACAATTTTCTAAATAATTCTTGCCCAGTATAGACACCAAATACAACGCTATTTGATTTTGGAATATTCCTTGATGCTCCTCAATCTAGTGTAGTGGAGTCAACTAATTTTCCACAGAAGTTATTTTACTGTTTTTGGTGGGGACTACGAAATTTGAGGTATACTTTTATAGGATATTTTTCTTTTATGCTGAACTAGTTGGCTACAATAGTGTCACTTAGTGTGTGTATTACATTGAATTTCTAGTTTTACTGTATTTTTTGGAAGTGTTGAAGGATATTTTTGAACATTTTGGAACTTTGATTGTGGTATTAGCTTGGAACTTTGATGATGGTTATAGACAATGTTATGTATTTGATAATATATTTCTATGTTAATATAATGTTAGTTTGGAGACATTTGTGGTGTTGTTAATTAGTTACAATTGTGGTATTTTTTTAGTAGAACTAAAATTATTACAGGTCGTTTGTAATGGGACTGGTTTTTTTTTTTTATTAATTTTTTTAATTTTTAATTTTTTTAAATTTAACCTATAGCGGCGGGCAAAAGCGCCGCTAAAGGTCTAAAATTATGTTATAATTGAAGCCTTATAGCGGCGTTTATAGCCTGTCGCTAAAAATAGTTTTTTGAAGGAAAAATAGAAAATACTAAAATATGTTGTTACTAGGATTTGAACTCTAATGCTAACTCATTAAATGAGACAGATTCATTAAATTAAATACATTTTTTCATTAATTTTTAAAAATTAGAAACTGAAAACAGCCTTTTGCATGTTTTTAGCTTCCTTCACAAATTCAGTTTTGAGAACAATTTTTTGTTTTCTGTCTATTTTGGGTTGTCAAACAAGTTTTTTAGTCTCAAAAATAGAAAACTATTTTTGAAAACAGAAAACAAGAGAAAAAACAATTACCAAACATGCCCTAAGTATTTTTAGCATACACTCACAGGGAGAGTAGAGAAGATCTTAAAGAAACTGACAGTGGTGTATATCTAAAAGGATCTAACTCTTGGATACACAACACAGACTTTAAAGCTCTTTAATTCATACTCATTATCTAATGTGGGATTAAAACCTATGCTGTGTATCCAAGAGTTAGGCCCTTTTGGATATACACCACTGTCAGTATCTTTAAGACCTTCTTTCCTCTCCCCATATGTGTGTGTTAAAAATACTTAGTATTCTATAAAAAATTAAAAAAAAAAATCAAACAGGGAATCCTATTATTAATAGTATAGATATTTTTACCACCATATCAATGAATCTCCTCATGAACAGGTTTCATATCAAATTACGAAAATACCCACATTATTTAGTCCCAATTAATAGTACATTGATAAAAACAATAGTTTCAAATAATGCCAACTCATCCACCACTTTTTTCACATAAACTACTGCCCTAAAATTTCCTAATATCTACAAATAATCACCAACCCAATATCCACAAGTAATCACCGAAAAACAAAAGGGGGGAGCAAGGATGAAATGAGCTAATTAAGGCCCATACAACTAATTTAAACAAGAAAATGATGATTCTTTTGCTACAGGCTATCTTTTCTTGACCTGACAACAATCCAGCTAAGAGTTTTGATGCATTAACCCATTAATCCATTAACAATATTGTAGCATCTTAACTAACAATTAGCAATCCTGAAGGTACTGACTTCACAATCACCCGTTAGGGTTCATGACCTGGATAAAGAAATAGCATTTGGGTATTCTGTCAATACACATATGTTACTTCTTTGTTTTAAATTAAGTCTCAAGCATTGTTATTAATACCGTTTCGGACCCGTTTCGATTTGTCCAGTGGAATAGAATATTTCGGTACCGGCCGATTTCGGCGTACCGTTTCAGGGTGTTTCGGAGTTCTTAAAAAATAATTTATATATATTCTTGTAGAACATAAAATTGTCAATTCTAATAAATAAATAACTAAATATCAAATAATACAAATCATTTAGTTTTAACTCTTAAATCTTAAACATCAATAACTTGAAATATAACATCAATTTAACATCACACAATACGAAGATTACAAGACAATAACTAAATATCAAATAATACAAGATTTACTCCTCCTCCTCATCATCATCATCCATGAGAGAAGGATCAAATTCATCACCAAAAGAACTCCCAAATATATATATATATATTTTTAAAATAAGTTAATAACAGGCCAAATCCGGTACCGGCCGAAATTTGCATCTCGGTCGGAATTGGCCGGAATGACTGGAATGGACCGAAACCCGAAATTTGACCCGAGGTGGAACGTGGGGTATTCCAGTACCAGTTTGCATACCGGTATGAAAAATTTCGGCCGTTCCGGCCGGAATGGAACGGAATCAATAACAATGGTCTCAAGTAACATTATATCACAAAGATTTTGGACAACAAAAGATTGATTTAAGATGCCAGTGGCCTCATGGCCCGATATCTAATTCTTATGGGGTTTAGTGCCAAGGGTCAAACCTCCTTAAATACGAGAATCCATATAAATATGAGTAATTCTGGTGCCACACCATTAGCCACAATATTAGCCACAACTTGCCACATGGGCGAGTTGTGGTCAATGTTGTGTCCAATGGTGCGGCACCAGAATTTTTCTATAAATAATATTTTGATCAAATACGAGAATCCAACTCATGCACATAACATAAGATAGCCCTAAAGATCTACAATCTAAGATAGCGAATCAATAGAATCAAAAGAAGCGTGAAATTCTATGCCACTTAAAGAGTTATGTAAATTAGATCTTCAGCATGTAAATTAGATCTCCTTGGCACCTGAGTTGCGATTGTCAGCGATACCACCACACTACCACAGTTTATTCCTTACACAGTAAAGCCTTCCCCAACCCTTTTGCATTTGATCTCTTTGAAATTCACTATCCAATATCTCTTTCTTCAATTTATTCCTTGTTCTAATGCAAACAAGCATATCCTTTTCTGAGACTACCCTGTACTAAAATTTTCTTTGAGAAAGTGCTCAAAGTGAGAAGACAATGACTGTAGAGAGATTAGTGCACGTTTCGTAACGTGCATGCATGGTAACAAAACACACTTTTTCAAAGTGCTTTTTTTTTTAAAGTTCACTCACTACAAGAAAAGGTACTATTGCGGCAAGCCAAAACCGCCGCTAAAGGTACATTTGACCTTTAGCGGTAGGTGCTATTGCGGCGGTTCTTCCCGCCACTGTTGTGATGCCACTATAGATCTATTGCGGTGGGCAGAAAACCGCCACCATATGAGGTTAGAATTCGGGTCAATTGACCTTTTAGCGGCGGGATATGCGCGCCGCTATAGATGACAACCTTTAGCAACAAACAACAAGCACCGCTATAAGGCTTCATGTACAACCGCTGCACCTTTTAGCGGCGGTTACACCCGTTGTATATGTTTTTTTTTTTTTTTAATTTCAACTAACCAAACATGTTTTTGATTTCAAAAATACATGAAATTTGTTTTTTCTTTATATTCCCAAAAACAAGTTTTTGAAAATAGAAAACAAAAACTACTATCAAACATAACCTTAGTATTCTAAAAAAAAAAAGAAAAGATTCCCTGTTTGGTTTTCAACATTTTGCGTATTAAAATACCCTTACACAAATTCTTAAACTCTCTAAAATACCCCTATCTTATAGTTAAACAATTTTAAATTAAAAAAATACAAACCGGTTAAAAGAGTAATTTACTGTTCCTAAGTTTTAGGTTTTTTCATTTATTTCTCAATTCAGCCTAAAACGTAGGACACTATCTCTATCTCATTTTTAAACATTATTCTACATTACCTTACTTCTTTATTTAGAAAAAAAAAAAAAAAAAAACATTATTTATTTATCACTTTTAAGTATTATTAAGGTGATTATCTTAACCTATATTGAAATATCATGTACATACTCGAATCTTCTCACTTCTCAAGCTATGAAACCAACAGGTGGCCAAGGGGGAGAGATCCTCTAGAGTTAGTCTTTGGCTGAAATCCAACCTGGCATGTTTTTGCTATGTTTGTTTTTTATTGGCTATAAAATACAATTTGTATTCTCTAGTTTGATTGAAATTTTATTCAGCCCTCTAATTTTACTTTCGTTCAATTGACTCCTTACGTTTTAAATTTATTCAATTCAGACTTTTTGTCCAATTCTATTAAAAATTTGCTGTTAAGTATAACAAATAAAAAAAAAATTTAAAAAAAATTCTCACATAAAAAATCTATAAATTATTTTTTTATTGATTTTATATATATTTTTTTTATCTAAAAATAATAAAATTTTAATGAAAATTTTTTAACGAAATTGGATGGAATGCTTGAATTGAATAAATTTGAAACTTAGAGGACTCAGCTGAATGAAAATAAAGTTGAAAAATTAAAATGAATTTCAATAAAACTTAGATGGGGCAATTTTTAATTTGCCTAATAAAATGAGCTCTTCCTGTAACTTGCTTGCCAAAATATTTTAGGCTTCTTAAATGTTGTCTTCACACTGCAAGTCTGCAAGGAGATATGCAAGTGAAGGCTGGCTGTTTAATCTTAGCACTGACACTTTAGGGACATCTTCAATACCTCTATTTGTTCACCCAGCCAATAAAAATGTTATATTGGCTTTGGTTGAGGGTAATGGCAATATAAAGAGAAAGAAAAAAAAGTTTTTCAACTTTTCTTAGCTTATGTGGTAGGGATATAAGCTATATAAAAACAATGCCGGCCTGCCTACTAAGTTTAGCTTGGTAATACTATTTAAACATAACTTAGTAACATACCATTTTATTTGGCAGACTGACCAATAAATAACACATTTCCTCCCGCATAGATCCAGATTTAGTGCAATATTTAGGAGCTATTGCACTATGCAATAGTGAATCAATGTGTAAGATTGAAAGTTAAAAATTCAATTTTATTAATCTTAACTCTTAGAGTAAATTCTTTTTAACCCTTTAAATTTTAACTTTTTAACCTTTTCAAACTTTTACACCTGACAATTAAACTACATGTTAATTGCACCATGCAATAACTGCATGGGATCCAAATCCCTCAAGCAGTATTTCCAGCTGATTAGTGCGAGTTGCATTCACTTGGCACGACGTAACTGATCTTCATCTAAAATGTCAGATCAAAATGTCAAGTCAGTACATGGTTTTTTTTTCCCAAATTAAACTTGGAGGACGAGATATGTGCAACTGTTGTACACAATGTGTGCAAGTAGCATCATTCTTTCTAACCTACCAAAAATGAAAAAAAAAAAAACGTTATTCAATCTAGGCATAGATGATTCGTTTTTGTTCCATTGGGGACTATCAAAGTATCAAAGGTTGTATAGTAAAGCCTTGGTCGAACATGCATTTCCTAGGTTAGTCCAGTGTAGGCATTGAGTATGACAATGGAAGAAGTTGTCTAAAAGTGGGAACTAGCTAGGGTCCCTTCTGAAGCAAAGTGCTGGACTGATTTGGTTTTACTAGTTTCACAATCATAGGTAGAGACTAGAGAGTAGAGACGGATGAAAATGATTCTGTTCCAAATTGGAATATGCTTTGGGAATATTTCTAAGTCCATCGATGAATCAATGATCAGGATGTTTAATGCAAGGAATATGCAATTAGAATCTGATTTGGTACTAGTGGCCGGGAGAGCTTATTTGCATTAGTTTAGTAGACTTAAAAGGTACGTACCAAATAAAGTTTTAAAAGTTGTAAATAAATTAAATAAGCTGAATAAGCTTTTGGCAAAAATAAAGCATGTGTAAAGCGCTTGGATCATTTGAGAATGTTGTGGAATTGTTGTTGTGTCTAAAGGACTTTTATATATATATATATATATATATATATATATATATATATATATATCACATTATAAAACTGTATTTTTCTTGATTCTCAAAAAAAAAAAAAAAAAAAAAAAGAAAAGAAAAGAAAAAAACTTTTGCTAACTATTAACAAATAAGCCAATTAGTTTTTCAGCAAAAATTTAATCATATTGCAAACTAGTATATATGTTAATTTAAGCATTTTATTATAAATTCAAATTATGATATCTGAATGATATATAAAATAATTTGTTTTCAAATTATAATCTTTCTATTAAAGCCTAAAGGATAAAATGTAGCTCAACTAGTTGTCTAGTTTACAATTCAAGTTCAAATCCATCCATCCCCTAAATATTGAATTATTATTAAAATAATAAAAAAGATATTGACAGGAAAGTTTAGGCGGCCTAGGTTTTCATCTATAGACAATTCCTGGTATTGTGAATTTTTCTTTAAAAAAATCTTTTAAAATTCGTTTGGTACCTCAGAAGATAAAGTAGTCATGCTTAAGAAAATTGCGCTTTGATTGTTTTTGTCTTCCCATCTTTTTAAATCGGCATTATTGCATGTCGGACAATTGTATCGTCCATAATATATTAAAATAGAACAAGGGAGCTTATCACGATACACTAAGACTATCATTTCGAGGGTTGAATATTGATTCCTAAGAGCGGATTCATCCCCTTCTCAAATCCCATGATCAGGATGCGGCCGCTTGTACCATTTTATATTTCGTAAATCATAGTAAAGGTCTTTTTTCTCTTTTCTTTTTTCCCCCCTTAAATAAGTCGTTGTTATCTCTAAATCAAATGGAAAAGGACAGCTGATGTAAGAATTTTGAGGAAAAGGCCAAGACCCATTTTTCAAATACCGACCTACCTGTCCCAGCTGCACCTACGTTGTATTGGTCACCTTTCAATTTAGTAGAGCTATAATTTTCATATTAGTAAGTCTAGAGACCATACTTTTACAACTCATCGGAATATCAATCGTAGGTTCAAGTGAAAATGATATTGTTTTAATCACAATAAACTATGAAAAGAAATTGTAAAAAATATTGTATTTCTAACATTACTCTTTTGAAAGATCATAATAAGATTCTTAAAATCCATACTATTTTTTTGTTAATTAAGAGGAAGTTAGATGATATTTGATTGAGTTATTGGGAAAGGTTGCACAACTTATAATTCAAAAGTATTAACATGGTGACTAGTTTTGGGAAATTGGTTAATACATTATAGAATGAGTGGATTTGATTTTATCATATCATGTCATCAACTTTTAATTAAAAGTTTTGGTCAATTTAACTTATTGATGGTGTCGTAAAATTCCAACATAATTGTAGGGACTGTGTTTGAGCACTTTTTCTATTAGATGTGTGGACTCAGGCCCAACTATCCCAATACAATAAATTTATAGAGAATGGGTTTAAGAACTAGGCCTTAGTGAGGATTACAACAACTAGTCATGGTTACGAGTGGATTGAATAACAAGGACGCGGACTAAAGTATGAAATCCTGTCCTCGGTCCCTATCCGAAGAACCTGATGTTCTTATTATTTCTTCAGTGCTAGGTTACAAAGGTTTCAAAGATCACACAAATTGCTACCGTATTCCCCCCTCTCCCCTTTCATGGAGGATTTCTTACATTATATATCCCCTTTCAGTTGATCTTGACCCTCCATTTGTTGATAATGCAGGTCACTATTCGAGTGCTTGTCTCATCAGCCGCCTTCCCAATCTTTCTGTGAGTTACAGCAACCAAGGCAACACTGTTCAGGGGTCATTTCCTTATTAATGCGGCTAGAACGTTAGTTGTGGGCATTTAATGCGGAGGTGATAGTTTCTCCTTGAATTGCTCCTCCACCATGCTCCCATGGCTGACCCATTGTACTTGTCCCTTTTCTTGGGACGCTCTGGGAGGCTATCGTCGATGGCGTGCCGTTCTTCCCTTCTAGGATCTGGGCTGGCCGAGAATAAGATTGTCCTCGGCGATGTTTCTGGGTCATTTGGGCTTTCTTCATTCGTCCTCGGGCATTTCTTCCTCCTCGGCGTGGACCTTGAGCTTAGTATAAAGTGGGCTGGGGTTGTCAAATTCTTTGACCCCACAATAATGTTGATGATGAGCCTTCTAAAGAAGGAAAGTAATTCCTGTTAAAACAGTCATCTAATTAATTAGGGATTACAAAAAATATTTTGCCTCACTTGACCTACCTTGACATACTTGACCCCATGTAGGTTTTTCCTAGCCCAAAAAGTGGATGGCGTGCATGCTTAGAGGGAGAGAGGGAGAGAGAGAGAGATTAAATGTTTAATTAGTTAATTTCTTCTAAATATATATTTTTTAAGATATAATAGATTTTCAACTTATGATATTTGCTCCATGATAATTATTTATTTTTATAGAGACATTAAAAAAAATGAATAATTTTGTATATTTAAAAGCTAATGTACAATACATACATACATACATATATATATATATATTATATGGCAATAAGGTCTAATAATTCAAATTAAAAAAAAAAATCTTGACAGATGAAGAAAAAAGAAATTAAAAATTACAATAAAAATATGAAATTTTTAATATTTAATACAAATTGTAAAACATGAATAATATAATATGATTTTGATAATTATGTTCTTGTATATAATAACATATATTTACGAAATAAATAATTATATTGTCGATAAAAATATAAAAATATTGTGGTTAAGTCAAGTTGAACTAGACTTCATATTTGTAATATATGATATAGAAGTATACATATTTTATTTTACTAACAAATATATATATATATAATTATTTTATTTATATAATTTATAGGGAGAAAATGGGCAAATGCCCCTTTCAAAAAAAAAAATCCAGCATTTTGCCCCATTTCCCAAACTAATTAGAAAAATGCTCCTCTTTTGAAACTCGATTTTCTCAAAATCGAGTTATAAAAAAAAAAAAAAAAAAAAAAAAAAAAAAAAAAATTCTAGAGCTCTATAGTGGCGTTTTAAGGAGCCTATAGTGACGTTTTAAGGACCTATAGTGGCGTTTTGTAACTCGATCTCCATGAAGTCGAGTTACATGTAATTTTTTTTCTTTTTTTTTTTCCTATAACTCGATTTCAAGGAGTTCAAGTTTCAAAACGCCACTATATGTCCTTAAAACGTCACTATAGACTCCTTAAAAACGCCACTATAGGGCTTAACTTGATTTTGAGAAAATCAAGTTTTAAAAAAGGAGCATTTTTCTAATTAGTTTGGAAAATGGGCAAAATGCTGGATTGTTTTTTTAAAAAGGGCAAAGGTCAATTTTTTCCTAATTTATAGTATCAATAGACAATGGGAGCTTGAGGATCACATGTGGCGAAGCTTGGAGGACGTGGAAAGACATTGATTCATGCTGTTTATGGATTTGTTTGAGCTTTTGGTGAAAAGGATGGGATAAGGTTCTAAAACAGTAAATGTTAATGTATTCATGCATTCCCAAACGAAGAGGAGGAGGAAAGGATCGATGTTACAGACAAGAATATGGAATTATTGTTGTTGGTTTTTACTGTTTTGATTCGTGCGTATTACAAGTGAAATACTTTTTATGTTTGCTAAATCTCCAAAATTACATTTGAAGGACACAAACGGCGTTGTATTTGTTACATTACCTCTATTAATAATAAAGTAATGTCATCTATCTATATATCTATCAAGGTCGCTATCTGAAGTGAGAAATGGAGAACCGCCGCCTTATTAAACAAATGTTCGGTGTCAAACCATAAAACTTTGCCACGTTCATCTGCCCAACATACAAAATCACTGGCTATCTTTGTTGTTGCTTAGGGGGCCATACCACACCTTTATCTCCGCAACACTTATCTGTTTGAAGTTTGAACATTTTTATTCTTCCAGATAAAATACAGGAGTAGTGATCAGATATAGGTTAAGGGAGTAGAAAATATTTGAATATTTTATGTTGTTTTCTCTTTCCTCGTAGAATTAGGATTTAATTGCTTTAGTATTAGCCATATTATTGTATTACATCCTCCTAATTCTAAAGCCTGAATTCCGTCCATATACATATAACAATGAAATTCATTTAACATTTAAAAGAAAAATTGTGTGTGAAGGAATGAATTAGCTAGTCACTGTACTTATCCAAACCGAAGTCGTGATTGGAAGCTGTCTTTTTCTACCCACTACTAATATAATAGATTTTATTTATTTATTTTATTTAAAACTTGTAATGAGTATAATCATGACTTCAAATCAAAGAAGTAAAGAACCTATTACTGATGAGCAAAGATAGGTGAATGCTTTTTTTTTTTTAATACACGCTTTCAATTAATATAATAAGTTATAATTAAAATAACACCACTGTTACATAAACTCATTACTAATATCACTTTATTTATTAGTTTATTATATTACAATTCCGTTAGTTCAATTGGTAAAGTCTTTTATGGTTGAATGAGAGATTTGAGGTTCAATATTTGTCTATACCAAAAACAGATTAGTATCTTGGTCTAATGATAAAGAGTTATCATCAAGAGTGGATGCAATAGATTTAAAACTCTTTCAAAAAAAAAGAAAAAAAAAAAAAAAACACACTTTCCCTATGGTAATACTATTATATGGGAAAAGGAGAAGACTCTTAGAAGAATATCAGTGAGTTTTTTCGAAGTGTAGTTTGATACATTTTTGGGGTTGAAAGATTACTCATAACAGTGTGTTGATTAGAGTTTCTTTGTGTTTATGAGTGTGAGAGAGTTATTGGGTGTATTGGGGTTTCAAGATTGCGTGTTTGTGAGAGGTTTTGTTTATATATGTTTGTGAGGTTTGTGAGTGATGTTTCTGTGAATTGTGAGTATTTATTAACGTCGTTATGATTACTATTATTGATAGTTTAAATTTTGGTTGACATTGCACACAAATATAGGTGTAAAATTAACTGAATCAGGTTATATATTATTATCTCTTGTAGATGTTTAATCTCTTTATTTGTTTGAGTGCGCTTTTTGCTAGCCCAAAATCACAAAAATTTATATTATCGCTTCCACTATTGCACGGAAAGAAAATTCTGCTATTTTCATAGGCTATATATATATATATATCTATCTATCTTTAAAGGGGTTTTAAAATTTTTGAGGGCCATGCCCCCCCACCCTTCTGCAGTTTCGCCCCTACTTGGAATTAAAAAAGTATGTAAGGCACATTTGTTTTTTCTTGTGGAGGTAGACCTAAGCTAAACTATGAAATTGTAATCTTGTTTTGTTCTAAGTTTTCTTGTATGTTTCAATTAATTTTTTGCTTTTCCGATGGGACCTCAGATCCTCAATTCTTAGCAACAGAACTCTATCCAACATTTTCTATTTGAGTTTTCGTCCTCTTTGGCAATTTTTTTTATAACATTTTTTTTCAAACTCTTTAGCTATGCTATTACTTCAACATCTATATATATAATAAGGTAAAACTGAGAGAAATTCAAATTAGAGTTCCAATTTTGTGCTATGTGTCCTTATTCTTAAAGAGTTTTTGTAAGGTTGAATTTAATCAACCATGTGTTGGCTTTATTCCGTGACAAATTTGCTTGTAATACAGCACTTAGAAACCTTGTATTTAGGTGGGAATCATGTAAGGGTAGTGTGTGAGAGAGTGTGAAGAAATGCTCAAGACTGTACAGTGAAGCAGGGACTCGCAGCTGGATCTCGCGGCTGGCTCGCGGCTTGTAAGTTGCCAAAAGTTGCACACGCGCAGAGCATGCAGGGGAGCTGAACAGTCATGCCAGCTGGAGCACTATAGGACAAAAATCCAGACTGGCCATTCAGTTAGCTCGCGGCTTGAACTCGCGACTCAGTTAAGTCGCGAGGTCAAGTCGCCAGCCAGCCCTGTTTTAGAAAAACTGACTCTTCGCATTCCATTCTCACACCAGTATAAATACCCCTCATTCCCACAAAATATGTGTGGCTATTCAGAAAGAAAAACCCTAAGAGAGGTTTCTTCAAAACACCCACCCAATTAGAGAGAGCTACTCATTCTTAGAGAGAAATCTTTGTAGTCTCTTCTCATTCCCTCTCTCATTGTCATACCTATTGAGAGGAGATTTCTATCCAAACACTACCCACACCCATTTAGAGTGTTGAGTGTTTTTGGAGTTTTGGGAAGTATTGGAAGATGCCAAGGATGGCGGATGCTATGGATTATAGCGGAATCCGGTAAGCTAGAAAAGAAAAAGGTTCGGTGCAACCTCGTTGGAGTAAGAAGCTTGGAGGGCTTAGGTACATCGGGTAGATTAGGCTTGGAGGGTCTATTGCTGTTCATGTATCCCAACTACATTTTCTAGTGGATTATTGACCGCTTGGAGGGCGGCGGAGAGCTTTTACGCCGAGGGCTTCGGTTTCCTCTTCGATAACACATCGAGTGTTGTCCTTGTGTTTGCATCTCTCTTCCCTTAATCTTTGCCTTTTATTTTCTGCTGTGGATGTGATTTTAATTGGCTTAGATTGTTTACCAATTCTGTTTATAGCTTGTGTTCATTTTCCGCACACTAGTTGTTTGTCATAAAGCTTGAATTGGTAATTTTGTTTTTGGGGGTCTAAACGTTCAAGGGTGTTTTATACACTATTTGAACTTTCAGTTTTATTTCTTAATTTTAGAATCAAATATGAGACCACATCATAAATATTCATCCAAGTGAGTTATTAAGTACAAAAACCAAAAAGTCTAGAATAGATGAATTGTAAAAAAAAAAAGTGTTTCACAATAATTTTTTTTTTAAAAAAAACATGAACAATTTACATTTTATACCTAATAATATCCTTACAATTTTTTTTAAAGAGTTAACAAAATGTAAAAATGGCTATCAATAGTATTTAAATTATATATATAGGAATTATATTATGCATCACTTTGTGCAAATGAGTTATTAAATGTGAAAACCAAAAAAACCACATTAATTACAATCACTTTGATTTGTTTTATTTTAGACGGATGAAATGCACCGATTTCACAATCTATTTAAGAAAATATTTCAGAAACTAATTTCTGCTTCTTCACAACAAAAAAAAAAAAAAAAAAAAAAAAAAAAAAAAAAAAACCTTTGTGGTTCTGGATTCTTATCTTCACCAAAGCAATTGAATCTAACTCCATAACACACATGGGAACCACAGACCCAGCAATAGCGACTCACTTGAGCATGGGCCATACTGACTGGTGAAACTACCAGGGAAGCATAGAGACTCTTCAAGCACTGGACTAGGTGCTACATTGGCAATCGACATTGTCTATCCTACAAAATCAAATCCCCTAATATGCTTATCTCCTAGAAGTTCCAAACCCTAAAACTCATACAAAGCCACTTGTGCTCTAATCGGAAAACCCAATTAATAGGGTAAATCCAAAAAGAGCTTAGAAAAGCTCCTAAAACCCAAGTAAAACCTTATACAAATGATACTATTTTCTTTTTCCTCGTGAACATAACCAAATCAAAGCAATTAGTGAATTTAGGATTTTTGTCACTCCAATTAGGGTTTCTGTTAGTTATATAACATCTAATGTTTTTTGATGCCCATCAAATTTAGGGCTTATGCCACTCCTATTGTTGAGAACTAACAAACCCTTCGCCGCAAATAGCCAAGACTTAAAAAAATCCAATTAGATTTTAATTAGATTCTCAATTCTGCATCACGTGTCTTATTTCATTTTTAATTTTGTGCCAAGTGAATTATTAAGTGTAAAAATCGAAGAATCCAAATCCAATTAGTTTATAAATTGGATTTCAATTGGAGTCTAATTTTCCGTCATATGTCCATGAAAGTTCAAAAACGTGTAAAAACACCTTTGAACGTTTAGACCCCCAACTTACAACTTAACCAATTCAAGCAATATGTCAAACAACAAGTGTGCGGAAACTTAACATATGCTATAATATGAAATTGGTTAAAAACTATCTAAGCCATAACAAAATAAAATCCACAGCAGATAATAAAAAGGCAAAGATAAAGAGGAAGGAAGAGGCAAACACAAAGACAACACGCGATGTGTTATCGAAGAGGAAACCGAAGCCCTCGGCGTAAAACCTCTCCGCCGCCCTCCAAGCGGTCAATAATCCACTAGAAAATGTAGTTGGGATACAAGGACAGCAATAGACCCTCCAAGCCTAATCTACCCAGTGCACCTAAGCCCTCCAAGCTTCTTGCTCCAACGAGGTTGCGCCGAACTTTTTTCTTTTCTAGCTTCCCGGATTCCGCTACTAGACCATAGCATCAACCAATGAAGATTGGTTCCTTCCTAACTGCTTCCTAGAAATCCAAACAACTGTCTCACAGTGATGATGATGGTGAGAACCAGGTCTGGTATAATGCCTCTCAAGGATTTGACAATGGAGAGGAAGAGAGTTGGGGAATTTGGAGAGACTCTAAGGTATAGATTGTGGGTGAATCAATCTTGTTTTTCTTTAGGGTTTCTTTCTCAAAATTCTCTCTGGAAGCTCTCTCTCAATCGTGGGTAAAAGGGGTATTTATACTGGAGTGGGAGAGGAATGTGAAACGTCAGGATTTACAAAACAGGGGTGGCTCGCGGCTTGACCTCGCGGCTTGACCAAGTCGCGAGATCCAGTCGCGAGATAACCGTATGGCCAGTTGTCCTGTTTTGTCCTGTAGTGCTCCAGCTGGCATGACTGTTCACCTTCCAGCATGCTTGGCACGTGTGCTGCGTCTGGCGGCTTGCAGCCGCGAGTCACCCGCGAGTCCCAGCCGCGAGTCTCTGTTTTCTTGCACACTCTTGAGCAAACTTCACTCTATCTCACTCACTACCCTTACATCAAACCCACCTAAATACAGGGTTACTAAATGCTGAATTACAAGCAAATTTGGCACGGAATAAAGCCAATTAGATGGTTGAATAAATTCAACCTTACAATCTCCCCCTTTGGCTATTCCGTGACAAAACCCTAAAACAGACTCTAGACTTAACATGTGAGTTGGGAACAGTTGAACAAAACTCACTCACACCTAACTCTAGAAACTGTGAAGCACTTGAATCATATGAACATAATACTCCTGAAACACAACAATACACCATGATCATTGTAAGCAGAAAATTATAAAATGCATATGAAACAGGCAATATGTGATCAAGCAAAGATGGAGTTAAGAAACAAGCCATGGCTTGATCAACCAAGTGAACACCACAAGGTAGTGATCACAGTGCTCATTCACACTTGGAATGAACACAAGGACATACAAGTTAACAAGCACAAGGCAAGACACTTGTATGTTCAACACTCAACCAATGCATAACACACAAGGTATATGCATCTAGGAACAATCCTACAAGGGCACAAGAGTGACAGTACATAAACCAAAATGCAGAACATTTAGATCAAAGTACTGATTTCAACATAGCATAAAGGCTGCAATTAGCAAGGTACATACCATAAAGCCTACAAACTATGCATAAAACACAAACCCTAAAAGCTTACAAAAACACATGGGTACAAACTACAAAACATCCTAAATAACATCATCAAAATATGTTAAAGTTTAAACCAAGAGTATAGGTTAAGAGTTAAAAACAACTATACACCAAAACACAGTGTATCAAACCCATAAAAGACAAGTTTAGAGAATAAGACTTAAAACAAAAGTATGGCAAAAGTATGTGAGAACTCCCCCTATCACTATGCACACTTATGCTCACTTCCCTTTGAACTTTCTCCCCCTTACTGAATGCTCTCCCCCTTTTTGGCACGAATAGCTAAAGGCTCTCGTCCAACCTTTGTTGAATAGCATCTAGCTGATTCTCCATAGTCTCAAGACGCATTTGTACATGGTTGTTTGTGGAGTAGAGAAGTGCCACAAGCTCATCAATGCGTTTCTGAATATGCTCAAGTACACTGCTGACTCTATCAGTATGAGGAGCAGTCTGTGCTTGCGGAATACTAGCCGGTGAAGCTTCAGGAACAGCACGTGAAGTAGATGTGGTATGTGCAGGTGTTTCTGAGTCAGGGGCAGATGGAGTGACCGGAGAGATGTGAGCACTCCTTGGTGTGTTAGAGGAGTGACTTCTGCTAGCTTGAAGAGTGAACATGGAAATAGGACGCTGACGGGACAACATCTTTCCATCTGCAGGGGGAATAATGCCTTCACGAAGAATGAGCTTCATGATGAGACTGCAAAATGGGATGATTCCTCGAGCTGCAGTTCGACAAGCGGTCTTCCTCAAGGTGTAGTAGATGTGAGCACATATATCAATGGGGGCTCCAGTAATAAGATCACAAAGGAATAGAGCTCTCCCAAGATTGATGAATGTAGTGTTGGACAGTGGGTAGAGATTGGTGAACATGATCAACTTCAGTGTGGTCAGCTCTGGTGCAAACTTTGCAGTGCTGATGGATGTTCCTGCACTGGATACTTCATGATCGGATCCTAGGATTTGTAGGATTTCTCCAACTTCTGGAGTTCGTTCATCGTAAGGAGTTATATTCACATTCTGCAGTCTGGTGATGCCGAGAAGATCTGCAATGGAGTCTGGGGAAACACTAAACTGCGTTCCTCTGACCCAGAAAATGAGTTGAGGTCCAAGATCAGTTGCATTGGAGAAGCATTCTTTGACCAGCTCATCCATTGGATCATCAAAGTTCCCGAACAGGTTTGCCCAATCTCGTTTCTCAAAGATTCGAGGGATGAAAGTGGTCCCTAAGGTGTTAAACTCTACCACCCGTTCCACTATAGTGGTTGACTTGTCAAACACGTTTGAGTAGACGTGAGAGTTAAGCGGAAGTCTGAATCTATCCTCATTGGGATCTTGAGATGCTTGAGATGATAGTCGAGTCCTTTTAGCAACTGGTGTTGCTGGTTCGTCAGCAACAACGCCTTTACCCCTGGAAGATCGACGAGACATCTGCAAGATAACAGGCCCACAGCAAAGAACCAACAGCAGTACCACACAAGATAAATGTCAACAAGATTCAGTGCTAATAAAAAAAAATCCAACACATAAATACAAACTGTAGATAGTGTAGACCCAACCAAACTTCCAATCAAAACAAAGAAGCACAAAATGACAGGTGCAGCAAAATGATGACAAAGCACAAAGCCATAGAGAGACAAAACAACTGACAAAACTGTCAATTAGACAGGTTACCATGACCATGATATGCAAACAGATACAGCATTCGAACATTGAGAACTGATAACATAAAAACACTCCACAAGAGATAAGAACAATGGATAATATTTCAGCAAGAAGAAACAAATCATCTATACTAGGCCACATGGTTGAGAGACACACATTATGATATCATAAAAACTTAGTAACCAATACCGAAATCCAACATCAATACTCAAGCAAGAGAAATGAGTAAATCAAATAAACACCAAACCCATGTAAGAAACGATTGTCAGACTCAACAATAGGCAAATATCAGAGCAATGAAAAACACATTGTGACCGTTCAACATAAAAACAGATGAGAGCAATATCAAACAAGACACGCCAAACCCATTACACAAAGAGAGAAGAATTTCGAACACAATATCAATCCAAACAGTAACAAAAATATGCAGGAAAAGGGAAAAATGAGATTGAGAAAGTAAAACCCATACCTTTTCTTGATGATTTGGATAAGAAATGAAGCACCAATGAGGTTTGAAAATGGATTCACTGAGTGTTTGGAGTGTTTGGAAAGGAGATATTTTAGAGAGAAAATGAACAGTTACAAAAGTTCGAGGGAAAACTGAAAAAGATTTAAAAATTGCTCCTGTTTCTGCCAAACACGCGATTTTCGCGACTTGATTAAGTCGCCACACAGTCGCCAGATCAAGCCGCCAAAACACTTAAGGACAAAAGTTTGAAAAATTTTTCTAAGTGTTTTTCGCGACTGGAAGGTCTACCCGCGAATGAGTCGTGATCTGAGCCGCGAAAATCTCTGAATAACCTCGCGACTGGACCTTTCACTCGCGAACAAGTCGCCAAAAATGACCAGCGAAGATGCGACTGAGGCTCGCAACTTGACATACCCGCGACTGAGCCGCCAAAACAGGGCAAAACTGGATTTTTGAAATTTTCAGATTTTTCAACCAAAATACTTTCCAAAAACACCTAAAACACTCAAAAATCTTTTTGTGCTTGATTTAACAAAGATTGAGCATGTGAAAACACATTTTATCAAGTACAATCACACAAATGAATATGGCATTTATTGAACATAAACTTGTGTGTTGTGTGTGGATATCAACAATGAGATAGTCCTTAGTCTAATGTGAAGTTTCAATGATCAATTCAACCAAGACATACACAATTAGCACTAGATCATGTGACCCATCTCAATTATAGAAGTATGTATATATGACCTCCCACAAAAACTTGATAACATGACTTGGAGCTTTACATTTGACTCCACTATTAATCAACATTTGATCTTTTTGATCTTTTGAGGCAATCACCTCTCATTGTGAGAGTGATAGTTGACATTTCCTTTTGATGAACAAGCCTTTGGCTTTTTGAATAAACATTTCTCTTTAATTTTTGGTCGCTTTCCCTTTTTCCTAGTCGAATACTAGTATGTGCGACAGGCTTTTGCAGCTCAATATCTCTTTTCATTTGGAGATTTACATTTGGTGAGCTCTTTTTAGCAAAAACAAAAATAAAGAGTGGGAAGATATATAGACACAAGTCTATGCAAGTCTCAAGATCAACAAAACCATTCACTAATCATTCATGACAAGTTTGAAGATCTATTTACAACAATCACAAAGATTTCAAAATTTCTCTCACATAGATATGAGTGCATGAAGACAAGCAATGCTCGAAAATGCACAAAGCCATTAGCACAAAGGTACAAGGCAAAACAAGTTTTGAGACAAAAACTCAACAAAGTCAATCAAGCTTTTTGATTTTCTAATTTTTTATGTGATTTTTGGATTTTTGACACACGAAGCAAAAAGATTGATAAGACAAAAGAAATATGCACAAGAAGACAAGCAAACATCCAATAGCAAAAACAGCAAGTAAAACAAACAAACATTGTCACAAAGCATAGGAAGTATTAATGCATGGACATGTTCTAATGCTTATGCATGAGTACCCTTTTTCACCCACACGTCACTTGCGTTTGGGGTGATTTCCTTATAGGATTGGGTACGGGAGTTAGGGCTTTCAAACCTTCGTGAGAAGCTTTCCAAGCAGTTGGTGAATGCACCAATCATCTTCATCACGTTCATCATTCCGGGATCACCATTCTGATCTCTAGATTGATCACCTGCCCAAATTCTTCTATCATTTCTAGGTCCTCCTGACCTTTGAGGAGTTGCACTGTTCTTTGCTCTCAGCTTTTGGCAATTTGGTCGAGTATGCCCTTGAAGTCCGCAATAATGACACACATAAGTCACTCTAGGACCTCTTTGTGGTCGTGGACGTGACTTGGCACGAGATTCAGACCTACCCACAGATTGACTACGGGGATTCAGCATCCGTTGGTTCACCACATTCTTCTTCTCCTCCATCTTGAGTTTCTCATCAGTAAGGTCAGCTACAACTGGATCTTTAGCCTTAACAAACTTCACTTCTTTAGTGACATTTCCAGATGAGCTACTTCCTCCGGTATATCCCAATCCGGATTTGTCTGAAAAGCTCTTTTGAGATGAGATAACATCATCTAGCTTCTTGGTGATGACCCTCTTTACTTTAGCATTTGCTTGCACAACCTCATTCTCAAGAAATCTTACTTTTGTGTAAGCTTCGGACAACTCACCATTCAAAGTTTCTATCTCGCATTTGGCCTCCCTATATCGGATTAGGAGACTTTTGTAGTCCTCCTCTGCCTTCTTCATTTTTCTCACAGCAGCCTTGGCCACCCTTGTGTACTCACCCGACTTTTCCAAGAGTGAGTTATAATTCTCTTGAAGATTTGCTGTGCTTTCATCTTGTTCAGCATCTGATTCTTCAACAATTCCTAGTGATTCATCATCACTATGTTCTCCAAGGTCTTGTACAAGCAGATTCAACTCATCTGAAGACTCAACGTGAGCAATGGTCATAAAAGCTGAATAGTTCCCCTCTCCATCACAGCTTTCTTCTGATTCTGAGTCGGATGAATCCGAGTCACTTAATGTCGTGGCATACACCTTGCCTTTCGATTTCAAATAATTCGGACATTCTTTCTTAAAGTGTCCATGCCCGTTGCATTCGAAGCAAGTGATACCTTGTGTAGGTTGGGATTCTTTACCATCTCTCTTTTTGATTTCCCTTTTCTCCCTTCTAGAACTTTGGAATTTTCCTTTATCACCAAATTTTCTATTATTCTTGAACTTCAAGAACTTTCGGAAATTTTTTACAAGGTATGCAACATCTTTATCAACCACATTGTCTTCCGATGAGTCATGGACTTCTACCTTCTCATTAATGGTCTTAAGAGCAAGGGATTTACTCTTCCGTTGATTGGGCAGCGACATTTCATAAGTCTGAAGAGAACCGACCAGCTCTTGGACTTTGATGTCATCTAGGTCCTTGCTCTCTTCAATCGCTGTCACTTTAGCACGAAAACTTTCCGGCAATGATCGAAGGATCTTCCTTACGATTTTAGAATCCTCCGTTTTCTCCCCCAAGTTGAACTTACTGACAACCACCTCATTTAGCTTCCCATAGAAAGAGTCAAAAGACTCATCCTCACTCATTTTGAGCTCCTCAAACCGGGTGGTCAGCATTTGTAACTTGGTGTCCTTCACTTTCTTCGTGCCTTCATAGGTAGTTTCCAATATCTCCCATGCTTCTTTGGCAACGGTGATGTGAGAAATCCTGTGAAATTCATCTGGAGACACACCACAGAAAATAGCATTTAAAGCTTTACTGTTAGCATTAGATGCAGCGAGTGCTGCCTTATCCCATGTGGATTTGGTTGCCTCAGGTCTAGTCCAACCACTCTCAACTGCATCCCAAACAGATTCATCAATGGAGCACAAAAATGCTCTCATGCGAACCTTCCAAAAAGCATAATTACTACCATCAAAATATGGAGGTGCATTTAGGGATTGAGACCTATCCATCTCAAAAGGGAGTCAAGGATCACACAATGGTAATGAAACCAATAACAGTGTACCCGCTCTGATACCAATTGAAAGTTCAAAAACGTGTAAAAACACCTTTGAACGTTTAGACCCCCAACTTACAACTTAACCAATTCAAGCAATATGTCAAACAACAAGTGTGCGGAAACTTAACATATGCTATAATATGAAATTGGTTAAAAACTATCTAAGCCATAACAAAATAAAATCCACAGCAGATAATAAAAAGGCAAAGATAGAGAGGAAGGAAGAGGCAAACACAAAGACAACACGCGATGTGTTATCGAAGAGGAAACCGAAACCCTCGGCGTAAAACCTCTCCGCCGCCCTCCAAGCGGTCAATAATCCACTAGAAAATGTAGTTGGGATACAAGGACAGCAATAGACCCTCCAAGCCTAATCTACCCAGTGCACCTAAGCCCTCCAAGCTTCTTGCTCCAACGAGGTTGCGCCGAACCTTTTTCTTTTCTAGCTTCCCGGATTCCGCTACTAGACCATAGCATCAACCAATGAAGATTGGTTCCTTCCTAACTGCTTCCCAGAAATCCAAACAACTGTCTCACAGTGATGATGATGGTGAGAACCAGGTCTGGTATAATGCCTCTCAAGGATTTGACAATGGAGAGGAAGAGAGTTGGGGAATTTGGAGAGACTCTAAGGTATAGATTGTGGGTGAATCAATCTTGTTTTTCTTTAGGGTTTCTCTCTCAAAATTCTCTCTGGAAGCTCTCTCTCAATCGTGGGTAAAAGGGGTATTTATACTGGAGTGAGAGAGGAATGTGAAACGTCAGGATTTACAAAACAGGGGTGGCTCGCGGCTTGACCTCGCGGCTTGACCAAGTCGCGAGATCCAGTCGCGAGATAACCGTATGGCCAGTTGTCCTGTTTTGTCCTGTAGTGCTCCAGCTGGCATGACTGTTCACCTTCCAGCATGCTTGGCACGTGTGCTGCGTCTGGCGGCTTGCAGCCGCGAGTCACCCGCGAGTCCCAGCCGCGAGTCTCTGTTTTCTTGCACACTCTTGAGCAAACTTCACTCTATCTCACTCACTACCCTTACATCAAACCCACCTAAATACAGGGTTACTAAATGCTGAATTACAAGCAAATTTAGCACGGAATAAAGCCAATTAGATGGTTGAATAAATTCAACCTTACAGTCCATCTAAGTTTTTAATTTTTGTGGCAAGTGAATTACAACGAGTAAAACCTGAAAAGTCTAAAACCATTACATATTTTAAAAATGTATGGTTTTAAAAAAAAAGTGTAAGCTAATACTCCCTCCGTCCCACTTTGTTTGTCCTCTATTCTATTTTGGGATGTCCCAAAATATTGTCCAGTTTCTAAAAATAAAAGTCATTAATTTACTAATGTTCCTATTATACCCTTATTTTATTAGTAATTCAAATTTTTGATAAATTTATTTAAGGGTAGTTTTGGAAACTTATATATTTTTAAAAGGTAGACAAGACAATAAATAATGTTCCCTTAAAAAGTTTGACTTTTCAAACAGGACAAACAAAGTGGGACGGAGGGAGTACCATATATAATTTGAACTGTATAATCGTAATTATTTTTAATTGTACTCGTGCATATGTACAAAACTACACACTAGTTCCATATAAATCATAATAAAGTCTCTTGGAAATTGCTAGTGGATAAGGAAGGCATATGGGGAAATTAATTAAGGTGTGGAGGCTTGTGTTTATAGACTTTTTAATTTTTTTTTTTTTTGGGTAAATAAAATGCGATTAAAAAAACTAATAAGGAAGCTATATCATATTATATAAGGCAGGAATTATTCACCTATACTTGTCCATTTGTATTTTTCAAAAAAAAAAAAAAAAACTTTAATTACTGAGGCTCAAATTGTATTTTACAAAATTGGGTACAACTGCTAGCTATGTTGATTTGGTGTTTTTATGCAGTTTGTATTGCCGATTTTACTGTGCATTATTCCTTTTTGTGTATCATCTGGGTTTAATAAAATTCATTCATTCATTTAAAAAAAAAAAAAAACACTTTTAAACCACAACATAGACAAATTCAAATTGAGTAGCCTTTTTTCTATCGGTTGAGGATCCAAAGTTTCAATCTGAGTTATCCCACATTCCCAAAAAATGATGTCCAAAGTTGATAATAACTTTTGGCCAATTACCTGTCCCGGTAGCAACCATAGCTAATAGTCTAACTTTTCAACTTATCTGTGGGTTCCTTTACTTAAAAAAAAAAAAAAAAAACAAAAAAACCTGAGTGGGTTCCATTTGGACTCTATCATAACAATGTGTAATAATCATAAGGAAAATCTATAATTTCACATGTACACCATGTGGCATGCAAACATAGGCCCAAGCCCATTATAAAAGGCCATCAAATTTCTCAAGTTCTTACACCATAATTGTAAGTCTTTGAAGAGCCCAAAATGTCTACCAAACAGTTGCTTTTGTTGCTTCTCGCAGTGGTGCTTCTCACCACTCAAGCTCTTGCTGATCACCATAAACCACCCCACAAACCACCACACAAGCCTCCTACAGCGGAGGAGGACAGTCACAAACCACCACACAAGCCTCCTACAGCTGTGGAGGACAGCCACAAACCACCACATAAACCTCCTACAGCTGTGGAGGACAATCACAAACCACCACATAAGCCGCCACCAAAACACAAGCCTCCAACCTCCAACTGAGTGCGCCTAGCAAGCTAGGCTCATGTTTGTGTTTTAATATGTGTAATAATAAGAGCTGTGCTTGAGAATATCCTCTCTCTTCCAACTACTGTTTATGCATGTATCAGTTGCTGCAGCTAGTTGGATGTGTTCATGTTAATGTCTTAATGTACTCCGTACATGTCTTTGCTTTTGAACATGGACATGCGCTTTGTTCATGTTATGTATAAATTTCATTGAAACCTGTGGTATGATATGTTTGTTTGGGCTTTCTAATGTTGAAGTTTTTATGTGATCTTTGTTTTATAAACACAAACACTAGCAGAACATAATCATCTAGGGGGGAAAAAAAAAAAAAAAAAAAAAAAAACGAAAAAGGAATGTTGTTTGATGTCTACATAAAATAACTAATGACACACTCCACAGTTAGTTTTGAGAGTGGCCTCAATTCAATTTGAGGTCTAACGTCCAACACAATTTAAAATCTAAGAAAATAATTTTAAGTGGGGTGTTTTTTATATTTAAATATAAATAAAATAAGTATTATGTTATTTTCTATATCATAATATTTTATTTAATAAATAATTCTCCTTACTTTTTAAAAAGAAAATTACAAATTAAGTTTAACTAATTGAGATTCTATTTGAGGTTCAAAAACTAGCAAGAGTTTCTCCACTCTTCTTTGAAATGAGTAATTTTACATCACAACAATTTTATAACATTTGCGTTAACAGGGTTTTAGGTTCTCGTTGATTCACCACTTACATCATTTTATCATATATCATTTACATTTTGCCACTTTGGTAGTTGTGGACTAATTTGTAAAAATTGTTGTGATTGTAGACTTAATGTTTGGTAATAGAAGGGCAAAATAATTTTAAGTTTCTGTAATATTTTTCTATAAAATATCAATTTTTTTATATAAAAAAAAAGACATCAACTATTTTCAGAACAAGGAAAAGAGAAAATGGAATGTAATTTTCTTCTTATTCTCTATTCATTTTATTCCAAACGTCTCCAACTATATGAATATTTTTTCAAACCTAAATGACAGCTCTTACACTTGTTTATCATGCACCCAACTAGATAACTTGTAACAACATCACTATAATAACACAAGTTTAAAATATATGGAAAAATACTACATATATAGAATTACAAAAAGCATTAACCTTTAATAAAGTTTATTTATTTATTATTATTATTTGTTGTGGGTGGGGAGTGGTGGTTTGGTTTGACTCAAGCAAGTGAGTGAAAGGTATGGCAAGAGAGCGAGTTCTCGGGGTGCTTCCCTCTATATGGTGGAACTCTTTAGATATAACGGTGTTCTAGAATTTATGGGATTAAGTCATAATTTACACCTTTTATTATACTATTAGGCATCAGTATCCGACATGCTAAAACTTCAAATATGCTAAAATTTAGTATCAAACTCCATAAATCTTGCATTATTCGCCTTTCAATTCTAAAAAATTATACAACTGAGCTACAGTACATCCTACTTTTATGATGGTACTGTAGCAAGATGGTATTTTTTAAAAATAATATTTTATTGGATTTTGGGTTTTTATTTGGGTATTGAGTTATATTATTTTAATGTATTGTATGATAAAATAAAAGTTAGGATGTTGGGAATATTGTAAAATGATATGGTATAATAAATAAAGTAGCTTTTGAGATGATAAAATGAGATATTTTTTAGAAACCAGATGCAAATGCTATTATAGGCCAGACATTAAGCTTTATTTTAGAAATTGAGATGACTCGAAAATCATTAGCGCAAACTTCCACGAAATATTCGTATATTTGTTTTATGTTATTAAAAATATGGGAAATGTTAACGAATGCTTTAGAGGCATTAGTTTAGGAACTATTTTTAAAAATGTTTTTATGGGAAAATGATAAGAGCAATTAATGTTGCTAATAGCTTTTTATATTTCCCATAAAAATTTTGTTAAAACTTTTCTAATATGATTTATTATCAATTACCTTAAAAATACCTATCCACCATTCGTAGAAGACACCATAACAAAATCTAGTGCCTCAAGGACAACATGGGAAATTGGACCCACTCCTTTGCTGACATCGAGAATTCCATCCTTTCGCATTTCACAAATCTTTACACCACGGATTCCACCTGCTCCCTCCTCAACACCCCCTTTCCCAACATCCACACCCCCTCCTTGAATGTCGATGACCCCTTGCTTTAGGGTATCTCTACTCTTGAGATTTTGCCCGCAATTAACTCCTTCAAGCCTTACAAGGCCCCCGGACCAGACGGCTTTCACCCAATTTTCTTCCAAAGATTCTGACACATCCTTGGTAGCTCAATCAGCACCTTCATCAAAGGTATCTTTGCTTCTAGACAGATCCCCAGTGACCTAAACTCCACTCCCATCTGCCTCATCCCAAAGACCTCCAAGCTCGAAACTGTTTATCAACTTCGACCCATTAGACTTTGCAACAACTTCTACAAAACCATAACAAAAATTTTAGTGAGCAAATTGAAACCTCATCTTGGAGACCTCATTTACCCCTTCCAAGCCAGCTTTATCTCGAGTAGAAAAGCCAGCGACAACATCATTATTACTCAAGAGATCATTCACTCCATGACAACCTCCAAAAGCAAAAAAGGCACCATGGCAATAAAAATTGATCTCGAAAAGGCTTTTGATAGACTGGAATGGAGTTTTATTAGACACACTCTCGTTTGCTTTAACTTCCCACCGGCCTGGATTGACCTCATCATGTCCTGCATCACCATTTCTAATCTTTCCATTCTCCTCAATGGTGAGTGTCTCAATCCCTTTCCCCCCATAAGCAGCATTAGGCAAGGCGACCCTCTTTCCCCCTATATCTTCATCCTCTGCATGGAGCACCTTGCTTGGCTCATTCAAAATGAAACCTCCCTAGGCAACTGGAAAGGGACCAAGATAGCCAGAAATAGCCCTTCCTTTTCTCACCTTTTCTTTGCCGACGACCTTATTTTATTCGCCAAAGCTGCCAAAGAGAACTGTATCACCATCAAGAGAGTCTTGGACACCTTCTGCAAAATCTCAGGTCAGAAAATCAACCTCTCCAATTCAAAAATTTTCTTTTCCTCCCACACCTCCCCCACCAACATAGAAAGTATGGAAAATGAGCTCGATATTCGCTCCTTTCGGGATTTTGGCAAATACCTTGGTGTCCCCATTATCACTGATAAAAGAAATAAGAGGGCTTACAATTTCATCATCGACAAATTGCGTGATAGATTAGCTAACTAGAAAGAAAAAAAATCTTTCCTTAGCGGGCCGCCTCACTCTCATAAACTCCATCACCTCCGCCATCCCCACATATATCATGCAAAGCACCCTCCTGCCCCACCACATTTGCAAAGAAATTGATAAGACCAACAGAAATTTCCTTTGAGGTGACACCGACCTACACAAAAAGCTGCACTTAAAAAATTGGGACACGGTGACAAGCATAAAGTTTCTAGGAGGGCTTGGAATAAAAAAAAGCTTTGTCAGAAACAAAGCCCTCCTTGCTAAACGCTCTTGGGCCCTCTGTACTAACTCTAATGACATTTGGGCTGTAACGCTTCGCAGTAAATACCCCCCAAACCATTCCACCTCTAAAAAGCTTTCTTTCACTTAGGACAGCCTCCTCAAAACCAACATCATGTGCTTTCTTAGTACAGGGTAGCGTCTAGGCAATGGAACATCAGCCAGCTTTTGGAAAGATAACTGGACTGGTAGGGGCACTATTTGTAGTTTAATTCATGGCCCCCTCACTAGGAACAAAGATTCCCTTAAAGTTTGTGATCTTTGGGATCATTTTGGAAATTGGTAGCTGCACCGCCTCTCATTCCACCTCCCTAGTCACCTCTCAGACATCATTAGAGCTACTCCTAAACCTAGCAACCCCCTGCCTCATGACTCTATCTACTAGTTTCCTTCCCCAAATAGCCAATTCAGCTCAAGCTCAACCTACCTCCTTGCTTGTGAGCTTGACCCCACGATCCTAAAACCCAACTGGAAATGGTTATGGAAAATCCCCACCCTCCTAAGAATCACCACCTTCCTCTGGCTTTCATGCCACAACAGTCTCCCCACAAAACCCCTTCTCCACAAAAGAAAAATTATAAATGACCCCAACTACCCCCTCTGTCTTAATACTCCTGAAACAACATTGCATACTCTTAGAGACTGCCCCTCTGTTCAACCAATTTGGTCCAAACTCATTCCCCATCCCCCTCGCCACTTTTGTTTTCCTCAACTTCTCCTTTCGCCTGGATTAAAAATATGTCTGCCACCTCCTCTTCCACATCCCTCTTCCTCGACATCCCTTGGAAATTAATCTTCCCCATCTTGGCTTGGGCAATATGGTCTGCCAGAAACAAACTGGTAATGGAAAATACCCCTTTCTCCCCTGATAGCATCCTCAAAAAAATTCAATCTCTGTCCCTTGAACTCTTCTCCTCTCTTCCCCATAAATCTCTGAAACGCAATCAAAAATCCCTCTCTATTGGTTGGAAGCCCCCTCCTTTGGGGTTTTTCAAGCTAAACACTGATGGCTCGGCCAAAGGAAACCCATGTATGGTGGGTGCTGGCGGTCTCATTAGGGATCATAAAGGCAACTGGATAAGTGGTTTCTTAAGGAATATCACCTTCATTCACTCCTTAGCTGTTGAACTGTGGGCCCTCCGAGATGGCCTTACTTTGGCCAAAAACATAAACATCAAAAAATTGCACATTAAGCTTGATGCAAAAGTAGTCACAGACATCATCAACACCCAAAATGATAACTCTTTCTCCACTCACCCTTGTAGTTCCTTGATTTCTGACTGCAGGTTACTCCTCCAATCTTTTGAGGAAGTGCTCATCTCTCACACCTACTGCAAGGGCGACCATTGTGCAGACCTTTTGGCTAAAGAAGGATGCTCAATTGCTAATAGTTTCTTATTGTATTCGCATCCCCCTTCCCCTGTTTTGTATCAACAATCTCACAATCTCACAATTATTGCCACAACTCATCATGTGAAATTTTTCGTCCCTACCCTGTTACTAAGTTATTAGCCTTTCGTGTTTATGAGAAGAATTTCGTTATCTGCGAATGGGTTGGGTTTTGTTTATGCAAAATGAGTAATGCTAAGGAGACATAAATTGGCACAATTTTATGTCACAACTTGCGACGTGGCGAGTTATAATTTGTAAGAGTGTAATGGTGGGTTATGTGGAGACACACTTTTACCAATCACAATTCGTGTTGTGGCACAAAATTATGTCAATTTATGTTTCCCTAATAGTACTACTAATTAGCCGTGGAATCTTAGGCCTGGGAAAAAGTTACATCTACGCAACTTCCTGGGAAAATGTTACTTAAGTAAGCAGCTTTAACAAGCTAAACAAAACGGTGCCTCTCGTGCTCTTTTGAGTGGGTGGAGGTGTGTTCTAGTCCTGCTTCTTTGCCAGTGTTTGGTAGTCTCCTTGTGGGACTCTAGTGTTAGCTCTGTTTCACCCTTTCCTTTGTAGTTGTTAGTTAAGGATGGCTAAGGAGTTAGAGGAACTCTGGAAAAAATTGTCGTTTACTGAAGGTCACAAAGGCATTAATCTTAGCGGTGAAAGCACAAAAATAGCAAGAGAAATAGGGAAGAACTGTTTGGTTATGAAGATCCTCACACAACGGAGTATTAATCTTGAAGCTTTGAGGAAGACAATGAGAATGCTATGGCGACCAAACAGAGTAGTCCAAATCTCTAAAATCGAAGAGGAATTTTTCTTAGTGGAATTTGGTGATATTAATATAAGAAAAAGGTCTTGGAAATGTGCCCATGGAGCTTTGAAAAGAATCTGGTGTTGCTTCAAGAGTTCGAAGGGGAGTTGGTACCCAAGGAAATCAACATGAAATGGTCTCCTTTTTGGGTCCAAATTCACAATCTGCCTCTGAAAAGCATGACAAAAGAAACTGGATGGGAGATAGGCAGTAAGTTAGGTAAAGTTATAGATGTTGATGTTCCAGAGAAAGGTGTTTACTGGGGCAAATATCTCAAAGTTAGAGTGCAATTTGATACAACAAAGAAATTGATCTGAGCCAAGAAAGTCAAGATCAAAGATGACAAACCATGATTGGTCTTCTTTAGATATGAGAGGCTTCCAAATTTTTGCTATCGGTGCAGAATAATTGGGCATGGTGACAAAGAATGCCTAGAACGAACCAACAATGACAATGGGGTGGTGGAGGAGAAACATCAGTATGGAGCTTGGCTTCGTGGTGAACTTGAAAGGAGAAACAACATGGACAATGGGAAATTAGGTAGCTGGTTTCAAAATGAAACTCCTCTTTCTAGCAAGGGAGGTCGAAGAGAAAATGAGGTGGTTGATCCTCACGCGCCACACGTGACTCAATCTCCATTATCCAAGGTTGTAGAGGCTTCAGCTAAAATTGGGGATCTGACACCCATGTATACCATAGTAATGCCATCTGCTCATGCCAACGAAAAGGAGAGTGCACGAAAGCCTGACATAGCCCCCTTTGAAAGAAATTCCTTGGAACTTGATCAAAGGAGCGGGAAGAGTCAGATGGAAATTTTGACAAGACTGAACTTGATCAAGCCAAAGCAGAAAGTGATAGTTGAGTTGGAGAACAATGGTACTGAGAAGCAAAGTCAAACCAACAAATTTGAGGATGAGGGCCTAATAGCTATGATTTACGAACCCGAAATGGGCTGGGTCCCTGAGCCTAAGGGGCCCAATAGTGTTTATTGGAGAAGAATAAAAAGGAGAAAGTTAGTAACAGCCCAAGCTCCAAACTAAAATCTTGCGGGCAAAAAAGATCTGTGCCCAATCCTTTCCAGGAAATTGACCTAAATGCTCCAATATCAAAAAGGGCGAAAGGGAAGGAACTAGTGGGAAAGAAGTATGAAAGCAAGAACAATATGGATGGCGGCATGGTGGAGGCTGCGATGTAGCCCCACCAAGCTCAATGACAACCTTTGTCTGGAACTGCCGAGGGCTTGGGAACCGTCGGTCAGTTCATGCTCTCAAGGATATATTGAGGGTTGAAGATCCCATGCTTGTCTTCTTGATAGAGACGAAGGCTAGCATATCCTTTATGGAAAAGTAAAAATACAGGTTGGGTTTCCAAAATGGATTGTTAGTGCCTAGTGATGGAAAAAGTGGAGGCTTGGCTCTTTTGTGGAAGCAATATGCTGATGTTTCAGTTAAAAGCTATTCCAACTCTCACATCGATTCTGTGGTGTCGGATTCAAATACGAATAAACAATGCCGGGCAACTAGCTTTTACGGCCACCCAGATGCTAGCCAACGCCACGAGTCTTGGCAGCTTTTGAATACTTTACACTCCCACCTGAATCTCCCTTGGGTGGTGTTTAGTGATTTCAATGAAATCACTCATTTGGAAGAGAAATCTAGTTGGGCAGAAAGAGATGCTAATCAAATGAGGGCCTTTTGTAACTCGCTTGAAACCTGCGGCTTATGAGATGTGGGGTTCATTGGGCATCGATTTACTTTTTGTAATGGTAGGCATGGTGATCAACACACCCTCATCTGACTCAATAGAGTTGTCGCAAAAGATCAGTGGTTGGAGCTGTTCTAGCAAGCCAAAGTCCAGCACAAATCCATGTCCACATCAAACCACTGTCTTTTAATTCTATACCCACTTTCAAAGTCACGAGCTTACTGTAGGAAAACTAGATTTCAATTTGAATCAATGTGGTTTAGGGATGGAGGTTATCGTGATGTGGTGGAGATGGCTTGGTCCTCAATAGGAGTCTCGGGGGGGGGGGGGGGGGGGGACAGACCAATTCAAGACAAAATCAAAGAGTGCGAATTGCAATTGCAATGGTGGAATCGAAATGTCTTTGGGCATGTAACAAAGAAACTCAAAGAGAAACAAGATAAGCTGCAAAGCCTGGAGAATTAAAACTCACTCCATGAAGATGCCCGCCAAATTTCCTCCCTTAGGAAAGAAATTAATGAGCTACTGGATTGCGAAGATGAGATGTGGAATCAAAGATCATGAACTCTTTGGATTTAGCACGGTGATAGAAACACCAAGTTCTTCCATGCTATGGCAAGTCAGCGGCAAAGGATCAATAAGATAAATGGGCTTGAAGATGCTAATGGGGTGTGGCAGGAAAGTGATGAGGCTATTTAGGACATTATTAGCAACTACTTCTCCTTCATCTACCGGTTAGATCAGCCTTCTCACTTTTCTCCAGTTATTGATGTGGTGGAAAAAAAGTTACTGCTGAGATGAAAGATAGTTTACTACAAGCCTTTCAACTTGAAGAGATCCAAGTAGCATTGCAGCAAATGCACCAAATTAAATCTCCCGGTCTGGACGGTATGCCACCAATCTTTTTTCAAAAGTATTGGAATATTGTGGGTCAAAATGTCTCTGATTGTATTCTAAATATTCTCAATACTAGGGTGATGCCTTTAGAAAAGAACGAAACTCACATTTGCCTAATTCCAAAAACTAAAAATCCACAGAAAATTACTGAATATCGCCCCATTAGTTTGTGCAATGTGACATATAGGATCCTAGCCAAAGTCCTTGCAAACCGCCTAAAAAAGGTTCTGCCCAATGTCATCAGTGAGTCTCAAAGTGCATCGGTACCCGGTAGACTCATCACCGACAATGTATTAGTAGCCTTTGAAACAATGCACCATATAAATCAAAGGAGGAAGGGGAAGGAAGGTCTAATGGCAATAAAGTTAGACATGAGCAAGGCCTTTGATAGGGTTGAATGGAAATGCTTAGAATTAATTATGCAAAAACTTGGCTTCCATGACAGATGGATCTCTATTATCATGATGTGCATTACCACTATATCATACTCTGTCCTCTTGAATGGGGGGCCCAAAGGTTTTAATACCCATCAAGGGGTATTCACTAAGGAGACCCCTTAAGCCCCTTTTTGTTTTTGTTGTGTGCAGAAAGGCTCTCAGCAATGCTTAAGAGAGAAGAGAGATTGGGAAGCATTAAAGGGGTCGTAGTGTGCTGAAGAGCTCCGCAACTTTCACATATATTTTTTGCCGATGATAGCATAATTTTCTGTGAAGCCAAGATGGAAGAATGCAGCAAAATCTGGGAAGTCCTCCATGATTATGAAGCAGCTTTGGGTCAAAAAATTAACAAAGAAAAAACCCTCTATTTTTCAGCAAGACACACTAATGATGCAATCCAAAGGGAAATCAAAGATCTCTTTGGTGCTCAAATCATTAGACAGCATGAAAGGTACCTGGGTCTACCTTTATTGGTGGGCAAGGGCAAAAAGAAAGCTTTCAACCGTATCAAAGATTAGTTGGGCCGAAAGATTGTAGGGTGGAAGGGGAAACTCTTATCAAAGGACGGCAAAGAAACTCTTATTAAGGCGGTTGCCCAAGCGATTCCCACTTATACTATGAGTTGCTTCAAACTTTCGGATTCGCTTTGCAAGGAGTTAAGCTCTATGATCAGCAATTTTTGGTGGGGACAAAAGGCAAATGAGAGGAAAATTTCCTGGGTTGCTTAGGACAAAATGTGCAATTCAAAGGGTGTTGGTGGAATGGGGTTTAGAGATTTAAAGGCTTTCAACTTAGCCCTTCTTGCTAAGCAGGGTTGGCGTCTCCTCTTAAACACCAGCTCTTTGCTCCATCAAGTTTTTAAAGCAAAATATTTTGCAGAGATGTCTTTCTTAGATGCTCAGCTTGGTAAGAAGCCTTCCTTTGCTTGGAGGAGCATTATGGCTACTAAGAGTGTTTTGATCGATGGCTTAAGATGGTCTATTGGGGATGGTGAATCTGTTCACATCTGGAATGAAAAATGGCTTCCAACCCCAAAAACTTTTAAAGTCATGAGCCCAAGAAGAATCATTGATGGAAGGGAACATGTCTCAGCTCTTATTGATAGAGAGATGGGTTGCTGGATATCTAAGCTAATTAAGGAATTATTTTTACCCCATGAAGCCAATTCAATCTTAGCCATTCCTCTTACCTAGGTGCAAGTTCCTGACTCGCTTGTGTGGACTGCAACAGCAAATGGGGTTTTCTTTGTCCGTAGTGCCTACCATATTAGTCATAAGGCTCTAATGAAAAAGGAGGGGGGGGGGGGGGGGTTGAATGTTTTGATAACTCCAAAATGAAGCGTATCTAGAAGACTGTTTGGAAACTGAAATGTCCAAACAAAATCAAAAACTTCATCTGGCGGGCGTGCAAAGACATCCTACCCACTAATGTCAACTTAAGAAAGCGCCTAGTTCCTATTGACTGTGATCTTTGTGGTGGGGTTGAATCAGATGGGCATGTTTTTTAGAGCTGTGAGGTTGCTGTTGCTGTGTGGGAAATGTCTAATTTAAAAATTCCAAGACTAGAGTACACTCCCTAAGGTTTCCTTGATCTGCTTTGGCTGGTAATGGATGCTAAACCAGCACAGGACTTGGAAGCTTTCGCGACAACGGCATGGTTCTTATGGAACAAAAGAAACTCTATCAAACATGGGGGTTAATGCAGGCCGGCCTTCAAAATTCTCGAGGACTCCAAGTAGTATCTAGAGGAGCTTCACGAGGTCTTTGAGCTTCCCCTCCCTAGGCAGCCTCGTCCCCTTAAATCTTGGAGCCCCCCTCAGATTGGTTGGTATAAGGTAAACATTGACGAAGCAGTTTTCAAGGATATTGGCCATTATGGTATTGGTGTGGTCGTGCGAAATGACAAAGGCTTAATAATGGGAGCTCTTTGCAAGAACTTCCCTTATCCCTTTAGTGCTTTAGAGGTGGAAGCAAAGGCCGCAGAAGTTGGAGTTATTTTTGCGTGGGAATTGGGTCTCAGAGAGATCATTTTGGAAGGCGATTCTCAGGTTGTAATGCAGGCTGTATCTGACCCAAGTCTTGCCCCAATCTCAATTCAGCAGCTAATTATGGGAGTTAAATCGGGCCTGGCAAGTTTCAGTTCGCCGAAAGTTGTTTTCACTCATAGGGAATGTAACAATGCTGCTCACCTTTTAGCTAGGCATGCAAGGCAAATCTCAGATTGTACCATTTGGGTGGAGGATATACCAAGGTAGTCAGTTTCGTACCGTATCGGTTGGTACGGTCGATATTTTCCATACCGGTCTTGAAACGGTACAGAAACATCCTCATTTTGTACTGGTTTAAATACCGGCAATACCGGGAGTGTTTCAGTTGTACCGGCAGAAATACCAGATTTCGGCCGGAAAATGGATACTGGCTTGAAACAAAAACATAGATTTCTTTGTAATTTTTCACTCACCTAAGATAATTTCTCAACAAATTTTAGATTCTGATGCATCTCTCTCATATCTTGGTCTTTTTTCTGCTTAGCTTTCCATTTTTCTTCGTGGTCTTACAATGTCTGTGTTCCTCTAATCTTCTTCTTCTTCTTCTTTGTTTTTTTGTTTTTATGTCTTTACTGTTTCTCAAAGAGTTTTGCTTTGGGCGCTGACATGACGACTGACCAAAGGTAAGGAGATAAGACTTGCTTTTTGAAATTTGAAATGAGATAAGACTCAGTGGAGGTAAACATGTGGTCCGTGGAGGAGATAAAATCAAGATAAAAATAAAGAAAAAATAAATTGTAAAAGTAAAAGAGAATGAGTGGAGGTGAAAAAACAGTGAGTTATTAAAAACTATTTGTTGGCAGATGGTAGTTGAAAATTGAGATACGTGTACTAAAACAAAAATAAAAATGCAATATTCACCGTATTTTTACAACACTTTCACAATAAGTTTTAAGTTTTAGGTTGTTAGGGTTTTTATTGGTGGGGCAAAAAAGTCATTTTAGTGGTAGGTTCAAATTGGAACCAATAACAAATAGTCACTTATGATTTATTGTAAAAGTGTTGAAAAAATATTATGGACGTAACATATCTAAAAAAAATTGATGTTAAAAATATTACAAATTTTTCTGTATAACTATTAAAATTAAAGTATTACTAATAAAATATGATTTTAATTTTATTTACTATGTTTTTAATTCACATTTACCGATCACATCAATTGTCATATAAATTTGTATATGTAATGTAATAAAATTTGTATTGTTTTTATTATTTTCCAAAAAATATTTAGTTTATATATATATATAGCCATAATTCTGAAACGGTACACCGGTATTGACTGGTACCGAAATATATCGTTCCTTTGATTAAACTGAAACGGCCTCTGGTAAGAAATTGACTCCCTTGGATTATACCCTATGTTTGTAGTAGAAACACCAATATTAACAATATAGATTCAAATTGAGATGCTAACAAGATAATAACACATTCATGTCTTCTCTTTTGGCTAACTACAATTGGAGAACTCAGAAAGGTTTCTCTCCAGACTAGTTTGGAGAGAAACTCTTTAAATCTTTAAACTCCTCATATATATATATATATATATATATATATATATTATTGAATGTAAATTTTGAAAATTTAACTGTTGGATTGCATGTTCTTAACATGCATGTCAAATTTCATTCGAATAAGTTGTTATTTAATATTTAATCAGTGAACTTATTTTTTATGCATAATTTTAAATAAAAAAAAAAAAAACCTTGAAATTGAAACATTTGTTTGATGACATAGCAATTGATCTTTAATCTTCTTAAACATTTGTAAGCGTGGAGCATATAATAAGAACGTGCAATTTAATGGCTAGATTTTCGAAATTGGCATCCAATAAAAATATATAGGAAGTGTTTGAAGAGTTTTTTAGTAAACTAGTTTGGAAATAAACCTTACCCTTAACAAATAGTGTGTTTGTTATCATCTAAATTCTAATCAACTCATGTTAAAAAAAAAAAAAAAAAATTCTAATCAACTCACAGAAGGTTTGGTAAAAGATATTAAATTGAAGGGCAAAGTCACATGCTTACTTACTCTTGTATCAGTCAAAGGTTGCAATCTTAGGTTGGAGTGTTTGTTTGGTATTGAATTAGAAGCCAAGTTTTTTGCTCTTAGATTTTATATACAACTTTTTAAAATCTCATTTTTTTTCTTACATTTTTTCATTTTTTTAAGGCGAAAATACAATCTAGGTCCCTGAAGTTTGCTTATTGTGCACTTTTGGTCCCTTAAGTTTCAAGTGGGCGCTATTAGTTCCTAATGTTTAAAAAATGAGTGTTGTTGGTCCTTTTATTAACTTCCATTAAATTCTTACTTATGTGTCTAACAGAGCATTAACATGACACTTATTTTTTTCCTTGTGGCAACTTATTTTTTATTAAAAGATCACACATAGGATTAAAATACAAACTCGCTTCTTTTCCCCAATATAACCCAAATCTGGAAAACATAGGTAGTTGACTACTTTCTCAAAATAAAATCATATTCGACTGAGATGAAACACACACCAGAACGGTACCGCATCGTCACGTCCACAAAGGTCTCAGTGATTATGTGTGCTTTGAATTTATTTGGTATTTGCCTTACTGTTTTTCACTTCCAAGTCATAAATTCCATTTGGTATTCAATTGTTATTCATTTTTCAACAAGGGCTATAGAACTGTGAAATGGTTTTTCTCTCTTAGATTGATTTCAAAACAATTAGTTATTAATTAAGAGTTTCCATTGTGTTAGGGCCATATTTTGTTGTAATTGGCTAATCATTTGACAAAATGCACTTTATTTGTAATTGGGTAGATCTAAAATGGATTTAGTACTTCATGAAACATGTTGTTCAAGTCAAGTATTAAAGACATGAAGATTGGTCCAAGAAACAAGTGAAGAAAAGTTGTTCATTAAGTCTCAATAGATAGCTCGATAGATGCCTGCTATTGAGACTTAATGTGAAACTTGATAGATAGCTCGACAACAACTCGATCTGAAATTTGGCCCAGTCTTGTATATTTGTTTGGGGTTTCTTTTTTTACATCCTTAGACATATATAAGACTTATTTTAAAAACCGTCATACACAGATACAGAGACCAAGAGACTTATATTCTCTGTGTGAAGCTATTGCATTTGTAATCGAGTGCTTCCAGATCTTTATTATTGATGAAGTGAAGAACTTTGCAGCCAATAACATCTGTTCAAGTTGCTGAAGTTAGTCACGTACTTGGGATCCGTGCAAAGGGTTAGTCACAAATTGGAGGTTTGGGTATCAAGGGAAAGAAAGCTACTACAAGATCAAGTCCAATTGGGTATTGGAGCGAAGGTTCAACTATAGGTTGGTATTTCGGGATAGGCCAAGGGTAATTGGTAAGATTCCTTATACTTGTAACCGCTTGATTGTTGATTAGTGGATTCTTGGGAGTGGTGACCTTAATCACCCGGTGGGATTTTTGCCTTGCGAGGTTTTCCCCATTAGTCAACAAATCACCGTGTCAAATTTATTTTCCACTGTATTTAGTATTTTTGGTGATTTGGTGGTGCCTCCACGATTTGCATGCAATTGAACCTAATTAATCAACTTGGGTAATTGAATTAATTAACCGGGGTCAAGCAATCTTAACCTAACACATTGTATGCTACCAGATCAAACCAAGCGACTATGAATTGTTTGAATAATATGGTTTGAAATTGATGAACGGTAAAACCATAATGAAATTGACGACATGGATAAATTTTCTAAGGAGCATAAGAGAGATTTAGATAAAACAATGTGCTGAGATGTTACCAAACTTCTTAAGACCGATGAATAATTAGGATTTAGGATGCAAATTTGAACGAGTCTGATTTATGAGTGTAATTTTGGTTTTGTTTTTGTTTTATTTTTATTTTTAAACAAAATAAGTTGCTACATGGGAAAAAAAAAAAAAAAAGTGCCATGTCCTTGTTCAGTTACATATATAAGCAAGAATTTAACAAAATTTAATGGAAGGACCAACAATGCTCATTTTTTTAAACTTCAAGTACTAATGACACTTACTCGAAATTTAAGGGACCAAAAAAGCATAATAGACAAATTTTAGGGACCAATATTGTATTTTCGCATTTTTTTTTTTTTAAGTACAAGTATATTTTATGATACTTTTAACAAAAAAACTAAATAAATTACTCCCAAAAGAACACAAAAAATAAATGTCAAAGTTAGCATCGTTGCGCTTACATAGTTCATTTGTTAACAACCACAATAAATGCTGAAGATTGCTTTAGCTGAGCCCACAGTCTATCACGCACTAATGCATGACACATGTATGTTGGAAAGATTATACATTATCAGAATATTTTTATCACTGTAATTATATATTCTGTTATTTTAAGAGGTGCTAACTAGTTGTGTAACAAAACTCTTGACATATTATTTTTCTTGATAATTTTTTTAATTGAAATGAGAGATATGAATTGTAAATGTCTCCGTTGAAAACACCAAAAAGTATTAGGGCCTGTTTGGTAATGTTGTTCTAGTAACGTTATTTAAGTGTTGTGGAAATACGTGTGAGTAAAAAAGTATTATGGAAATACGTATACTGTTGTTTAAACAACAAACACCGTTGTTTAAACAACACTACCAAACACCCCTTCAATTACTACAATACTCTCGGCATGCGGGCCCATCTTAAATTATTACAATTTTTTTGAAGGGATTATTACAACTTTTGTTAATCGAGTTTAAACCAATTTTCATCAACATCTTTTTTTCCATGGCTAATTTCTGAATCCTACTTCTCTTGCCCTCTTAATTTTGAAGAATTAAATACAAATATGACATTATTTTGGTTTGTTTGGGAAGTAGAATATATATTCGTTTTATCGACTTCCATATTAGAAGATATTTTCTAAAAAAATCATTCTAAGCTCTCATTATTATGGTTTGATTGGGAAGTAGAATATATATTCGTTTTGCATATAATTATTGTTAAATGAAGGAAAAAGAAAAAAGTTGATAGTATAAAGGACAAAGTTTAACTACAAAATTAAATGTAACCTAAGGTTACAATCTTACTCAATAAAATAAATATTACTTTATATTTTGAAAATCTAACTGTTAAATTGCATGTTCTTTACGTTTTTAATATACATGTCAAGTTTTGTATTAATCGGATATTATTTACTATATGATCTATAAACTCATATTTTATGCATAATTTTAAACTATAAAAGCTTACAGTTTAAACAATTTATTAATGATATACCTATAAATCTTTAACTTTCTAGAAATTTTGTAAGTATGAAGGATATAAGAAAAAAATGTGATCCAATTATGGATTTGTTAAAATTCACCTTCAATAAAAAGATATTGAATAAAGTAGTACTCTTAAATTATAACCCATTTTTTAACTAAATTTTGTTCGAACATATAAAGTAGTAAACAATGTATCTTACCAATTTATAGCGCTAGGTTCAACTTTGTGTACGGGCTAACTTATCAATACAGTGGGTTCCAAATGGGCCATATTACATTTATAGGAAATGAAGGAAAGACAGTAGGTCTTACCCTTACTTGGAAGGCCTCTTTAAGTAATCTTCCATACAAAATCAACAAATGCTGTTTCTCAAAAAAAAAAAAAAAAAAAAAAAAAAATCAACAAATGCTAGATCATGGATGACATCATTCATGAAAACGTGTCTATTTGTAATTATTCAATTTGTATCTATACTCACATGCTTGGCATGTTCTTACTTTTAGACAAGTTGGCATTAGAATGTTTGTTTTTTTCTAAGATGGACATGAAGAAAAAACTTAAGTCCCATAGATCGAATCTTTGCAATGGTGGAGCTTGAAATTTGTGTTTGGGGAGGCTAAATGATTAACGAGATTTGTATATATTATAATAATATTTTATATAATAATCTAAAATATAATGTAAATGCTATTCACATATATAAGTTGATTACTTTATAACTCAACATTTGAATCCAAAAGTATAGTATTATTTCTAAAATATCATCAGATCAATAGGTTTTACCTTTCCGATGAATTAAATTATAATCCATAAAGTCACAAAGTAGACAAAAATACTTGAAATTAAATGCATTAAAAAAATATAATCAAATAACAAATTACACATTTTCGTCATTTAATTTTTAATTTTTATCTATTTTATAAGAAGTTTATTATACATACTAGCTTGTAACCCTATACATATGTATGAGATACATTTCCAAATAAGTATAATTAAATGTGTATTAAAATTTTACCAAGTTTATATATAATGTTTGTATATATATATTTTTAAAAAATAGCCACTAATAAAATAAATATTAGATTATTTGAAATAAATTTAAAAAATTATTTAAATTATTATCTATGAAATTCTAAATATTATTAAAAAAATTAAATTAAATTCCTCAATTTTTGTAATATTGTAAATAGTTACACCAAAATTAAAAAATAATAATAATAATCGAGACACATAGCATAAAATTAGACTCTAATTTAAGATTAAATTATAATTTATATTCACTTGGACTATATATATATATATATATATGTATGTGTGTGTACAATTTTTATATATTATATAATAATATAATTAATTTAATAATAAAAATAAAGAAAATTAAAGAATAGAAGAATCAAGAAAAGTCATACCTGTCCTGGACTCTCAGTGATGCCATACACGTGCATGGTGGTAAAATAAAAGGGAAACAAAAGATGATCCTTTAATAGGTTTGCCTTTGCAGACTTGAAATCTATACCATACACGTGGACCATGGTTGTAAATCTTGGAGCAATCTAGTCAGTAAAGAGAGAACAAACTATTGGGATCAGTGGGATGAATAAAGAAGAAAGAAGTTAGAGCAAACAGACCAAACTTAGCAAGGCAGGATGCCGAAGACTAAAGAGTTAAAAGAGACGAGAAGAAAGAGAAAAAAAATAAAAAAATAAAAATAGTAGAGTTTCAATCTGAGTTATCTCTATATCCGATCAATGACATCGAAAGTTGAATTGATAATAACTTTTGGCTAACCCTTAGCCAAATTACCTGCACCAGGCGCAGCCTTAGCCATTGTCAAACTTTTCAACTCAGTGGGTTCCTTACCTTTAAAAAAAATAATAAAAAAACGTTAGTGGGTTCCAAGTGGACACTATCACAACAACGTGTAATCATAAGAGAAATCCGTAATTTCTCAAATACAAACCATGTGGCGTGCAATCATAGGCCCAAGCCCATTATAAAAGGCCAACATATTTCTTTAGTTTGCATAACCATAATTCCAATTAAGTCTTGCAAGAGTGCAAAATGTCTACTAAGCACTTGCTATTGTTGCTTCTCGCAGTGGTGCTTCTCACCACTCACTCTCTTGCTGACCACCATAAACCACCACACAAGCCACCACACAAGCCTCCTTCAACGGAGGAGACCACCCTGGAATCAAATTTGGATGGCAAACCTCCCAAGGGATACAAGCCACCACCAAAACACAAGCCACCAACCTCATTGGATGGGTTTAATGAGGAAAAACCACCACACAAAGAAAAACCAGTAGGCCCTATAAAACCACCACACAAGCCTCCAGCACAGGAGTCCTCATTGGATGGCAAACCTCCCAAGGGTTACAAGCCACCACCAAAGCACAAGCCTCCAACTTCCAACTGAGTGAGCCTAGCTAGTTAGGCTCATGTTAGTATTAGTATATATATATATGCGTGGGTAATATATAATAAGAGCTGCAATTGATAATATCCTCTCTTCCCACAACTCTTTATGCATGTACCACTTGCTGCTACTTCTAAGCTACTTGTGGGATATATTCACGTTAATGTACTCATTTTAGCGTCCGTGCCTGTCTTTGCTTATAAACATTGACATGCACTTTGCTCTTGTTATGTATAAATTTCATTGGAACCTGTTTGGGACTTTTATGTGCATCTTTGGTTTATGCTACACAAACGCTAGTACAACAAACTCATCTGGAAACAAAGAAAAAATAACGTTGATTGATGACATGATAGAATAATTACTAACGGCACCAGGGCCGGCTCTATGGTGGAGCAAAAAATGCAACCGCCTAAGGCCCCAAGTAAAAAAAAGGCCCCTAAATTTTAACCAATAGGATTATTTATAATCAATAAATAAAATAATTTTTTTTATTAGATGAAAAACAAATAAAAAAATAGAGAAAAATGCAATGTCGTCCACAATATTTTTCATAACACTTTTACAACTAATGCTAAGTAGCAAGTTATTACAGCCTATTGTTGATGGCAAAAAAATAATTATAGTGATATTTTCAAATAAAAAACAAAAAGTAGTTTAAAATCTAGGATTTGTTGTAAAAAATATTGTGAATGTTGCACTTCTAAAAAAAAAAGAATAATAATAAGAGTTTAATTAGCAAACTTTTACTAGTTTTCATCTAAATCTACCACTAACACCACTGTTTTACTTACTACTATCAATCTACCACATCAACAAGTATGAAAAATTTTGTCAAATTTTTTTTGTCTTAAAAATTCAAAAAAAAAAAAAAAATTTCTATGTAGTTCATGTTAATTAGTAGTAATTTTGCATCTAAATAAGATGATCAATTTTTGCCTTAGGCCCCCAAATGCATCAAGCCGCCCCTGAACGGCACACCCCTTAGCCAAATTAATATGAGACTAGTCGCAAGTAACCAAGCACAATATTTGTATATTACTACTCATCACCTACTTACTATTTAAAATTTTTGGTATCACCGACATTATTAGGTTAAAACATAAATTCTTAACACTGGAATTTTTAATTATTATTTAAAATTCTAAATAGTATGGTATAACCTGCATCATTAGGTTAAAATATTAATTTTGCTACATACGTTCAAAATTTTCACCGACAAGTATCACCAACATTTTCATTGATTTGTGTTTTTCATGTGTTGTGGCCCAATTTGGTGGATCCCAGTACAGTGAGTTTGTCAGAAAATATGTGTGTATACTGTATAGCAGGAAAAAATTCACCCGATTTCCATTGCATGTTTCTTCTCCGTCACATTAGAGTGGGCCTCACAAGTATAGCAGAACTAAAAAAAAAAAAGAAAAAACTGTGAATGGGTTTCTTGCACATTTTCATTATGCAAAACTGGCCGTGGACCCCAACATCTTCATTTCACGGTGTGGTCCTTGAGGGGTGGGCTCTCATGTTTTAACACCAATAAAAGACACGTGGCAAGCAACAAAACCTAAGGTAGAAAAGTCACACGTCAAATACCACTTTTTTCTCTCAATTTTCTGTCTTTCTTTCTTCTTTGCATCTTTCTCCAACATCCCCATCCTAACGGACCTCATCGACCTGAGCATCAGATGCGTCTAGATTGGCAGATTAATTTGATGGAAATGGGTTTGGACTAAAATTGTGTGTTTCACAGCTAAGATTATTGGTATAGCAAAACAAGAAACCATGGCTGTTTGGATTGACGTGGTGGGTTTCATGGCTATGCCGCTATGAGCATCGAGGCTCGTTCTGGCGGAGCTTGGGGAGGTGAGACATCGGGTTTGATATGGATTTCTGGCCGTGGGAGTTCCGATGGGTTGTGGGTTTGGCATGAGACTTCTGAATATGCTTTGAAAGCTGTGAAAGAATCAGCCATGGAAGCTTTGAAAGCTTCCTCTCCTTCTTCAAAGCTTTGAAAGCAGCCATGATGTTCTTCTCTAATCTTTTATTCCTTAATTTTTTTATATTCATTTATCCAATTAATTGGCCTTTCTCTTCACATTCAAATCACAATTAATAAAACCCAAATCAAAGACCCAATTCATTGTTCTGTTTTCCATCAAAAGTTGTTCCCATCAAACTTTGAAGCTCTTGAAAGAGTTCTTGAGCTTCCTAGTATGGGTCTGGAGTGGCTGATCATTTTGTGACAGTGGAAACCATCAAAAGATAATTTTGAATGATCATTTTTCGTAACAGGTGATTGAAACAAACCCAGAAAATTTTTATTGAAAACTGAAAAGGGTTGAAAGAGAGAGAAAATTATGTGGCTTATTTCTAACCTTAAGATTTGTAGCTTGTCACGTGTCCTTCGTTGGAGAAATTATAGAGTACTCTGTTACCCACCTCACTTGTCCATCATTCTACTAAAAAATTTTCATTTGTTTAAAATTGTTAAGTCAGTAATTAATTTTTGTTTAAAAATTAGAGGATCAAGGTTTTTGAGGTTAGACTAGAATCGAACTATAATGATGTCATAATTAGTTTAATAATTATTTAAAATATAAATAAATATATTAAATTAGTACAAAATAGAAGAATTAACTAAAATAGTTCAATTAAAACTATAAATTCATATTTTAACTAAGTGAGTGTTTGGATCCACAGCATGTTTGCGTTTTCTGCCTTTTTTTCGTTTTCGATTTTTTTTTCAGCACGTGAACAGTAACATCACACGGATTCATTGTGCAGAGACAAAGTGCACTGTTCATGCATTGTTCACAGGTCCTACGATACTATTCACACATTTAAAAATTATTTTGTTACAGTGTTTTCAGTTTTTAATTTCAGCAAAAATAAATTGTATGCAAACGGACCCTAAGTATCTATTTGGATACAATGCTTGTGTCCACGTTTTGCGTGTTGGCCTTTTTTTTAGAAGCACGTTTTTGTTTTTTTCAGTGGGTCTTGTACATTGTTTACGAGACCCACAAATCTCTTTTTACTAAAACTTTCATTAAAAATGGGTCTTATGATACTATTTATATAATTAAAAATTATTTTATTACAGTATTTTTAATTTTCAATTTTTAACAAAAATAAACAATATCTAAACACACCTTATATCTAATATATCCATCCCAAGTCCAAGTATGAAATATCTATCCAATAATAATAATAACAATTTTTTATAAAAAAAAAAAATTAAGAGCATCAATTTGTTCCCGCACAAGAGGACAAAAGAGGATGATACGATGTATCATCATATCATGTGGGGCTCAAGAGGCTTTGTAAGAAACAAAGTCTCAGACTTGGCTTTACAATTTCCACTTTCCAATGCCCACGTGACTAGCTCACAATCCTAAAAAAACACTATAAACAAAAGCAGATGAAATTAAAGGCAGAAATAAAAAAAGCAATACAAACAAAAGCAGATGAAATTAAAGGAAGAGAGAAGAGGAAGTCAGAAACGAAACTGGTATCTAGCTGAAACAAGAAACAAACCTGAGAAGATATAAAATAGTGGGTAGTAACGTAACTCTATTTTATTTTTTCTCTTTTCTGATTTCTTTTTACTTTTATTCAAATTCTTTACCAGCAGATATTTTTTTTCCGACCAAAATATAGTAAATATTTCGGTACGATGCCGTTTAAGGCTTTAATTTTTTTTTTTTGTTTTTGTTTGTTTTTTTTTTTTTTTTTTTTGTTTTTAAAGGGAACTATGAGAACCGCAAGAACCGTGGGGTCTAACCGCAGTTCGCACGTGTCTCGCTTTTTTTCCATAGAGCAGTTCTTGAGGTTAAAAGAACCGTAAAAATGAGAGGTTTGTGGTTTTTTCGGTCGGACCATACGGTCCGGTTCGGGTTTCAAACCATGGAGGAGAGCCCGCCCCGGTCCTTGGGATCACCATTAATGAACGACGTATCTAATTCGGGATCTCGCTTAAAGATCCGTATTTTTCTTATATTTGATTGGGCTTTTATGATCATTTTTTTTAGTTTGAAATCTGCCTATTTTGTTAATTTTTATTTTTTGAAATTACAATAAATAAAAGAAGGTAAAAATTAGCTAAAATAATACTGTGAGACTCATAAATAGTAATAAAATAAAATAAAATAGTAAAATAAAATGGTAAAAATAATATTTGCCAATCAGACACTACATATTTCAGACTTTATGACCCACATTTTCGGCTATAGATCACGTCAACACGAGTTAGGCCAATGGGAAAAATATAAATTGCTCAAGCCAACAACTCTTACAAGCTAAACAAGGGCAGCAAATTACTTGAGCCCAGCCCACAAATATTATAAAGTGCAAAAGCCTTCGATCAAGCAAGGAATCATACGTCGATAATTTACACTATGCATGCAAATCTCTTAAAACAAATATAACACCCATAGCAAATCAAGCTGATCCATGTTAAAATCTAATGCGTTGTTACTTGAGACATTCATGACTAAATTATCGATGAACTTGCGGATAATATAAATTTAACGCGTTGTTACAAATTTAACACTACTATGCATGCAAATCTTCTTTAGTCAATTTCTTGCATGTTATTTGAGACGTATTCATGTATTTCGATAAGTCTAGAAAGAAGAGACATTATTATATATTTGAAAATTTGGAACTGTCTCTATATACATAAGTATAATTTAATTAAGATTTATTTTAAATACATGGCTTGTGTACCATGTATTAGTTAGGATACAAATACGTGTCTAAAACTAGACACGTGTCTTCATCTTAATGTTTCAAATGCATTGATACATTAGATACAATTCTAAACCTTATTTTATCTTAATGTGTCAAATGGATTGATACATACAATTCTAAACCTTAGTTTAAAATTTTGAGTGTCCATGACATGGCTCTATTATTGATCAAAGGTCACTCTAATAAATGAAAAAAGAAGAAGAAAAAAAAAAGGAATTAGCATTGGTTATCACATTCACAACAAACATTGTAGATTAATTGTGGCGTCCACATAGTACAGCACACATCAATGCATGCTGGACAGAGGCGGACCTAGGGGGACCATGCGCCCCCCCCCCCAAAAAAAAGAAAAGAAAAGAAGTCATCCATCCCATTAAACATAAAAAAAAAAGAAAAAAAAGTTACTTCTGTTTTTAACAAATTCCCAAATCATGGGTAGAAAAAAAAAAAAAAAAAAAAAAAAAAACCTTAGAGATACACTTCTCACCAGAGTCACCACACACCGCCACCAGCTTTCTACAATTCAGCCTCTACAAAATTACAAATACAACTCACCCAAATCACTATTGATTCACGGAACTGTCGTGTCATTGTCGGATCTCTACGGCTCGGTATACTCTTCGCCCCTCTAGAACATATCAATCTCTAAACGATAGTCTTTCTGTCTTTTGTGACTGAGTATAGATAAGTATTGTATTTGTTTTTAGATTGCGTATTGTATTTGTTTTGAAATCCACATATTAGAATGACTTTTAGTTATTATCTTTTTAATATTTATTATATATTTCATATAGTTATATCTTTTAAGTGGCACACTGATAGTAGGATTGCTCTCTACTTATTTATTTTATATTTTTATATTTAACTAGCTTCATCACACACATTTTGTGTGTGCGATGAGGCTTTTATTTTTTGGTCTAGTCCCTAGTGTCATAATTTTGCTTTTTTTTTTTTTTTTGTTTTGTTTTGTTTTTTTTTTTTAAATTTGAATAAGTTTGTTTTGAAAACATGAATTAGTAGGAGAGTGTCCTATTTTGTAGGTATTTGAAGTGAAATTTGAGATATAATTTTACCAAGTTGTTCTCAAGTTTTTTCTCTATTAAACCTAATGTTTAATGGTATTTTTGAACAATATAAAAGTTCAGTTCAAAGAGGAGAATCCTCTTATAGATAATATAGATAGATAGGACTAAATCTTTGTAGCTTTTTTGCTTCTCATTTTTTATTTTGTATTTTTATAATTTAATGGTTATAATGGGAGAAGGGAGATTGTTACAGAAGAGAGATTTAAACCTTAAATGTCTCATTTGAAAAATACTAATAGGTGTCAATTGAGTTACAAGACTTTTGATTTTTTTTTTTAATTTAAATTTTTTTTATAGTATATAACTTGGCCACCCAAGAAATTTTTTTTGACTCTGCCACTGATGCTAGATGTATGTCTTAAGTATACATTGTCGGTACCACTTGTAAATGATCCTTTGTCCATGACTATTACGTTGGCCTCTAACATATATTACTATTACTTCTAATCACATATATCCTTGTTTTGGAAACTAATTTCTAATTTCTACTTCTTCTAAAAAAAGAAAAAGAAAATTATATTTCTTCTTAACTTTGAAAAGTAAAATATTAAATTTGATAAGAATATAGTATAAACATTTATGTTTACGCCATCTAAGATGTTACAGTATTATTATTATTGTTGTTGTTGTTGTAGTAGTAGTAGTATAAAAAGTAGGGAATAATATATATATATATATATATATATATTTATAGACAAAACTTAAGGTATAGTTATTTAGGTACTCTTTTTTTTAGAATGCTAAGTATTTTAAAATACACATATAGGGAAAGGGGAGAAAATCTTAAAGAAACTGACAATTATTTAAGAACTCAATAGTATATTTCCTAATTAAATTGATATATACATATATACATGCACACACACACATATATATATATATAGAGTTATACTAATCAATGAAGCAAAAATACTATTATTTTTTTAAAGACAATTATATTAAATGTAGTAATATGTTTGAATTCAATTATGGAACACCTAAGTAATTGTACTTAAGATTTACCCTAAATACAATCACACCCTCATTCATAAAAAAATTAATCTCGTTTAATTAGAAAATTGAATCCCCCATTCATTGCTAGTGGACTCATCATTGGAGACACTAACAAGGTGTTGAGATCCACCTAGGGTATAATTTCATACCATTGAGGAAAGGCTTCTTTTTATAGTTTCCAACCCAATTGGTAGTCTCTCCATATTCACGAATGGTAAACTTTTTTTTCTTGAAAAATTATTTGGTGCTCCTGGAATACGGTGACGTGGTTCTCATTTCTTTCATATTCATGGTGAATCCACCTTAAAAGTAATTAGTGGGATTCACCATGAATCTGGGAGAAGGTAGCATCCGGAAGCATCTAACAAATACTCTCTTTTGTGGGTTCCAGTTAGCTCAATTGGTAAAACCTTTGATAGTTGAATAAGATATTTGGGATTCAATTTTCGCCTACACCAAAAACTAACTGGTGTCTTGGTCTGATGATAAAGAACTATCATCAGGAGCGGACGCCATAAGTTAAAACTCTCTCTCTCTCTCAAAAAAAAAAAAAAAACTCTATTTTCTTAGATTAATTTTCATAGAGTCCACTCGGTTCAGACTTAGTACTTGCATAAAACCAATCTAGTTCCCATTTAAACTTTATGTCACAAATTATGTTAACCCTTGTTAAACATCATGTGAACAGTTGCTTTAAATGATATTTATTTCAAAGTTAGAGATTTAAATAAAACATATTAATAGTTTAAGGTTAAAATAAGGGTAAATTGCAAATTACACCCCTGAAGTTTGGGTTGCTTGGACTTTAAACCCCAATGTTTCAGAACTTTAATTTTACACCCTGAAGTTTGGTTCCATTAGCAATTCACCTCTAATGGTTAGTTTTTGCTGTTAAGTGACACATGTGCCTGCTGATGTGTTTTATTTTTGCCAAATCAGCCCCAAAATTACATCGTTTCAATAAAAAATAAAAGCTTACCTGACACCGTCCAAATGGTATAGTTTTTCCCAAGCTAAAATACAAAACTCCAATCCTAAATTACATCGTTTCAATCGTATTCTAAAATCCCAAATCACTCTTATCATCACATTAGCTACTCCCAAATTGCACAGCAGGCCTCAACGTGAGTTACTCGCAAAAAGAATCACCAAAAATGAGTTCACGCTATATGCAATAGTGGCAATGAAAATCCTTTGGATAACACAAGAGGCCGCTCTGGTTTCAAACACTAAACCCAATTCAGCCAATTTAGGGATATTTAGGGATCTTGATTCTTGAGCCATTGCTCTTTGAGTTTTCAAGGCATTAATTTAGATTTAATGATGTTGAGAGGTCGTTATCAAATACACATTTGTTATACTAACAAGCTCAATACCATCCATAGTTTAGCAAAAAAAAAAAAAAAAAAAAGCTCAATACCATCCATAATTCCATAGAAACCAAAAGGTAGTTGAAAACATCATTGTCTAAGATGACATACCGTGAAGATTTTAGAGGTAGTCCTCCCAATTTTGAAAAATCATTCTTTAATAAGTTTAGAACAAACCCCCCAAAAAAAAAAGAAAAAAAAAAGTAATAATGAAATCACTTCCCTGCTAATCGTTAAACAGAATTTCCACTTATATATAGTCCTATTTGACATTTGTAGTCGGAAGAATTTGCTCTAGAGATACTCTTTATTTTGTTAGCTTGTTGTTGAGTATTTATCTTGTAGTGGTGGATGGGTTCTCTCGATGAGGCCTACTCTACGATTTGGGAGTAGCTAACGTGATGATATGAGTGATTTGAGATTTTAGAATTTGACTGAAACGGTACGATTTGGGTGTAGTTTAGGATTGGAGTTTTGTATTTTAGCTTGGAAAAAGCTGTACCGTTTGGATGGTGTCAGGTAAGCTTTTATTTTTCATTAAAACGGCGTAGTTTTGGGGTTGATTTGACAAAAATAAAACACTTCAGCATGCACATGTGTTACTTAACAGTAGAAACTAATCGTGGGGAGTGAATTGCTAACGAAACCAAATTTCGGGGTGTAAAATCAAAGTTCGAAAACTTTTAGGTGAAAAATCCAAGCAACTTCAAATTTTAGGGGTGTAATTTGCATTTTACCCTTAAAATAATAATGCCTAAAACTCTAATATTTAACAAGTAATTTACTGTAATATATATAAAAATTTAAGTATATATAATTTCTATAAGAAAGTATATATAGGGTTATTTATATTTATTTAAACAGAGTAAAAATTACATTAGTGATAAGCTGTATATATAGCAATTACTTAAATTAATTTGACATTCACAAAATTATAATGAACATAGTTATTCTAATAATTATTTTAAGAAATAAAGGGGAAAAAAAAATAAGGGTTTTAATCCTTACACAAATTAGGGTTATAAAGTACTATATATATATAAATCATTCATTATATTTTTATTCCACCCCCTAAGGCACAAATTCCTAACTTTTTTTTTTTTTTTTTAATAAGAAAATTCCTAACTCAGTCATTGGATATGTCTTTCTCTTGTGAGAAAATTTAGGCATGTCATGGTTGACACTGTATCGCTTGACTCTCTCTCTAATTTCTGGAATCAACCCAATTGCACATAAAGCAAAATAGAGACGCTAGAACGATATAATAACACAATTTCATGTCTTTTCTTTTGGCTTACGATAAAGATTCAAATGTCTCATCAGAAAGTTTTCAAAAGGCATATTAAAATTTGAAGGACAAATTCATGTGCTCACTCTAGTAGTACCTATCAAAGGTCACGATCTTAGGTGGGAAATAAAGAAACGCCTGAGTTAAGGTAGGCTCCAGTATTCATTGCGCCGACATAGTTCATTTGTTAACCACCACAAACCACAACAAAGGCTGAAGATTGCTTGAGCCCCCATAGTACATATTACTTGCTGATGCATAAAAGAGTAACAGAATACTTTTATTATCGTAAAATGTTTTTATGCCGACAATTCCTATCGCAATGACTGTCATTATAATACTGTGACGTAAGAGATTATGAATGATTATTATTATTATTATTATTTTTTTGCTGGGTAAGTGTTTATGCAGGAGATAGAACCCCTGAGCTGGTAGATCACTAGGAGATCGGGTACCACCTAAGCTAGAAGGCCCGGTGGTGATAATGAATGATTATTTATTACTTTTATATATCACTTTTTATATTTACTAATTATAATTAGTCACATTCATTAGAATTGTAACAAAAGTTATGGTATAAGAGTTCTTTATATTCCCCAATTAAAATATGATCATGTTAACAGATGTCCTAAAAACAATTGTTAATAAACTATAATAGGAAAGTTTTGACATAATTTTCATGAGAAATATAAAAAATTATCAATAACATTTATTATTTTATCTCTCAATAAAATATTACTTTTGTTATCAGATGGTGCCCTCAGTCTCATGCTTTTTTCATCAATATCGTTGTTTCCGCAGGTAATAAATATCTAAATCCTACATCTCTTGCGCTCTTAATTTTGAAAAGTAAATTACAAATTTGACATTATTATAGTTTAATTGAGAAATATAATACTAATAATAGGCTTTATAGCCAGTAGGGGGTGCTTTGTCATTTCCAGTCCTGTTGATATAGTGAACTCTGACATTTCTTTTCCCATTTTATCAAGTGCCTATTAAGAGCATCCCATTAGCTTGTGCATAAATTTTTCCATTTTACACATCTAAAACCTACTTTTTCTATTTTATACCCCCATTTTTACAAAACACCCATATTAGTTTGTCTATTATACACGTTTATTCAAATAAAATATTCTAAACCCAGCCACCATCAACCCGATCAATACCCAGCCACCATCAATGATTAATCCCCAGCTTCCATCAACCCGATCAATACCCATCAACCCGATCAATACTCATCAAAATCATCAAAACCCAGCCACCATCAACCCACAGATCAATACCCACAGATCAATACCCATCAAACAAAACTGATCAAACAAAAAATTTAAAAAGGATCAAAGTCTGGTGTTTATTGGTGAGGTTGGATTGATTGGTGAGGCTGATCAGTGAGGCTGATCGGTGAGGCTGGACTGATTGGAGTCGGTGAGGCTAGACTGATCATGTTGATGAGACTGGACTAAGGGACCAAAGATAAAAAACAGAGATGTGAGACTGAGAAGCTGATCGGTGAGGCTGATCGGCAAGGCTGGACTGATCAGCGTTGGTAAGGCTGGACTGATTGTGTCGGTGAGGCTGGACTGAGGGACTGGAGATAAACGAGAGAGGTGAGAGTGAGAAGCTGAAATGAGAGAGTGAGGTGAAGGAGAGAGAAAAAACTATAAAATAATAAATGCAAAAGCTACAGTAACTGTGCATATATGCATAATTACTGTAGCAATTGTGCATAAATGCACAATTTTAGACAAGCTGATTTGGTGTTTTTTTAGGCCAAAATATGTAAAAAGAGTCACTTTTTCTATTTTGCAAAACTATCCACAAACTGATGTGAATGCTCTAATAGATATTTTCTACGAAATCATAATAAGCTCTCATGTAAATAATAAATGCATAGAATTATTTTTTTTCGCAGTTAAATATTGTTAAATTAAGGAAAAAGTGTACAGTTAATTGCATCTTATCAGCCTATGAAAGAAAGAAAGAAAAAACATTGTATCTTATCCATTTCTTTCGCTAGGTTCAATTTTTTGTGGGCTAACATATCAATATAGTGGGCTCCATATGTGAACCCTTATAACATTGATTGGAAATGAAGGAAAGATATAGTTAGGTGATTAGGTCTTACTGTTGTTGGGAGGGACCTCTGAAATTAATTTTCCATACAAAAACAACAAAGGCTAGATCATGAATGACATCATTCATGAAAACATAGTTTCAAGTCCAAGCAATTATAAAAAGCCACCACATTGCACTAGTTTTGCACCATCCTTAATTTGAAGAGCCCAAAATGTCTTCCAAGTACTTGTTAGTGTTACTCCTTGGAGTGGTGCTTCTTAGTCTCACCACTTCCACTCTTGCTGATATAAAAAAACCTCCAGTTAAAAGCCCCCCACCTCACAAGCCACCTTCTCTTGAGGAGACCTTAGATGGCAAGCCACCCCCGAAACACAAGCCACCCCCGAAACACAAGCCACCAACCCCACTCGATAAGGAAGAGAAGCCATTCCCTGGACAAAAGCCACCAAGCCCTTTCGAGAAACCTCCAAAGGGTAAGGGAGAGAAGCCACCACCAGAACACAAGCCACCAAAAGAGCATTTCCCAGGACACCCTCAGCTAGAGGATGCCAAAGACTCGTACGAGCCGACCGCTGAGAAGAAGCCAATTCCTACTCCAACAAAGAAGCCGCCAGTGCTACCATACAAGCCCCCCCACAAGCCTCCATCAGCCAACTGATCAGTGGTTTAGATGTGTATTTAGTTAAAAATAAGAGCTGCACAACTGCTGTGTTAAGTGTCTATGGTTCAATTACTTTAGCGCAGGGTCATGTGCATGCTTAATTTGTACTTGGTTTTTGGGTACGTAGTCTGCATGCATGGACTGATGGACATGCAGGTGGCCTTGTTACGCTTAATTAATTAATGTCATGTATGTTATTATCACTATCTATGACATACACTCTATTCTACGTAATGATTGTGGATAGAAACTCTAATTAATTCATTCTAAAATAAATTAATTATTCTCAACAATTCTGTAAAACATAAATTAAAGTAAAATGGACTTCTTGTAATGACTAGCTATTAAGAAATTTAATTTAAGTTATTAACACGTAAAACCTATATGATATCGCACTAAAAATTCCGGTAAGTAAAATAGGAATAAATTAATTTAGCTGGCTTTCGGAGGTTTGTACAAATCTCGCAACGGGCTCAGTTTCCAATCCGATAAAGTAAAGATAGGGAAGATTTGTACAAATCTCTTAAACAACTTCTCATAGATCAACTTTATGTCGAAAGAGAGTTGCACGTTATGCACTATTTTGTTTTAACAATGGTTTATATTCCCATTGGCAGCAATATTATTGTTAGTTTGTCAAAGCCATCAGTTCACCTGTACATAGACAAGTGACTTTTTTTTCTTTTTCCTACCTAACACAAGAGTACATTGAGATGAAGGAAACCGATGATAAAGGAATGTCGGTTCGTTTTAGGAAAAAAAAAAAGTATCCATTATTAATGACAACACTTCATTGAAAATATGAAAAGCATAAATTGGTGGTGCTATTCATCAGTCCAAAAAGAAAAAATGTTATGGCTAAAATTATTTTTATAATTTTTTTTTTTTTTTACAAATGGTTAAAGCGGTGAATTGTTATTGATAAGTAAAAAAATAATGTTAGTAATAAGCTCAAATAAGAATTAATAAAAATTCGTCACAATATCAATTTGTAAAAATATAGTAAAATAATTTGTTTGCAGCATTTCTCATAAAAAAAAATAGTATATGTAACGAGCCACATGATCAGTGTGCCTTTAGTCACACTCATTTGTGAATGTTTAATTAGTTGCTATCCATTAAGATAGGCTTACTATGTTTCTAAAAAAAAAAAAGAAAAAGAAAAGAAAGAAAGAAAGAAAGAAATACTGTATATGCTTACTACATTATCTTTTGTATAAGTTTGATTTCTGTCAGATTATTAAAGGTTTAGCCAGCTGATGGTGGCCAGTACTATATATTCAATTAAAATAGGTATGCATTATAGAGTTCAGTCGGTCACATGACTTGTTTTCATCCCTCTTCTAACCACCGCTGGTTTGATGTCTAGTAATAAAGTAGTCGTGCTAATGGTGTGTTTAGATACCGCTTATTTTGCTAAAAATTGAAAATTGAAAACATTGTAGTAAAATAATTTTTAAATGTGTAAATAGTACTGTGGGACCCAGTTTTAAAATTTTTTTGAATAAAGTACTTGCGGGTCCCGTAAATAGTGCATAGGACCCACTAAAAAACATAATTTTGCTGAAAAAGCACTGTAGCCACATCTGAAAATGTGAAACACTATTCTTAAAAAAAGAAAAAAAAAGAAAGTGAAATGCAAACGTAGTTTCAACACTATCCAAACGAAGGCTAAGTGAACATTTGGATGCAGCTGAAATGATTTTTCAGCTGCGTCCAGCGTCTGTCAATGGGTCCCATGCACTGTTCACGGGATTCATAAACCTCTTTTTTCAGCAAAATTTTCATTAAAAATGGATCCTACAACATTATTCACACATTTAAAAATTATTTTATTACAGTATTTTCAATTTTCAATAATAAACTGTATCTAAACAGACCCTACGTGAGAATTTAAGAAACCCTACTGTGCACTTTTGTAGTGTTATTGGAATGTAGCTCAAACTGTATTTATCGTGCCGACATGTATTTAAATATCTTTTTTTTTTTAAAATTTTTTATGGGATGTATTTTTTGGTGGAAAGCGGGAGGTTTTATTTAATATCAAACTGAGTTCATACAACACCAACAACTGTGCTGGGGTTACAAAGCCGAGTTTCCCCCAGGCCAGTCAAGTCCCTCACATATGATACATAAACAAAAGTGGGACATTCGCTATACACAGTCATCAGATTCCAGTGGTGGGTCCCCCGCTTTGCTAGAGCATCTGCACAGCCATTTGCCTCACGGTACACGTGTTGCATATGTACTTCCCATTCCTGATCCAAGAGGTTCCTGCAATCATAAATCAAAGGCAGAATATTAGTGGGGTAGTTCATATTTGTATTTGTTAGCCAGTTTAGGACCACTTTAGAATCTAGTTCCAGCTGAAGGAGTTTCACGCCCATATTCCATGCCATTACCAGTCCCTGTCTGACCGCTGCCAACTCAGCCAAATTGTTTGTTGCAAGGCCCACATACGCTGAGAATCCTGAGATCCATTGGCCCTGGTGATCTCAAAGAACACCCTCTGCTCTGGACAAACCAGGGTTATCAAGGGCACTACCATCAGTGTTGAGTTTAAGAAAGGGGTAGGGGGGGCTTGCCAGCTGATAAGCTGAGGGACCAGGTCCGAGGGTCGTTTGGTGGTATCGACGAGGAAATGAAACTCTATCGCCGCTTGTACAGAGGAGTAGATAAGGCTATGTTGGGAGCGGGATTGGTTTTTGAATATTCTTTCATTTCGTGCTAACCAAAGTTTCCAACAGGTGAAGGGGAAATAGACCTGCCATGGGGGGTGGTGGGGTAAACAGGTCCTAACCATCGTAGCATTATATCTCAGCCAGTCTTGAAGCGGCAATTAGAAGAAGGACATGGGCAGGATACCTGGGGATTGGTGCCAGACCTCTTCTGCCCAAGGACAGTCACGAAGAATGTGTATAGTCGTTTCAGGAGAGTGGCATCTGGGACAGCGAGTATCCACAGATGGACGTCCAAAGGATAGGTATGTTTTGGTGGGGAGTCGGTCGCGCAGAGCCTTCCATAGAAAAATTTGGATCTTTTTGGGGCATGGGGATACCCAGATCCAGTGCCAAAGGGATTTGTTCCAAGGGGCTTGTTGGCCCTGATAAAGGAATTTTGACCCGGATTTGACGGAACACGTGCCCTTATTGTGGGGCCATAGAAAAGAGTCAGTAAGGCTAGCAAAGCGGGCCACAGGAATACCTTGAAGAAGGTCTTGGAGTTGGGTGGAGAGGGGGAGGTTAAGAGAGTCGAAAGACCAAGCCTGGTTTGACCAAAGAGAGTTGACTCGGCGGTCGTCCTCCTGGGGGAGGAGAAGACCCTCAATATAATTCCGCAGGGAACCGTTAGGAAGCCGATGATCTTTCCAAATTCGAACAGTCCTTCCATCTCCTACAATCCACCGCATGCCTTCAAGAAGTAGCTCGGCCCCTAGAGAGATAGCGGTCCAAATATGTGATCATCTTGATGTTCGGGGACTGGTAAACACAGTAGCATGGGGAAAATATTTTGCTTTTAGGACCTTGACCCAAAGCGAAGTGGTATTGGAATAGAGGCGTCAGGCCTGGTTCATGAGGATAGCTTTGTTTCTATGTCGGGTAGAGGATATGCCCAACCCTCCAGCCTCTTTGGGGAGCGTGACAGTCTTCCAGTTAACAGTGTTGCAACCCCTGTGATGATCGGTGTCCCCCCAGAGGAAGTGACAGCTCAGTTTATCTATGTGGTGGCAAATCTTTTGCGGGAGAAGCGTGGTTTGCATGGCATATAGTGGGACAGAGGTGACCGAAGCTTTGATGAGGGTGGCTCTGCCAGCCATCGAAAGATACCTAGCTTGCCATCCTTTTATACGCTTACGGATATTGTCCACCAGATATTGATAGGAGCTAGCTGTTCGATGGGTGGTAAAAATGGGCGTTCCAAGATAGGTTCCTATGCGGTCCGTGGTAGGGAGGCCAAGGATACCTGCCACTTGATCTTTTATATGCCTAGGGGTGCGGGGAGAGAACCAAGTTTTAGATTTGGTGGCACTCATAAGCTAGTCGGACGACTCACATAAATCAAGTAAGAGTCTGCTAAGATTTTTACAATCCCTGGCTGTGGCTCTCATAAACAAGAAGATGTCATTAGCAAAAAATAGGTGCGAGAGGCGGACCCCGGTTCTGAAGTTTATAGGGTGGATAAGTTTCTCACGGACAGCCTCATTCAACTTGATGGACAGTCTCTCCAAGCAAAGGATAAACAGGTATGGGGAGAGAGGGTCGCCGTGTCGGATGCCTCGGCTGGGCACCACTTCCGAGAGAGGGGATCCATTCCATAGAATATGGAATCGAGTAGATGAGATCATATTCATGATGAGTGCAATGAGATTAGGAGGCACCTGAAAGAATTCAAGGGTTTCTTGGATAAAGGACCACTCAAGACGATCATAAGCTTTTTCGAGATCCAGTTTAAGAGCAACGTACCCCGTCCGACCCCATCGAGAAATAAGATTCCGAATAACCTCCTGAACAATGATGATATTATCGCTCGTACGACGGCCAGGCACAAAGCCCGCTTGACAAGGATTAATGACATCTGCCATGAAGGGTTTGAGTCGATGCACAATAATAAGAGAAAGTAATTTGTAAAGGGTATTGCAGAAATTGATAGGACGAAATTTCGTGATCAAATTGGGGTGGGCAACTTTCGGAATAAGAACCAAGTTTGTGACCCCCCAGTTAGGAGGGATAGTGAGATGCTCAAATATGTCTTGAATAACTTGAATAATGCTCGGACCTAAACTAGACCAGTTTGATTGGAAAAAAAGAGCATGGTAGCCATTCGGTCCGGGGGCCTTTAAGGGGGGGAGAGCCTGGAGGGTCTGAAGAATTTCATCAGGTTGGGGAATCCTAGTTAGTAACTGAGCTTAGGTACGGAAGGGACTATTGGGACAGTAGAGCCTCTCATTGCCAGGGGTGATGCGGCGATACGATGATGAGGCCTGGAACAAAGTTTTGAAGGCAGTGTGAATGTGATGGGTTAGAGGCTCTCCAGTGAGCCATAATCCCGTGCCATCCTTTAAAGTTATCACTCGTAAGTGACTGCGTCGTTGGATGGTTTTGATGTGAAAATATTTAGTATTGGCATCTCCATAGTTTAACCACATGATTCGAGATTTGAGACGCCAATATAAATATTCTTGGTGGAGAACAATATTGTACTCCTGAGTGAGCTGGCTTTCGAGCGAGTACAAATAGGCAGAAGGTTTCCTGGCTAAGGCCACTTGGATACCTCTAAGTCTGGCTACCAAGCGGTTTTTACGATGAAAAATATTTCCAAAATGAGTTTTGTTCCAGGAGCGGATGTTTTCCATCAACGCATCCAGGCACCGAGGGAACCTCGATAAGGATGAGGAAGCAGAAGGGATAAGTTCTGAGGCTTGCCAGTTATCCTCCACAAGGGACGGGAAAGTGGGATCGGTCAACCACATTTACTCGAATCGGAAGGGTTTAGGGGGTTTAGGTTCCAATGGGTCAGTGTTCAGCAAAATAGGGCAATGATCAGACTTGACCCTAAGGAGATGGTGAATTTCAGCGGTAGGAAAGAGCAAAGTCCAGTCGGTATTGCCCAAACCTCTATCTAACCTCTCCTTAATAGTGGATTGCCAAACCGAGCTTTTGTTGGTCCACGTGAACCGGGGGCCATGAAAACCTAGGTCTATGAGTCCACATTTATCCAAGCAGTTTCTAAAGGCTGCAATGCGGGTTCTATTGACAGGAAGACCTCTTAGTTTTTCATCCTCCGAAATCATATCATTAAAATCTCCTAGAAGGATCCACGGAAGAGAGATATTCATAGCAAGATTTTCTAAATAATCCCAAAACGGTTTACGCTTATTAAAATGGGGAGGGGCGTACACAGCAGTAAGTAAAAAAGAAAGGGGTGGAGAAGGTACCTTCACAAGAGCGTGAATACTGTGATCGCTGCAGGTGATAATTTCGACACTGAAGGAGGGGCCTTCATTCCAAAGCAGCCAGATTCCTCTAGAGAAACCAGCTGGGTCCACACGTCATAAGTGAGAGTACGGGAGCGTGTTTATGGGATGTATTTAAATATCTAATCTATGCACAATGTGGGACTTCAATGCCATATTGCCATGTGATAAAAAATGATGATTAATAATAGAACTAAAAAATTCATAAAAGATTCGCTGGGCATGTGGCCCATGGGACCAACCACTAACTTTTTTTTTTTTAATTATTATTATTTAATAATTATAAGAGAAGAGATTTGATCATTGAGGGTGTGTTTGTTTGGAGGTGAAATAGAGTGGATGGAAAACTTTGTAGAGAAAATAGAAATGAAAACTTTTTTTGGAGTGTGTTTCGTTGGGTAGAAAGGAAGGAAAATAAATAGTGGGGGCTAGGTGTTTTCTTCTTGGATCCTCCAAAAAGTTTTCTCCTTATAATGGGGAGCAAACTGGGAGGGAGAAGATCAAAAAATACCCCTCACATTGGACTTCACCTTCAACGTGTTTTTTTTTTTTTTTTTTTTTTTTCTTTGATTTCTGGATGTGTTAGCTTTCTTCTTCTTCTTTTTTTTTTTTTAGAAAATAGTTTTGGGTTAATTTTTTTTTTTTTTTTTTTTTTACTTTAATAAAGTGTCCATCTATAGATTCTATACACAATTTTAAAAAAAGTATAATGTGTTACTTTTTGTTTTATTTAATAGGAACATGATGGTAAATTTATACAAACTTTATTTTTAATCAAACAAAAAAGTTTTTTATCCCTCCACTTTTCTTCCCTCCCAACCCAATACAAATGAAGAAAACTAAAATTTTTTCTATTTTCCTACTTTTCCATTATTTCTTAATTTTTTATCTTCTCACTTTTCTATCATCCCAACCGAACATATCCTAAATATTTCCGGAATATTACACAAAATACTAGTTGCGGTATGAGACACTTGACAACACCAACCCTTTTTCCTAAATTTTTATATATCATGGATTCTGACTGTTTTTTTTACTACTTTGCGCTAAGGTGTTTATGTGGACCACGTACGTATTACGGACCAATATATAGATGTTTTTCCTTTCGGTGGGAATGATATCCATCTATAGGATAGGATATAAAAAAATCAAAGTAAGAAAATTGGGTACGTAACTGAGCTTAAACTTAAAAGATTCAAAGACTGCATGCAAAAGAGATCGCTACATCAGCATGGAAAGCAAAGAGATAAATTCGTTTATGTTACTAGCCTTCACCAGAAACAAAGTAACAAGCATTGCACATTGTCAAACTTTTGAACTCAGTAGACCCAATTGGACCCCCTCCCCTGACTTGAATAATTGCACATTCAAGAAGAAAAGATATCCATTTTGAACTGTACGTGTCTATGGTAGGGTATGTTTTAAATGCTTAATGACGTATGATCTGACGAAATAGGCTCTAATATCCCTTATAAAAGGCCAAGAAGTATTGCTGTTTTGAACCATCCAGAGACCAAAGATGACTACCAGCAAATACATTCTAGTGTTGCTCCTTGGAGTGGTGCTTCTAAGCACTGCCTCAATGGCTGATCACCATGAGTCTCCCAAATATGAGCACAAACCTCCCAAGGGAGAAAAGCCACCCCCAAAACACAAGCCACCAACTCCACTCGATAGGGAAGAGAAGCCATTCCCAGAACACAAACCACCAAGCCGAGGTAATGAACCTCCAAAGGGTAGGGGAGAGAAGCCACCACCACATGATCATCACCCTGGACACCTTTTATTGGAGTCTTCTTCCATTGATGGCAAACCTCCTCCCAAGGGAGCAAAGCCACCACCAAAACATAAGCCACCAACCCCACTCGACAGGGAAGAGAAGCCATTCCCAGAACACAAACCACCAAGCCGAGGTAATGAACCTCCAAAGGGTAGGGGAGAGAAGCCACCACCACATGATCATCACCCTGGACACCTTTTATTGGAGTCTTCTTCCATTGATGGCAAACCTCCTCCCAAGGGAGCAAAGCCACCACCAAAACATAAGCCACCAACCCCACTCGACAGGGAAGAGAAGCCATTCCCAGAACACAAACCACCAAGCCGAGGTAATGAACCTCCAAAGGGTAGGGGAGAGAAGCCACCACCACATGATCATCACCCTGGACACCTTTTATTGGAGTCTTCTTCCATTGATGGCAAACCTCCTCCCAAGGGAGCAAAGCCACCACCAAAACATAAGCCACCAACCCCAGTTGAAGACGGAGAGAGAAAACCATTCCCAGAACACAAGCCACCAAAGGGTAAAGGAGAGAAGCCGCCACCAAAACACAAGCCACCAACCCCACTTGAAGATGGAGAGAGAAAACCATTTCCAGAACACAAGCCACCAAAGGGTAAAGGAGAGAAGCCACCACACAAACCCCCAACTGCCAACTGAATGCATAGCTAAATGTTTAGAAAATAAGAGCTACAACTTATGTTATCTTTCATGTCAGTCACTGTTCTATACGTGGAACAGTTACTAGTAGCATTGAGCTATGTTCATGTTGTGTACTCTACCAGTTTTAGTGTATGTAGTTTGCTCTGTTGCTTATGAGTATATTGACATGCAGTTATGCTTCTTGGTACTACTATCTCAATGAGTAGATCGAATCGTTTTCTATTTTACATAGAAGAACAAAAAGTCACGTTTGCATTATGTATTCTCGTAAAGATTCTAACTTTTCTTAATATTGAGATCTTATCACATATCTCAATCGGGACCCGTGATTCTCATCCAAGGAAATTAAGATTTTACGAATATTATTCTCAGCAGAACGAAAAGCACCAAAAGTGTATTTCCTAGGACACCCTCCCACGGTTGATGCCAAAGACTCGCACAAGCCGACTGGGTACATTACAGAATTTTGGTCGAAATTCAACTAAGACAATTTATTGCTAACCAAAATTTGTGCGATTTAGGGGCTGTTTGGCCAATGTTTTTTCATCACTCAATTTCCATCACTCATCACTCAATTTTTCACACCCGTTTGGCATCATCACCCAATTTTCATCACTCAATATTTTTCACACTATTTGTGGGCCCATACTTGTCAGCCGGTGCAGTTTTTTTTTTTTTTTTTCTCAGTACCCAAACTCACCAAAGCTAAAAAAAAAAAAAAAAAAAAAAAAAAAAAAAAAAAAACCAGAACTGAAGACCGAACAAGTGAAAAAAAAAAAAAAAAAAAAAAAACCCAAACTGAAGACCGAACAAGTGAAAAAAAAAGAAAAAAAAGTCAAAAGGTGGTCAAAAGTTGTGGCTGTGGGTCCCTCTATGTGTGTTTATTTACGGAAATGCTATTGAGTTATGAGTTATGGAAACTGAAAACAGCCTTTGGTTGTTTTCAGTTTCCATAACTCATAACTCAAAAATCAGAGAATTGAGTGATGGAAACAGAGTTATGGAAATAGAGTTATCGTTTGCCAAACAACCTTTTTGCTATGGGTCTCACCATTTTTGAGTTATAAGTTATGGAAATTGAGAATTGAGTTATGGAAACTTGCAATCCAAACAGCCCATTAGTATCTCATCATTAGGTCTAGTGGACACCAGATTTTTGTGACCCACTTGCCTACCCCAACTTTTTCTGTATGTTAAGAGAGTGACGTGTGTGTATTGGCAACACTTGGATGATTTATGTGCAAGTGAGCCTCTTTATTTATTTAATTTTTAATCTAAGAGTAGACACTATCTATTGGTTTTTTAAGTGTATGATTGATCATCTAAAATCTAATTTATTTTAATTACTTAATTAACAAAAGAATTTTCGAAGGCTTCTAGACTAATTACGGAAGAAAAAGTCTCAAATGAAAGATTTAGGACTCAGAAACTTGATTATATACAAGGAAGATGTTACACATCATATAACACCTATCCAAAGGATAATACCGAATTTTAATTTAAGAAATTGCGGACAAAGGCCTTTTACACAAGTTGAAGAATAAACTAAATTTACTTGGTGGTATTATATTTATGTTACAAAGTTTCAGAATGAGAGTAGGAATTAAGTATTAGTAATATACTTTTTTTTTTTTGTTGGGGTTAGTCATCATAGTGGCACGGTGTATGTGGTTTAATAGGAATGCAGTGAGACAAGGTAAAACTGACAGTCAGCAGCTAAAATTTTGTGGAAGGCCAAGTACTTACTGGAGGAGTTTCAAATGGCTAACTTCAAGTTAGCTTGCCATGAAACCAATGATATATATAGGCAGTGGATACCCCTAGCCCAGTTATGGTATAAGACTAATAATGATGGGCTACTTTTTTTAATACATAGTTTGCAGGAGTTGGGGTTATTATTCGAGACTACAAAGGGCAAGTAGAGGCAGCCCTAAGCAAAAACTTACCAATCCCTCTGGGTCCTATATTGAAGTAAAAGCATTGGAGGAAGGGGTTCCTTTTGCTTGGGATGTAGGGCTATGAGATATGGTGCTTGAGAATGACCCTAAGATAGCTATTGATGCGTTAATTGGAACTAGTGAAGCTCCAGTTGCTATTGACAATATTATAGGCAGGATTGGAGCAAAATTGCAAGATTTTAGATATGTGGAAATTTTCCATGTTGAGTGAGATGGCAATCGTCCAGCTCACCTTTTGGCTTAGTATGCCAAATATTTAGATAGTTATCAAACTTAAATAAAGGAAAACCGTAATATGGTTGAGTCGACTTTAGCTCATGATGTATTATGTTTGTGGAATTTTGAGCAAAGACGCTTGTTGTTGTAACCAATGAGAGAGAGAGGATATACACTTTGGAATTAGGTTAATTGTGGGCCTAGATGAAAACTAATAAGCGGTTGGCCACATCAATATTTTGTAAAAATATTGTAAAATAGTTTGTACTAATAGCATTGCTCTTATCTTTAGAATTGTTGGGTTAAGGTAGCTTGATACCGGTTAATTAATTCAATTATCCAAATTGATTAATTAGGTTCAATTGCATGCAAATCGTGAAGGCACCAAAAATCACCAAAAATACTAAATGCAGTAGAAAATAAATTTTACTCGATGATTTGTTGACAAATGAGGAAAACCTCGCAAGACAAAAATCCTACCAGGTGATTTTAAGGCCACTTCTCCCAAGAATCCACTAATCAACAATCAAGCGGTTACAAGTATAAAAAATCTTACCAACTATTTTTGTCTATCCCGAAATACCAACCTATAGTTAAATCTTTGCTCCAATACCTAATTGGACTTGATCTTGTAGTAGCATTTTTTCCCTTGATGCACAAACCTCCAATTTGTGGCTAACTTTTTGCATGGATCTCAGTACGTGACTAACTCCAGCAACTTGAACGGATGTTGTTGGCTGCAAAGTTCTTCACTTCATCAACAATGAAGATCTGGAAGCACTTGGTTATAAAACTCTATGGCGTACAAACGCAGTAGCTTCTCACAGAAAAAATAAGTCTCTTGGTCTCTATATCCATATGTGACGGCTTTTAAAAATAAGCCTTATATATGTCTAGGGTTGTGAGAAAAAAAAAAAAACCCAAAAAAATTACTTAAGTTGGGCCGAATTTCAGATCTGGAAAACTGAAAATTGCAAGTCTCGATAGATCGAGCTGTTGTCGAGCTCTCTATCGAGCTGCTGTCGAGCTCTCTATCGAGCTTCACATTAAGTCTCAATAGTAGGCATTTATAGAGCTATCTGTCGAAATTTAATGAACAACTTTTCTTTACTTGTTTCTTGGACCAATCTTTATGTCTTTAATACTTGACTTGAACAACATGTTTCTTGAAGTACTAAACCCATCTTATATCTACTCAATTACAAGTAAAGTGCATTTTGTCAAAAGATTAGCTAATTACAATAAAATATGATCTTAACAAGAATAATGTTAGAGAAACAAACTATTTTACAAAAATTTTACAAAGTGCTGATATGGTGAGTGATTATTGGTAAATGAAAAGATGATATTAATGGTGGGTTTAGATGAAAACTAATAAGAGATTGGCTACATCAACATTTTGTAAAAATGTTGTAAAATAGTTTGTGCCTGTAGCATTACTCTTATCTTTAGAATAATGCTAGAGATACAAATTATTTTACAAATTTTTTTACAAAGTGTTGATGTTGTGAGTGATTATTGGTAAATGAAAAGGTGATATTAATGGTGGGCCTAGATGAAAACTAATAATAGGTTGATTATATCAACATTTTGTAAAAACGTTGTAAAATAGTTTGTGCCTATAACATTACTCTTATCTTTAAGTAGTACTACGGCCACAAATTATTTTATAACATTTTTACAAACTGTTGACGTACCCAACTTTTTATTGACTTTCATCTAGGCTCATCATTAACATCACATTTTCATTTACTAATAACTACTCACTACATTAGCAGTTTGTAAAATTTTTTGTATCTCTAATATTACTCTTTATCTTTTTTAACTATTAGATATTTTATAAATTTATGCTATAAAAAATGTGTAACTTTTTCAAATACCGTTATATATATATATACACACTAAATTATTTATACGATAAAAAACAGTGAAATTAGAAAGCTCCGACCTACACTGGAAATTTAAGAATAATCAAATTGATAAATCACTTCACTTTTGTAAAAGTAAGAAGTCTTGGAATAGCGCTCATGAGTCATGAATGGCATGGTTGCAGCAACTACGGCTTACTCAACGTATAGTTTCCCTCATATTCTATTGACAAATGGACAGAAACAGTGAAGGCTAAGTAAGCTTATCTGCACAACAATTTCATAACTTTTTTTTTTCATAATTTGCTGAAGTTGAAATTTGTGGTTGGTGTAACGTCATTTCAATGTAAGCTCATTACGAATATTATTTTTATTATATACTAATAAGAAAATGCCACTTCAATGGATTAAAAAAATTACGGTTTTGTTTTTTTTGTGGTACCAAAGTCCAAACGTATTTTTGGTCTTGTTTGAGTTTGAGAATGTGTTTCTCCATAAACTAATTGGGTAAAGGCTACTTGTCAATTCTTTGGCCAAAAATCCTAAAAGTGAGAATTTTGGGAGCGTGATACGAACAATATTTTTAGACTTATTTTTCGTTATGGGATATAACTCTAGCCAAAATGATAATTAGGCTTTGTTTCTTGCTAATGTGATTGTGAGCCATAGTTAATCCTTAATTAAAGTGGACCTTTAGGCTATTCATATTGTATAAGTTGTTTAGAACCGCATCCATGTTCAACAGGTCTCCCTGTTTCTACCTTGCCAGAACCAAAATTTATTGTCTGAAAACGATTTTATCAAAATAGGCTCCACCTCTGTTAAAATATGATCCCGACACACTTCCTTAAAAATAAAATCCCTACTTGACATAAATTTAGCTTCTAAAGTCTCAAAACAACAGTAGTAAGTGACTTTAAGAATGCTTCACATAATAACCCGGATCTAATTAATTATTTGCACTTGCTTTCAACTTCATAAATTTAATTATAAATTCATTTTTATATTAGAAGAAAGATTGCATACAAATTTTGTTGTAGTCAATGGCTACAACGGCTACTAACAAAAAATTAACATAGACTACATATTTTGAAAATCTTAACCGTTGAAATGTATGTTTTTTATATTCGTAATACGCATGTCAAATTTCGTGTCAATTGAATGTTATTCATTATTTGATCTATAAATTTATTTTTATGCATAATTTTAGCCTACAAAAACTTGAAATTTAAACATTTGATTAATGCAATAACTATTGATTTTTTATTTTCTAGAAATTTTGCAAGAATGAAGAATATAATAAAGAAATGTTATCCTCCAATGGTTAATTTGAGCTGATGTAATAAATTTGAATAATAATTTTGTGTTTATCAAATGATTAATTAAATAGTAATATCAATTTTTTTAGGGGGGGGGGGGTAAAAAATAACATCACCTTCTCTCTCTTAGTCAAGGACCATTAAGTGTACTGGGTGTGATCTTCTTATAGTGTAACCTGACCCTCGAACTCATCATTGGTAGAATGCAAGTTATTTTTATCTAAGAAGTTATTTCTAAATAAAAGGGTTTTTATTTCTTATATTGTTTTTCCCTTAAAATAAATAAAGTTTATTGATTAAATAGTAAATATTATCCAATTTGAACGAAATTTTACATATATATGTTAAAAATATAAAAAACTTGCAATCTAATCGTTAGATTTTCAAAATTCACCTATAATAAAAATATATATGAGAAATTTGAAAAGTTTCTCTCTAAAATAATTTGGAGAGAAAATAGCATCTGATTTGAAATAAACTTTACATACATGTTAAAAACGTATGGAATATGCAATCTAATTGTTAGATTTTCAAAATTCATATTTAATAAAAATATGTATAAGAAATTTTAAAAATTTCTCTCCAAATTAGTTTAAACTTCTCTAAAAACTCTGCCTGACAGGCCCATTATCTCTTTGAAATTTGGACCAACACATGAAAGACATATTAACAAAGGGACTTGAAGGCCGATTACCTTTTACAAATTGGGCACCCTACACATTAGCCCCTTGAAAAAAATGAGGATGCTGAGTCGGACGTAGATGTCTTTCTCTTCCTAGAGTCAAAGTAACTTTAATTTCTAGAGTGTCTCCTCTTACACTCTCTAACGTCATTGATTTGCTCATCATACTCTGAAAGTCCAAAATTTAGACACTTTAAGTCAAAAAAACCATTGCGTTCATGGGGATTTTCCATTTGTGACACTACTAGCAAATCTCAGCTAAACGGAAAGATAGTTCTTTTGAGGAACGAAATGATAGTTGAGTTTGAACACGATGAAAAAGTTTGTTGAGCTAGTTTATCCATTTCCATTTCAATTGTCCCTCTAACTTTAATTACTCGCCGGTCATTTCATTATAAATTAAAATAACTGTCAGTTGCAATTATAAATCCTGAACTTAGGCCTTTTTCCTAAATTTATAATTCCAGTTATTCTAAACTAGAAACGCATATAAATTGGTTGGCCTAACAAGTGATTTTCTCTCTGAGATCACACAGCTGATTTTCATATGTTTTCTCTGTTTTGGTCCAAAGCCAAGAATGGGCTTTGTAACGGGGTTTCTTTGAATGCCGATTGAACTTTTGGTAAAGATTGGAATTTGTATTAAATCCCTAATACAACCCCCTAGAGATAAACTTTATATCAAAAGAGAGTTCTATTTAATCTATTATTTCATTTTAACAATTAATTACAGTCCAAGCAGACAGAAATATTATTATTAATCTGTTAAAGCCATCAGTTCAGCACATAGTTTTTTTTTTTCCCACCTAACAGTCACAAATTTAAGTACATAGTCATAGAGATGAATGAAACCATCATGACAAATAAATGTCTAAACGGGTTTAAATACAATTTCATTGAAAATATGAAAGCATATATAAACTGCATCATAATGGTGGTGCTATTGACAACTCCAAAAATAGTATTTGTAACAACTCACATGTGCCTCCAATTTCAACACTTCACACTCATTTGTGAATGGTTAATAATATTATTTGCTATCCATTAATTAAGAATCTAAGTACATTATCTTTTGTAAACATTTGTCTACATATTTTATATTACGCTATGAAGTTTGATTTCTGCCCCTATAAATCAGATTACATATTTTATATTTTATATTACGCTATGTGAAAAACGCGGATGATTATTTTTTGATACAGGTACTGTAGCTCAGCCGAAAGTATAAAGGGCTGCGTTTTTTTTTGTTTTTTGTTTTTTTTTTCCTCACCCACCCTAGCTAATGCCTGTGCCTTCAAAGAGTTCCACTCCCACCAGAGAAATCCATGAGGAAGACCTACATCGGTCCGACGCTGGCGAAGAGCTTAGATGAGAAATCCACGAGGAAGACAACCCCAGTCTGACGCTGGCGTGTACTCTTCCTTCCATAAACCCATTTCACCCTCTTCCCCAATTTCACTCCTCTCCCACCCATGACACCTCTCTTCTCATAAACCCATTTCTCCCTATTCCAATTTCACTCCTCTCCCGGCCTAACACCTCTCTTCCCATAAACCCATTTCACGCCTCTTCCAATTTCACTTGTTGACCCATTTGTTTAATTTTTGGGTAAATGGGTTTTTGAGTTTGTGAATTGTGGATCTTTCGTGTTCTAAATAACAGGTACATATTACTTTCACAATATTCTCATTACTGTGATTCGTGTGTGTATGTGTGTTTTCTCTTTGTTTCTTTCTATTTTGAGAATTGGATTTCAATACTTTGATTGTTGTTTGAAACGCGTGATGATCAAAGCTATAAATGGAGATGTGGATCTACCGGGTTTTTTTTCTTTTTTTTTGGTTCTTTTTGCTTAAGATTCCGACTTAGCTTTATGATCAGCTTTGTTTTTTGTTTAGCAGTGAGATTTGTTAATGTATTTACATATTTATGGACCTACATTGTGTAGATTGAGATTGGAAAATATTTGATTCTCTCTCTGTAAAAACAAGGTGGAGAGTGAGCTTGTTAGTTCTAGACCCACCACGTAACTTAACAATAAAAAAGAAAAACACCTTGGATCCAAAGTTGCCAGCGACTAACTTGCCACCATCTCTGCTAGTAGGTGGATAAGTTTTGAAAATGTGGATAATTTGCTATTTAATTGCCTATGGCTATGGAATTATGGGATTTCATTGTAGTTTTTGGGTGTGAGTGGATGATGCCTTAGACAGTGAAAGGAGGGCTTAAGTGTTGCTGACAGAGTTCAAAGGCATTTGAGAGTGGAGTTTGGAGTGCTATTCCTCTTTGCTTATTGTGTAGTGTTTAGTGGGAGAGAAATAGGATGATGCTTGAAGACTATGAATTATCTATGTCGAGACTTAAAAATCTTAGTTTGCCAGATCTTTGTTTTATTGGCTGTCTTTGGATGCAAGTAGACCTCAAACAATATTGTGATTTTATTGACTCATTACATTTGTAACTTGATCTAAAAATCCTTTTGGGTATACGAATAGTATACTCTATTGGTTTCTTTTATGTAATTCTTTTTTGGTTTAATGCAATCATTTATAATTTATAAGAAAAAAATTGTATAAATTTCCTTCCTTGAATATGCTCATACTATAAGGTATATAGTCTACTTTAATTTTCTATTTTGATGTTTGTGCAATGTGCTTGATATTTTAATTTCTACAAGCATTTTGAGTCTAGTTATGTCAAATCGTTTATAAAAACTCTCGTGGGAATTTTGACAGGTTTCCTTGTTTGCACTGTCTTTTTGGAGTTTCCATTTTGCAAGTTTATGTGCATTTAGATTACTTGTATATGTTGGCTACATTGGATATGCCTTCCCTTCCTTATTCCGTTTGCACTGGTTGAATAGGTTGCTTCTTGTCTTCATTCTCTTGTGGGCTGTTAGCACATACATTTTCATAGTAGCATTTTCTTTCTTGAATTGGAAACTTGAAAAGGCAATGACCTTTTGGTTGTGTGATTAACTTACCAATTAAAAAAAAGGATTAAATTACAAACTCTACTCTTACGATTCTCGTCTAGTTTTTCAATTCATAGCAATTGATTAGTATTCTAGATTTTCTTTCTTTAACTGCAAAATTATGGTAGTAAAAAGTCTCACGCATGCAACAACATAATTTATTACTATCTGTGTATGTAAACATATGGTCTAAAACAAAGCTTTTTCACACATTATACATAGAAAAGGATTGTCCCAGCTCCTGAAGAGGACAAAGAATGAGGGACTTTTTTTAATCCCCTTTATGGATCTTTATCCAATTGATTTCTTCAAGCTCTCTCACTCTGAATAAATTTGAAAATGGGAATAGTGCAATAGTAAGCTCCAAAACTCTTGAGTCCAATAAAATCCCTCAATGTTTTTCTCATTTCCTTTTCCTTGGTATTGAGTGCCGCCTCTTATATCCTACACATAATTGCATCATTACATGTTAGGGGAAGAAATCAAAAGCAAAAACCTCCAGAATTACAGATAAGCTAAAGTTCATTGAGTAATCCACAAGAAGGGGTAAGGACCAAATGAGTAAACCTTCAAAAAGGTTTTTATGAGAAATGACTGAAAATCTTGGTAAATTAAACTAGTTTGTGATTTGGATTGGTACTTACTCTTGGGCTTGATCTGGTCTGCTTGATTGTTCCTAGTTAAGCAGCAAACTAGCAGTTCAACTTGTTACCAGTGAGATTGCTTATTAGGTTGATGTTATTTAGCTCTTTTATTTCTTCCATTATATTGATTACTTACATATGCACCTTATTCTCTATTTTTCTTTTTCAAGCCCAGGATATGTCAATGTCGGAAACAATTAACTATCTCTCTAGTTATTATGGCCATTTTTGTGACATTGACAACTGCATTAGAACTTCCCTGAAACTTCATACATTTGGTAGGAGGTTTTATACTTGTCGCTATTGGTCGCCAGTAAGTATCATATCCAAGTATTGGCAAAATATTTGTGTTGTGCATTAAAGAACCAATTCGTTGTATTCCTGTTTAAGTATTGTATTGTATTGTGCAGGATGATGACCGTGCATGCAAGTTCTTAAAGTGGTTAGACACCAGCATTTGTTGTACGCGTGGTGCAGCAACAACACCTATTGTTATCGCCAAATTCAAGCGATTAGAGCATGCGGTGGAAGTTGTCAATGAAGAGTCGAAGCAAGCACACGCCCTGACAGCCGCAGCATTGGAAAAGGAGCAAGTTGCAAAACGAAAGGTTGAAAGAGCCAAGGCTACACGCATGATTTCTAAAGAGAAAGTAAAGAAGTTGACAATAGCTCTAGTAGTATCTTGGATCATGTTTCTAGTATTGCTTATCTTGTCTACTAGTTTAGGGGAAGTCAAAATCAGGCATATGTATTTGCCAAAATGAGATGTGTATGTATGTAATAATACAGACTTGTATTATTACATTTGTTTTGTATGTTAATCGTACTATTACAAGTAACAGTTTATGATATGTATGTAGCTGTACTTCTTAAAACAATGTGGAGATGTTTGAATTTGCTCTATGATGTTAATGGCCACGTTGATGGAGATTGTAAGTTCTATTGTTGTATATGTGTGTCTATATATACATACATACATACATACATATATATATATATATATATATACATTATATTTATTTATCTATATACACTTTGCTAGCAATTGATAGTTAGGGTTCTTGGTGTCTTTAAAACAAATTCAAGGTAGATATATATATATATATTTTTTTTTTTATATTTTTTTAAATTCCTCACAGATTACTGTTGCAATCTTAAAATCCATTAAGTTTATCTCTTGTTCAAATAAGATTGGAGTCTATTCAGAAGTCCCCTATAAGCTTGAAATCTACTGTTGCAATACCCATAAGTTTCACATGTAACGATATATACAAATGCATAAATCAAAGGTATTACAATCAAGTTTTGTGAGCCATCAATTCTGCTTACCAACAATAAATCACCATAAAACAAAAAATAGTATTACATTGAAGTTTATGAATCATCAGTTATGGTCAACACAAAAAAATTACTATAATGTTAATGGTATTTTCAACCACACTAATTTCTATTGTGACAAAAATAATAGTCACCATAATCAATTAAGGAGAATATAACTTCCGTAACAATTTAAGTCCTACGATGGACGCATCTTACATATTGATGCTGTGATATTGTCATGAACCTCTTTCATCTCAACTTCATCCAAGATTGAGATCTTATGTGCCATGGCATCATAATGACCTTCCTTACTATGTCCATATGTGCCCTGTGCAGATCTGGAACGTTCAACGTCATTGTTTTCATGTGCTCTAATGAAATTGTGAAAAACCATTGTAGCAACAATGATGTGACATTGAGTACGTATATGAAAGGGTGGCATACTTCTCAAAATTTTCCATTTATTCTTCCAAACTCCAAAAGTTTGTTCTATGACCAAACAGAGTGATGAATGGAGATAATTAAGTCTCTCCTCTGGACGATGCAGCTCTTCACCTCACTTAAATTCAGGGATGTGGTATCTCTTCCCCTTAAATGGTGCAAGGAACCCTCTCTTCATAGGGTACTTGAATCAACAAGGTAATACTTTCCTGCAAATGAACATGTTTATTACATTAGCATTTCCACTACATAATACATACTTTAATACTGTAATTAAACTGCATATTTACAAACCAGCTGGAGGTTTTAGGAAGTTGTCACTCCCATTATTGAGGCAGTTTAAAAAAATCCTTGTGTCATGCATTGACCATTCCCATCCAACATATGCGAATGTGAATTTCATGTCAAAGTCACATGCGCACATGCAATTTGTTGTTGTGGTCCCCTTCCTGCCTCTGTATGGGTGTTGCTCATCAATTGGTACGACCACAGGGACATGGACCCCATTAACTACACCAATGCAACCCTAACCATTGCCACAAAAATACCATGTGAAATGAAATACGTGGTATGCCCATAAAGATAATTTGTATAAAATCAAGTTAAGATACCAAATTCACAAAGTACCTTGAAATGTGGCCAATATCGATCTGAATGCTAAATATGTTCTGGCACGTTACGAAATGTATGATCAGCAGGGTTGATAATGTCTGTTGCCATAACGGTGGCTAACAATGTAACTACCGTGGCCACGTGTCGATGCGCTGTCTCATCTGAATGCTGAAATCTATCCTGCACTATTCTGTTACCTGTGGCATGTCCAAGTACCCCCAATGTCATTGCCACAGACTCTTCCAAGCAAACTCTTCTACTACTGTTATATCCATACTGAGTGCGCAATGTATTACACAGTTGTCGAAACACATGGCTTGACATTTTAAAGGTATTGTGACATTTCTGCTCATTTCTATTTAATGTATACTGTACCCATTCATACCCTGTTTATATATTTTTATGCATTGGTACTTTGGTCATATAGGTCTCCACATAAGCTACTCATGCACTCCTGGCTATATATGCTGCGAGTACAATGTCGTCACTTAGGTCGAAGTCTGTGTCCCTGCATATGTTACCGACTTTAATTGCATGTACAAATATTAATGTGATACTATAATATGTAGGCTAAAAACAAGTTGTTAAACTTTATTGAACCTTTATTAGTATTAGGCTCAAACTATGGTGGTACCAATAAATTAACAATCCTAAGCATATGCTTTCACGATTTCATCCAGGATTACTAAAAATTGTATATTCACATCTAGAGGGGAAAGTATAGAAACTCCCTGGTGCTGGGAATTAGATGAGTCGTTTAGCAAATCCATTCTTTTATATACCTTGAGACTTCTTTCTTTTTCTATTTTTGGAAAGCCAAGGACACTGGAAAATATGGCCTACTTTACAGAAAGCTTTTTATTTGGCTGGGGACTTGGTGTTGGGATCATGTACCTGATGTCAGCAGGGAAAACTGATATCAATAAGCTGAATATGGCCGTGGATGAGACTGCAAAAGTTGTTCAGGAATTAAAAACTGAGCTTTACAAAAGAAAATCATCTCATCATCTGCACATTTCGAGTCTTGCTAGTAAAGCTGATGCAAAGTCAAGGAAAAATAATAGCAAGCATACTCAACTTGCATTAAATAAGTTTAACACACAGAATGTTGACCATAATGATGATGGTGAATATGCAAGTAGTGTTTTTATTGAAGAGCCAGAACCAAGGCTACTTGAAATGGATGAACTGGAGTTGAGTTTGAGTTTGAACTGCAAAATGTACATATGTAAGAGTGCTGGACTAAAAACTTAATAATGTCAAGTATTATGACAATTGCTATCAATTATGGTGCACCAAAACTAATATGCATTCCACTCCTAATTGCAAGTTTAGTTATTCATCCCTCTTAACTTTCACAACTTTTTGGTGTTTTGGTATTTGTTGCAGATTGCTAATAGTACCTGTAGTTTTGCTGCAGATTGTGTTTGCTGCAGATCATGTACTTGTAATTTTGCTATTTTTGGTGTTTGCTGCAGATTGCTAATAGGCTAGTAGCTCTGTTATCTATTCAAGGGCTTTCAAATGTGTAACTTCAATTGTGTTTGCAATTTGAGGAGACTGTACTGTCATTCATGGTAAACATTTAGATTGAAATATATGATTTTAGGTAGCTCGTGTTTGAATTATATAATTGAGTGCATAAAGGACAAAACTCTATATGGACTTCTTGCTTCAAATTCTTAAAAATGTGGCAGTCTAAGTTTGAAACATAATTTGAGCTTTGAATGAAAACGAAATTGATTGACTATCAATCATCATCAGGGTTAATAAACTTGAAAGCTTAAATCTCTATTCTAAAGGTGAATGGCGCAACAATATCTAGCATGGATGGTCTTTATATATAAAATATCCATGCTTTCTTTTGGCAATATATGTAGGTGCTATAACAAGAGTTGCTTTCTGCATTTCAGCACCAAGCAATGTTTTCTAATTACTAGATATTGCATAAAGTTCAATTACAAGAAGACATTGCCCCAAATATTACAAAATTTGCTATTTTTAAAATCTTCTTTTTTGCTAGCACCATCTACATTTGCTCAGGGCATTGGTAGTTAACTAACAATTGGTGAGCTTCTCAGATGGAATTCAAATTCATGCATCTAGATGTTAGAATCATTCTCTTAAAAATAGTAATAGTAATAAACATTGACTCATAAATTATATTAGGAAAATGCATTGAATAGAGAGAGTGTGTGAGAAGTAACTCTTCTCTCTTAGTGGCAATACATTCTGGTCCCAAATTTTTAGTAATAAACTCAACAAACAAAGCTGGTTCAATAGATGAAAGTAAATCACAGAATGTTAAGAAATGCTGCCTTAATCAATCTAGATTAGATTGCACTAAATCACATCCCGCAAATTACAGGGATCCAAAGAAACACAAATTCCCTTCATTTATTGGAATGCTAAGAAAATAAGAAACACATATCTATTTCTCTCATTGGAAATCTCAGTAACCAAAGGACAATAGCCCATCTAGCAAGGACTTGCCAACTGAGGTGAAAGCACAGTTACTTTGTTCCACAACCATTTTGCTTTCCAACTAAAGCATCAGAATTTCATAGAGATTTTCTGCAAATCAACAATCATTGCAGCAATTGAAACCTTGCATAATCGGGGGGAAGAAAGGACCTTATATTTGAAAAAAGGAAGAAGAAAATAGAATTAATTTGAATTATGATAACAACTTACGTTCCTCAGCATCGATAAACTCAGGCAGAAATTTACCATCCTGAAATTTCTTCTAAAAATTAAAGTAAAACTCCCACCTCAAAATCAACTAGAAAACTAATTAAATGAAAAAAGACTATCACACTCTTTAGAGAAATAGATAAAATCTAGGCTAAGCCAAAATATTTTTTGATAAGTATGATAAATTTACTAAAACGCAAGGAACTCAAGTTACAAGATAATCCCCTCAAGAATAAACGAAATTAGAGCAACAAAGTCACGAAAAATAAAAAGAAGGTGTGCCAATAAAAGTAGACCACTCATAAAAAGACTGAGAATACACAAAACTCATTACATAAGAAGCAAGGCATATCCTATAGCACAGAACATTGAAACAGTAGGACTAAGACCTGCAACACACCAACAGCAGGGCAAGTAGCTTGAAAAAACACAAAGAGAGCCACAAAGAGCAACACTCAAACAAATCAAAATACAAGCAGCAAACCTATCAGGCTGCACCACACAGCTAAAAAATATATATATATATATATATATATACACACCAACCCTAATTAAATCACAGCAGGTTACTCAGTAACAATATTTCTTCAGAAAGGATTTGGCCTTGATGCAAAATTGCATTTCTCATCTTCCATATATCGTACACAACCAGTAACTACCATAGCATCTCCCATTGACCCACAAACATTTAACCAAATCTGTACAAAAAACCACTTGCCAACTAGAGTACACATCTATCATTTCCCTTACCATCTCCCATTGACCCATAAACATTTAACCAAAAGGACTGTAATGTTGCAAAGGAGCAATGAAGCAACCGATGATCAACATGTTCATCACCATTTATTTATTTATTTAATATTTACATACAACACCAATTAAATAGTCTAACATCATGTTTTACATTTATGAGATAGTCAAGCTCAAGCAATTAAATTTAAACTTCACAACTTTTTTCAAATTTTTTAAGGGAGAAAAGTTATGGCTAGTACATCACTTTCAAATGAGTCCATCACTAACACAGTAACATTGCTTTTCTTGTATACCAAACAAAACAAGTATCTTAACAGTTGTGGAAATGTTCGTGTCACTAGATTTATTGTTAAATTAAATGCAAAAACTATAAACATTATTGCGACCAATCGGCTAATTAAGTTGACTCCTCCATAGGGAAAAAAGAAAGAATGGTCACTAAAAAACATAAATTATAAACACTAGCAGAAGAAAAAGGAACAAGTAAGCATACACTACATGACAATTAATTAGTAACCATTGTCTTACATACACACCCATGGTAAGCATAGTTTCTGCCAATAAAAAAAAAAGAAAAAAAAGAGTACAACAAGTACATAAAGAAAATCCGATTTCTACAACACCAAGCCTAAGCAACCCTATCGAGACAATCCCCTTTCCTTCAGGAAAAATGAAATTGAGGGTTCCTTTGGTATTGCATCTCTAGCCGCTTCAGCTGGACGTCCTTGTTATTGCCAAGTGCTGCAAACATGTTCCTACCCTTTACTTTTTCCATGAAGAAGAGGGTGCTGAACATGTAAAGGCGATCACCCGATTGCACCCTAAGAAGACTCAACACCATGTCCAGAATTGCTTTTACCTCAGTAACTCCTATGGAAGCAAATGGTGTATGAGTACTTACACTTCTACTTTCAACAATAACATTTGAGATGCTCTTCAAAGAGTCGGACATCTCTTGTACAACTGAATGCTTTTTTCTTGGTATCTTGCAAATTGGCCTGAAAAGGTGGACATCGTTTGCCAAGCCTTTCCCCTTATTCACTACCAATCCTACGCTCGACGATGATGGGCCTTCAACCACCATTGGGTTAACATTCATAGAGGGTTGACAATGGGGGTCAACAAAATTTTTGCTATCAGCAGAGTCCCAGACCTTTTAGTGGACAACCAGTAGTTAGAACAAAATATAGTTGTAGACAGTAGAGTTTTTCACAATTATGTAAAGTGAACTAACCACAATCTTTCGGGTCCACCACTCATCACTGGCATCAAGCTTCTCAGTTTCAACATCAATACCCAACACAGTCTCACGGTCAAAACACTCCTTATACAGCTTCCACTATTTTCTCAAATGATCCCATTTGTTTTTAAATTGTAGGTGAGTCACCACTTTTCCCATTTCACCCAACTGCTTAATCACTGCATCAACTCATTCTTTTTTCAAAAATCTTCCACTCCTCCTGCCCTCTAGGACTTGAACAGCACACAAATCACAAAAATCTTTTAATTGCGCTGGGTCTTTCCACTCAGTTCTCGCATCATTACCACCGTCCTTCAATTTCCCTTTACCCATTTTTGCTACAACTTCCTTCTATACTCATTGAGGCATTTCAACAAATAGTTCATATGCATATCATAATCGGTTATGCATGCCCACATGAAAAATGCAAAGTAAACTCACATAGTCCAAATACAACATAAGTAGGAAGAGAAACACATAAAATTACACGAAGGAGAGAGAAACCCACATACTAGTGTCATGGAAAACACCAAAACCACACACAAATGTTGAACACAAAAAACCACAGATTGAAGCCTCATGGAAAACAATATAACCAAACACCAATAGATCAAAGAGTATGAGAAGTTAGACACAACTTACCCGTGAATGCAAAGACCCACAGTGGCGGCAACGATGTCCTAAGCGGAGAGAATGTGAGCTCGAGCAAAGGAAGAACAGAGGGGATCGGGTGGGTTTGTTCCGCGTAATGGGTTTGCAGTGTAGGTGTTTCCTCTGTTTTGATGGTTTTTTGGTTGGTGGGTAGGTGCAATTCATTGATTTAGAAGAGGACGGAGCATTGATGAAGAAAATTGAAGACATCTGCCACGGTAGTTGTGAGAAAAGAAGAAACTCCTGAAGAATGCGAAAATAGCCGTTGGCCAGAACGCTGCATTTTGTGTTTGACTCTGCCCTTCTTCGTGGGTTATTGTGTGTGAACAATACACGTACATAGTACAACGCGTTTGTGTCCATGAACAGTACACACACACGCCTGCTTTTAATGAAACGGTGCGTTCGAGTTGATTTCATCCATGCGTTTCAGCTGGGAAGATGCGCATTTATTTTTATGCACTGTAGCGTGGGTCCTCGTGGTTTGTAAACGCAAACTCAAAAACGTAATCCAAATGCTCACGTAATCTACTCACTCAAGATGTGGGACTTCAATTTTTTGATGAACACGATGTGGGACTTCAAAGCCATGTTATGAATAAATAAGAATAATGTTGATAATAATAGAAGTAAAAAATTCATAAATGCCCGAATGGGCCTTGTAGCCTAATGACACATACCTCTTTCTTATATTTCATGTGTTACACCGTTTTTTTTTATGGACAAAGTTTAGTTACAAAATTAGTTGTAACCTTAATCATTTTATTGGTGGTGAATTTTGACAAAATTCACAATTAGATTACATCTTCTTCTTTTATCCTCCATGATTATAAAATTTCTAGAAAATTAAATATCAATAGCTATATTATTAATAAATTATTTAAATTGAAAGTTTTGTAGTTTAAAATTATGCATAAAATATAAACTTATAGATCATATGGTAAATAATATCCGATTGACACAAAATTTGACATATGTATTAAGAGCGTAAAAAATATGTAATTCAATTGTTAAATTTTCAAAATATGTAGTAATATATATATATATATATATATATATATATATATATATATATATATATATGGAGTAAAGTTGTAGGCTTAGACTACAACCAATTTTATAGCTAGATTTTGTCATTTTCTTATCACACTTTTTGTGTCACATTTAATACTTTACCAATCATGCAAGTTATATTGGTATGACATATATTTGATTTTTTTTTTTTTTTAATTTGATCATTTTATAAGAAAAGTTAAATAAATACATAGTAATTTATGATTGATAGAGTATAAAATGAAAAAAAAAAAAATAGAGATTTATATTTGAAAAGCTTAACTGAACTTCTAAATTTAATTGCTTTTTCCCCTACATTTCTTAGGATAAGGTGTTGATGTGGACCATGTACATATTACGTGACTAATATATGAATTTTCTTCCTTATAGTGGAAATCATATCTATGTTTAGGATATAAAAATTCAAAGTAAGAAAATTGAGTAACAAGCTTTAGCTTAAAAGATTCTCTAAGATTGCATGCAAAAGAGATCTTTGCATGGAAAGCAAAGAGTTAAATTCGTTATGTCACTAACTAGCCTTCACCACGAACAACCTTGGTACATTGTCAAACTTTTGAACTCGGTAGGACCAGATCGGACCCCATATATGACATTAATAATTGCACATTCAAGAGGAAAAGATATCCATTTTGAACTGTGTCCATGGTAGGGTATATTTTATGTGCTGAATGACGTATGATCTGACGAAATAGGCTTGAGTATCCGTTATAAAAGGCCAAGAAGTCTTGCTGTTTTGAACCATCCAGAGACGAAAGATGAATACCAACAAATTCTGCCTAGTGTTGCTCCTTGGAGTGGTGCTTCTCAACACTGCCTCACTGGCTGACCACCATGAGTCTCCCAAACATGAGCACAAACCTCGTAAGGGAGAAAAGCCACCCCCAAAACACAAGCCACCAACCTCACTCATTAAGGAAGAGAAGCCATTACCAGAACACAAACCACCAACCCCAGGTGATAGGCCAAAAACGAATTGACCCCTTGTGATGAATTAACCAATTAATTTAGCCAAGTAAATTAATTAAGTTAATTAACATGCAAACGCATGGTAGCATAAACAAATCACCAATAAACTAAGTATGCAGTGGAAAATAAATTTGACACGGTGATTTGTTTACAAATGGAGAAAACCAACAAGGCAAAAACCCCACCGGGTGATTTTAAGGTCACCACTCCCGAAATTTCACTATTATCAGAACAAGCGGTTATAAGTAAAGGAATCCCAGTACCTTATACCAACCTACAGTTGATCCCTTACCCCAATACCCAATTGGACTTATTTTATAGTGACAATTTCTCCTTTTAATGCACAGCTCCCAAGTACGTGACTAACCAATTGCGCGGATCCTAGTACGCGACTTCAATCACCAACTAGAGAAGTTTGTTGGCTGCAAAGTTTTTCAGTTCATCCCAACAATGAAGATCAAGAAGATGCTTGGTCACAAAACCCTACTGTGCGCAAACACAACAACTTCTTCACAAGAATGATGAACTAGGGCAAATTCTGTCTCCGGTCACAATTTGCTTGAACAAACTTTGTTCAACACTTGTGCAACTTGTGAACACTTTGATGGCCCTTAAAATAATCCTTTTATATGTCTAGGGTTGTGAGAAAAGAAAGCCCAAACACATAATCACAGATTAGAGTCAAAACAGAAATGAAATTTTGTTTTTCATAAACCTCGATAGATACCCTATCTGTCGAAATGCTGTTGAGCCATGGGGCTGAACAGCTCTACAGGTCTCGATAGCTAGCTAGCTGTCAAGCTAGTTGTTGAGTTTTAATGAATAGTACTTCTTCAGCTTGAATCTTAGACAGACTTGCATGGCTTTAACACTTGATCTTGAAATACAGTTTCTTGAAGTATTAAACACATCCTAGATCTACCCAATTACAAGTAAAGTATGTTTGTCAAAGGATTAGCCAATTACATAGAATAGTGGCATATGTTCCTAACAAGTGAATCACATATGTTCTAACAATCTCCCCCTTTGGCAATCCGTGACAAAACCACAATAAAAAAATGAACATATGAGAGAAGTCATAAATCACTCAACTCATATTCACTTGTTGAATACAATAAAATCTATCCTAACACAAACTCTTGAAAAATTTTGCAAGAAGAGAGTTTATGGCAAGTAGACTTTAACAACCTATATTTCTGAAACACTTTAAACAAAACATATCAAGGCATCTTTGTGTAAAACAGAAATAATAGATTGCATACAAGTAATAAGAACCATGTGTATAAAGAAAGAAAAGAAACAACACATGTAAGGATAGGTGAAAGAAACATACATCCTTATATATAAAGAAAATAAGTACAATGTATGTCAAAAATGGTCACAAGACCCATGTACAAGAATAAATGTATCTAAAATAGAGAAAAGAAAAAGATACATGTAATCCTCACTACATCCCTCATAATATCAACACTCCCCCTAACCAAAGTGTCCTATACTAACTCTCCCCCTAAGAATGACTACTCTCATATCCAAAACTACTTCCCCTTTTTGTCACGAGTGAAAAAGGGTAAGAGTGTCAAGTAGACATTTCATCCGTAAAGCTAGCATCTCCATCATCATCAGAAGCATAATCGTCATCACCATCATCATCATCCTCATCCTCAAAATTAGAAGCCACTAGAGGAGGCGGTGGAGGGGAAGCCTTAGGAGCATAGCCACCCATGATCACCTGCCGCTGTGCAATACGACCGACACGAACGTTCACCCGATACAGCTCTGTAGAGAGTGTATCAAGGCGAGCACCATGCTCTGCAGCTGTGCCATGATGTCTCCGAGTGACACATCGCTCATAGAAGAGGAAGGAGCAAATGTGGATGGAGCAGAACGGGAGGAAGGAGTTGGTGAATCCGACTGCTATGACCTAAACTGCACCTTACTACGTTTAACGGTAGCGGCGTCTATGGTACACATGACAGAAAAGTGGTCGGAAGAGGGAAAAGGAACAGAAAAATGGCATAAAATCCGCGTGATAGTCGAAGGGAAAATGAGCTTATCAGGGGTAGCCGTATCCTTAAACACATCTATAATAGAAAGAATAAAATGTGAAGGAAAATCTATAGAGAGGTACTCTAACAAGGAAAGTAAAAATCGAGCACGAGGCTCTGTGATGTTGTTATAGTGAAAGAGTGGGTGCAAAACAAAAGTCATCACCATGTTCATGAATCTAGGACCTTTGGCAAAGGCCTTACATGGTGTAAATTGATGATCACCCCAAACAGAAGGGCGTTCGTAGAAAGCAGACATTATCTCGTCTTTGGACACAATCCTCAGACACTCACATTCAGGGTAGTCAGGATGCTCTACCCTCGGAACATGGAGCATATCGGATAATAACTTCGGTGTGACAACAACGCACGTACCTCGAACGCGAGTAGAAAAGAGAGGTACTGAAGAATCAATTCCATGCATGTTGGAGTAAAACTCCTGAATCAGCACGGAAGGACATGTGACCGGGATGTCACATAGTGACTCCCAACCTCGACTGTGAATGACATCGGGTAGGTCAGTGTCGGCGAAGTCTGCCAAAATGACTCGACGTTCCGAATGAATACCTCGTCGAGAAAAGTTCTCCGAGTAGTCCTTTCGGGCATTCTCATCACGGAACCGAATATGAGAAGGAGTAGGATCAGAAGAAGACAATGCCCCGGAATGGAAAGGGTTCCAAGACGGAGCTGACTTACGTTTAGGTGCCATAGACATGACTAACGTAAACAGAAAAGAGAGGGAGAGAAAGAGACAATCAGAAAAGTCCCAAAGCAATTCAAATATAACAAGTATATTGAAAAGAGAGTACGTATGCATGGGGAATGCATAAACATGTGATATGCAAAAGAAATTGCATCATAGGCTCAGCCCAATCCAATCCTACCAGCACACGAACAGTTTAACATGTATAGCACACAACTAAATGCTTGAAAATACAGTTATAATGCACATGGAATGCAATGTATGAGGTTTTAAACTCATTTAAGCAAAAACCCATCCCAAAATTTCAACAATAACTCATTAATTTTGAAAAACCCCAAAATTTTCAAAAACTCCCAAAACCTAGGTTTCAAAACATGAAAATGCATGTAAATGAGAGAAAAGAAACATACCAAGTGAAGAGAAAACTTGAAAAAGCTCGAAAATCACTTGGGAAGAAGATTTAGAGTGAGTGAGAGAGGTTTGGGAGGTGAAAAGACACTTCTGTCAAGAGAGAGATCAAGAAAAGTGAGAACCGGATTGCGCTTGTCCTTTATATAGATCCTCAGTAATTCTCGATAGATAGAGGTGTCGAGAGGTGTCGAGCCATCTGTCGAGGAAGGTGTCGAGAAAAACAACGTCGACAGATGCAGCTGTCAAGAAGGTGTCGAGGAACAAAGCAAAGACACAAGAACATAAGCTCGATCGATCCACCAGTTGTCGAGAAGCTATCGAGGATCCAGGAACCTTCTCGAATGAATGAAATCATTTTATGACAATATTACTATTAGAACCCTATTTTAAAATAAATAGTTGAATATATAGGGGTATTTTGGGAGTTTTAGTAAAAAATTCATTAACTCTAATTTCATTCCCTCCCATTCCTCCCAATTTCGAGGGGAATGAAAATTTAAGATTTTAAGGGAATAGAGAGGAATGAATGTTCTCTCCTACCCATTTCATTTCCTCATATTTAAACTCTCAAGCAAGGAAATGAACTTTTCATTCCCTCCATTAAAACTCCCAAACAAGAGAGAAGGAATAATATTCTAAAATTATTCTCTTCATTCCTTTCCATTCTCTCCACCTAAACGAGGGCTTAGAGATAAACAATACTTGGATTGTCACATCTCTTCTCTCCTTGCTAGTAAGCACCCAATTAAATGCAAACTAGTAAGTTACTCATGCGATTAGGGCTGTCCACGGGTCGGTCCGGGTCTGTTTTGGCCTCAACCCAGACTCGACCCACTCAGGTCGGGTGGAACAAAAACGGACCCGCAACCAACCGCCGACCACCATGGGTCGAGTCGGCCGGGCTTAGGGGAGCGAACGGTCGAGTCGGTCGAGTCTGATGATGAGCGACGGCGAGCGGAGGAGAAGATCTCTCTTCGTCAATCTGAGTTAAAGCCGACCAGATCTAAAGGATTATCGTCGGATTTGAGTAAATCGGAACCCAATCTAACCAAGAATAGTCGGATTTGTGTAGATCTAAGTCAGATCTAACCTAATACCACTGGATTTGAGCAAATCGGAGCGAAAGATGAGAGTAGATCTTGCCGGATTTGAGTGAATCTGAGCAAATAACACCGGATCTGAGCGAAGGAAGACCAAGGATGGCCGGATCGGAGTTGAGGAACATCAAAACGTCACCGAATCTCGCTGGATTTGGTCCAAAATTCGTAATATTCGCCGGAGAGGATGATTGTTTCGATTCGGGTCGGGTGTCACGGGTTTTGAAATGTAAAACCGGCAACCGACCCGCGTGGGGTCGGGTTAGAGAGTTTGGACCCGCGTCCGACCGCCGGAGACGTCGGATCGGGTGGCGGCGGGTCGAGCTCGGGCAGGTTGGGCGGGTGGCCGGGTGGGTTGGACAGCCCTACATGCGATGCATGGATAATATTGTAATATTTTATGTAAGATTGTTTTATTGAATGTTGTATATGTATTATAGAATAATTGTTATAGAACTTTATTAGTAATGAGTTCATCATAAAAAACAACAATTATAAATTGTGCAAAGATATCCATTATAATTATTTAATTGAATTAATGAGAAATTAAAAAAAAAAAAACTTTGGAGGAATATTATAGAATAAAAGTTAATATAGAATGTGTCTTTTTCTTTCTCCTTAATTCTAAAAAAAAAAAAAAAAAAAAAAACAATACACAGTCAATGACATCATTTACAAAACCCACAAATCCACAACGTCTAACCTTAACATTAAAATCGTAATTGCCGTTTTGTTACTTGATATAAAATGCAAGCCCCTTTCCTTGGTTGTAGCGAACTCATACGACTTAGGATTAGATGAAACAACAATATTAGAGGTAGGTAGGTGTCGTTGAAAAATTGAAGGTAAATAACATCAATTTTGGTTTGTGTGTATTTGATATGGGATGGCATGAAGGGCTATGGATAGGCATATATAAAGGGGTAGAAATGCAAGAGGTAAAAATAGTGAATTAAAATGCAAAGAGTTTTGTGTGTATGTGTGAGGGATGAAAAGTCTTGAAACATTAAACCAAATGATACAAAGAATATTTACTTTTCAATTAGAAAAGTCTTGAAACATTGAACCAAATGAAACAAAAAGTCAATCTTTAATTTGTTCTTATCTTTGATGTAGCACTTGAGAATATTTTAATTCTCTTTGCATAAAATGCGCCATTTGGTAGAACCTCATGCTTTCTCCATGAGGTCTCTGCTTTTATATATGCAAGAGGTAAAAATAGTGAATTAAAATGCAAAAATTTTTGTGTGTATGTGTAAGGGATGAAAAGTCTTAAAATATTGAACCAAATAATACAAAGAATATTTATTTTTTAATTAGAAAAGTCCTGAAACATTGAACCAAATGAAACGAAAAGTCTATCTTTAATTAGTTCTTATCTCTAATGTGGCACTTGAGAATATTTTAACTCTCTTTGCATAGAATGCGCCACTTGGCAAAATCTCATGCTTTCTCACATGAGATCTCTGTTTTTATAGATACTAGCTTATAACCCGCACAATGTGCGGGATACTTTTATTTATTACAAAAGACATGGTAATTGAAAATATAAACATTTTTTCATTAAGATAATACCAAAAAAATAAAATCAAATAATTACTTGCAAGAAAAAGACATGAATCCAAAGAGTCTTTCATAGAGACTTCCATGCACTCAAGCAAAAAAAAGTGCCTTTCTCTTTTTTTTTTTTTTTTTACTCTAATAATTTATTATTCAAAACATGTTCCAAAGATCCAAAAGATTATCAAAATAAAATTATGCTGGTCCAAGAGAGATTATAGTTGTCTTTGTTTTTTGTAGAAGCAAATATAGGTGACTTCGACAAACAATAATTAATAATTAAAATATTATGATACTCAAATACTGTAGTATTAATCCATGAAATGTATCAAACTACAATATTAAATAGTCTCACAAAATTCTACACCAAAGGAAAATGTAGAGCAACAAACAAAGAAATATAGGATAAAAAAATTCATTTGAATTTCGCCTAAATGCAGACCATTGATCCAGGAAATTTAAGAATGTTGTCAGATTGTCTAAGAAAAACTTTCCCTGTAATGTAATAAAGAAACACATTAGACCACAATTAGTTATAATCAGGGATCAAAATTAAAACTAATATTTAGGATATATATTCTAAATACAATGAAATTCTAGCAATAGTATAATACAATTTAATTGAGTGTTGAAATCAACCAACTTCAGAGTTTAATTGTATAAACATTATATCATAACAATTCTAAAATATTTTATAAAAAACTCTCAGAGGTTTGTGTCATTTGTATTTTCTAAATGTTGATGGACTTTTTTGTTTCCAGCAATGATTGATGCTTTAATTAACTGGCGCCTCAAGAAATAGCATAATATATGCATATTGGCCATTCCTTTGGAGCAACTAAATCAAACATAAGTATAAATGAAACTCTAGTAGAAGATGGTTCCAATTGTTCCCATGACCATTCTCCTATTTTTCCTTGCTAGTGTAGGACCATTTCTAATACACAGTTTGGAAATTATTTCGTCTTTCATGCCATTTTCTTTTGGTTCTCTTCTCAAACATTGTCATCCGCCTTCTTTGTCATGCTACCATTGCATTATATATAATCTTTGACATGCTACTATTGCATTATATATATATATATATATATATTCTTTTTTCTATGATAACATTGTAAAGGATCAAAAGTAATTTTAATTTTTTAATTTTTTTTTTGTTTACAGAGAGTACATATGTGAAAATCTGCATATACTGTTTTTGTGTTTTTTTTGTGTGTTTTTGTTTGTGTGTTTTTTTTTTTTTTTTTTTTTTTTTGTAATTATCAAGCATTAACAAATGAGAAAGACATTCATTTAAAAATAAAAGCAACAAAGGGAAAATTATGCTATCCTGACCTTTCAATTTAATTTAGTAACTCTTCTTGAACAACAACCAATGATCTTATCTGCTTCTGTGCTACCACAAAAACATGTGAAAAAAAATAAAAAGGAAAAAAAAGATATTGAAAATATATAAATCCTAATAAACATCAATGTAAAACAGGTTCTACAAAATACAAACTGAGTTCCTATACACATTCCATCCACAAAAAAATCTAGAAGTAAATTTAGTCACATATGCAAAATGATGTTGAGAATAATTAAGATGGTAGTGACCTGCGTCATGGAGAATAGGCAACCTATGGTACTAAGGTCATACTACGTTGTCAGTAAAATCACTTGGAGTACAAATATAATAGTAATACTATTAACCACTATTCAATTGGCAAAACTAATCCACATATCTTAAGAAATAGGATTGGATGATTTGCAAGTTTTGGCAAGTATCAAAAATTTGTTTTGGTCCTTTGGGAATTTTAATTGAACAATCTGGACTCAAAAGAGAGTCTACCAATTAGGAACAGCTACCACATCAAATTTAGATCCAAATCCCATTGACTATATGTTACCCATTTACTGACACACCAAAAAAATATATAAATACATGCATACTAATTTCTTCTTCATCAACTACTTTTGTTATATTTTTTTTTTGTAACATAGACTTTTATCTATAATGAAAACATATAAACTTTTAAAATACCAAGACAAAGGAAAAGGTACAATGGAGTTAAAAAGTGAAGTTCCAGACTTTAAGAAAAATAAGACACACAATACTTTTACAGGTCAATTTACTGAAGAAAAAAAATTTAATTGAAACCAAATATTTCAAAAAAAATTCTGAATATATTGTGCAGGGAAAAAACTATTTCAAACCCAAAGACATCAAATGAAAAAAACGTAACCCAAAAAAAAGAGATAAACAAAAGGAAAATCAGGTTAACCTAAACCTTTCAATATGATTTAGTATCTCTTCTTTTCTTAACAGATTGGTGGAGGACATAATAGCTTACACTCATGATTCTTGTATTTGAATTTAGTCAGCTGTTCAACTCAAAGCTCTGTTGAACTGGGTAAAAGTGACTTAGACTAATTAACTTCCAAGGATTTGTTCACAAATGATGGAAATATTAAACTTGAGCACTTATATCTCTAACTAATGTGTAAATCATTGCATATTTGTAATTCTCATGCCTATGGTGGTTCTTTTTTAAGAGAACCATCTATGGCTTGCAATATCAATGGAATAAGAATAGCAAATTCTAAAAAATATAATGCAGTGAACAAAGATAGTACCAGATTACCGATCAAATTGAGTACTGGCTTTGCCATGCCTCAATTTGTACTATCTCCCCTTTGCCCTACTCTTCCTCATTTATTGGCCAACAATTTTTTTTTTTTTTTTTATTGTATCAATTAACATATGTCAGAACAAAGAAAAAACACAAAATTGAACTTTATATGATATCCCAAAACATTAATAATGAAACTAAAACAAATTCAAATATTTCGTTAGACTTTATAAAGGGGAAACTCAATACCGATCAAACCAAACAAAGAATCAAACAAAACCCCTCAAAAAAATCCATCTGGGTCTCTCATAAGAGACCCTAAAACACAACAAATCATAATGACTAATCTAATAATGGCTCTAATATCATAACATGATTGAGAGTACTTACTGAATATACAGCAATACTACATGTTTTTTTGTAAGGATATTAAATGAAACTGGTGCAATCAATCATAGCAAATATATATTGTACCAAGTTTCTCTACAATAACTTAGGAATGCAACTATATCTATACATCAGATATATTTGCCAATGCAACTTGGATAGACTTAGATCCAGAATTACATCTTCTCTAATTTGTCTCTCTATCTTCAATTTCAAAACTGTTAAGAAGTTACGAAGCATTGGTTGATACTTGAACCTTTATTTGCAAACAAAATGTAAAACTTAAAGCAATGGTAACAAACTGTTTTTCTCATTTTTTCTGCAACCAAACCATTAAAATTAGGAGAAATTTTTTTTCCAATTATCTTTTGGTCACAACTTGAATTAAAACACATAAAAACAACACCCTGCCTACTAAAATTAGAACCTTGAAACTTATTTAGCCACCAAGTCTGCATAAAATTTTGGACAAATAATGGGAATCAGAAAAACTTATCCCACACTATGCAATATTGAAATAACACAAACTTAAATAGTTTTGCATATAAAAATTTAAGCTTTATCTATGGGAAAAAAAATGTTAGGAAAGTATGATCAATGGGCCATATATGTGTTCTCTACGATTTGTTAATATAATAAATGGATGTCCTCCCTTAAGCTCATTACTGACCCAAACGTTACAATCCATTAAAAATCCAGCATTATTACATTCTAATTAAAATAAGAATAAAGATTTGTAATTTCTTGGCACTAAGTAACCAATAAAACATTTCCTTAATTTGTATGTGTCACACATTTGGCGTGTGTAACTCCAATATAAATTGCATGTCCATCTTAACAATCTTTGCAAAGGTAGAAATTTTTGGACAGAGGTAGGGGAAAATTGGTCCAAGGATTTCTTCAAATACTATTTAGAGGATTTGAGAAAGAAAAGAGAAAAATAGCCAAGCAAACCTCACTTTGTCATTGCCAGTAAAGAGTACTTTGGACGCAACAATTGCATTGGCAGCTTCTGTATAGTCAAAGCAGACATTGAAACTAGTTTGGCCTCATGTGACATGTGACGTTGGATTTGTAATTGGATTTGAAACCATTAATGAACATGAGAAACTGAAATTTGGAAGTCAAATGTATGGCAGAATTAACTTAGCTATATTATTAGTGTTTGTGTGAAGTTGACTTGAACTTGCAAAAGTGAGTGAGACATTTTATCAAACACATGGATCCACCCAAAAATTACACCCAAGACAAAATAAGCACAGCTAAGCAAAAGCATCGTGGGATTGCAACCAACTACTTGAGCCTATTTATAAAGGTATTATATAAAGCAACTAATGAGCTTGTAGATGTACCAAAGCGTGAAATTTTTTAAATGTAATGTTACATATATATTCAACATTGTACCCGCATGATGCAGGACCAAATTAAAGCAAAACCATTACCAAACAGAATAAAATGAATAAACAAAGTTAGTTTGTACGTCTTAGATATAGAAGAAGGTTTTGATATTCATTGTCCGATGACTGTTCCTCCTTTGGTTTGGTATTTTGTACCACAACCGATAAAGTTAAACCACAAACTCAGCACCTGGAATAAAAAAAAAAAATGAATTGAAAGAAACGGAGAGAGAGTTAGCAAGCAAACAAAAAGACTCATATTAGTCACAAACACAAACAAAAAGACCATTTAAAAATCAAACAGATGGACCACAATACAATGGAAAGTCAAATTCCCAAACTTTGATGGGTATTTTTACCAACACAATGAAGAATTGCAATGTAAACCAACAATCTCAAACTCTGTAATTCAAGAAATATATCAATACAAATTAATTGAATTTCAAATTCATATTCACATCTTTATATAATTAAACAAATTATTTAATTTCAGAAAAGCAATAAAATAAAAGTGCAGAATAAAAGAAAGGTCTTACCGTTTAGTGCTCCTTCTTTTTGTAGTAGTACGTGCTCCCTCTCTTTATGCCTCCATAATCCTCTTCTTTTATAGTTAAGAAACCCTAATTTTTTGCCTACCATTGACTTAAGAAACCCTAATTGTTTGTCTGCCGTTGACAAAGAGGGAAAGAGCTCTTAAGGGTTAGGGTTTTGGGGTTTTGAGAGAGAGGCAAAGAGGGAGAACAACTTACGGCTTAGGGTTTGGGGATGCAATCGTGGAATAGTTTGATGATCTGTAGTAGAGCCTTCAGATTTCTCTCTCCTTCTTTCTCTACCTACGCGCATTGTGGATGCTTTTCTTCTCAATGGCATGGTACAGAGCGAGTGAAGTTGGAAATTGATCAAAGATAATAATTGATTAAGTTTGATGTTCTGTTTTGACCCTGGGGCATACAACGAATGGTTTTATGCGATAACTGTTTTTTTTTTCCCCTAAAACCCAAAACAAAAATGAATCAAATCTAAACCTATCCAACAAAAAAACCAATTAAAAGTAAAATTTCATACCCAGATCTAAAAAATGGAAAAAAAAATTACCGGTGCCGGTTCCGATGATTCAGGTGGTTGATATATGGCCTATCGGTTTCTTTCTGTGCTTGCTGTTCCGATGGTCTAAATCTGGCAGGGAACGAACAATCGCCGGCTTGGATATTTCTCAATCGCCGGCCTTGGATATATCTCTCTTTCTCCGTATGCGGGCAGTTAGTGTTGTATTTATACTCACTGACCATCAGACTATTTTAACGCTGTGATAGGAACCCACTCCAAACGATGCACTGTACGCTTTTTTAAAGATTAAACTGTATACGTGTCATCACCTCCTTAATTGTAGGAACCCACTTTCTCTCAGCTTCTGCTATTATATATATATAGATATTGATGTGAGTGCATTGCTTGCTGGTTGCATGACATACTTTCTCTTTTCTTTGAGAGTCACCATCTGGTTTAGATTCAAGAACCAATTTGGAGAACTATGTAACAAAATCTAGGTTCAGAGTTAAGGTACGAGGATAGGAAGATGTTAGGCACCCTACCTCACTTGGCCCATGGGCCAACCTCTACTAATGTTGTTAGGTCATAATATGTAAATAAGGATTATTAACCAAGCCCAAGTTTAATCATACAATTATCAAATCAATTAAAAGTCCACACAAGAAAATATATCATCACATCATGACATAGAAGGAAATAAATTAAAAATTAAATCAAATTAACTTGGTTAAGTCAAATATCCAATTAATTACAACTGAAATCAGACAAAATGAAATCATGCATTTAAAAGGAAATATTCTATTCAAAAAATTTCAAATCAATTTTTTATGAAAAAATCAAAGAGGAAATCATGGCAAATAATTAATTCATAATTTCTAACTTAATATGAGTCAAATAGAATAACTAAATATGAAAAATGTCACAACAAGTCAATCAAGCAATCAAAGCATGAATTCGACTTTTTTTGAGTCAAGCTGTATGTGCAAGGAGGAGGTTGTGTGTGCACCTTCAACCATGTGTGCGCATATTGACACAGAAACACAATTCCAAAATCGTTTCCAATGTTCAATCAGATTAACACATCAATTCAACTCCTAAATTTGAAAACAAACAAAACCGTACAAAACAAAACAAATCAAAATCTATCTCTAATCATGCTTAGAATCTTACATTAATCCAAGAACAACAAAACTTAAAGCAAAGCGTGTTCAATGATTCGCATATTTATTAACTTGTTCATTTAGCCCTTAACTTAGAATAAATGCTGACGATTTGTTGTGCCTGTAATAGAGAGTCACGCATCTTGCTGCCGATCTCATTTGTGGACCTAGTCGCCAATCCAAAAGACATGGTTTCATTTTTTTTTTTTTTTTGGAGAGATAATTACAATATGCTGCTAACCCCGCAACTCGAACCCTTTCCCCCCTATACCCCCAAGCACTTTTGTGTATGGGGAGGTGCCAATTCAATTACAATGCCTTTGACAAAGACATGGTTTCATTAATTTGGGCTGAATGTATGTTTTTATGTATTCATGTAATGCATGTACATGGATTGATTATTTTCTCTTCAAAATGATCTACCGATCCCAGATCACTATTCCTTTTTTTTTTTTGGGTATTTTTTATGGATTAATTATTTATATTTTAATTTGGTGCTAGTGGTTTTCCCTTTTTAATTAAAATTTTCATAATTAATTTATGTTTAATTAATTAATTAATTTTTTAATTTAAAGGTTGAGGTGGCATTTTTGCCATCTAAGTGCTAATGTGGACACTTAAATTTGGACACGTCAATATTAGGGATGCTAATAGTGCAGACCATTGGCCATGTAATAATTTTTCGTTATTGAGTTGACAATATGGGCTAAATTGATCCCAAGTTGAAGATAAAAAAAAAAAAATAATAAAAATGACTGTAACTAAAATGTATGGACAAATTGATTGTAACCCCAAAATATAGAGACCAAAATGATATTTTTGGCATGTTTTTATGTTGTTTTATGGAGAGTAAGAACAAGCAAAAACTTTAGAGAAATCTAAGCTTTTGGTTGATGAGAAAGACATTGCTAGAGATCTCCTAGTATTGTTCCTCATGGTTCGTGCCCAAGAGATACCAGTGTGTTCATGCCCATGCTAGTAGTGCACACCATTAGCCACATAGGAGTTTTTCATTATTGAGTTGACAACATGGACTAAATTGATTGCAAGTTGAAAAACAACAAAAACCAAATTGACTGTAACTAAAATGTAGGGATAAATTGACACTACAACAAAATGTATTTTTAGCGACGAAAATTAGTGAGGAAATATTTTTCGTCGCTAAAAATATAGCTTTAGTGACGAAATATGAATTTCGTCACCAATAATGAAAAAAATTATAACATTTAGTGACGAAAAATAAATTTCGTTGCTATTGTGATCTGAAAAATGGGCACCAATAGTGGGAAACTTTGGCCCGAGTTTAATTAATCTATAGCGACGAAATATTTCATTGCTAAAAGTTGAAATTTTTAGTGACGAAATATTTCGTCACTGTAGGTATTGCTGTGGATAGTATTAGTGATGAAAATCCTTTCGTTTCTATAAAGAAGAATTAGCAACGAAAAATATTCGTTACTAAAAATAATAGTTTTGCACTTATATGTTTTTAGTGACGAAATCACAATTCGTCACTAAAAGTATGATTTAGCGACAAAATATGAATTTCGTCTCTAAAAATCTTAACAAAGCCTGGGTCTTTAGTGACAAAGTTGAAATTCATCGCTAAAAACTTAAAAGCCTAATTTCAATACCCAGCTAACCACAAAACATTTCAATACCCAGCCTTTGTCATTTCGGTCAAAAAAAACCCAAACATACCAAGCTGGACTCTTCCCAAACCAAAAAAACCCATCGTTGCTGATAAGCTCCCATCGTCGTCGATTAATCTCCCATTGTCGCCGATTAAGCTCAACAGCGATGCTTCAACTCGCTGATCGGGACGCTTCAGCTCGCCGTTGGCGATGATTTAGCTCGCTGTTGGTGATGCTTCTGGTTGCCGATTGTTAGCGACGCTTCAGCTCGCCGGTGACGCTTCAGTTCGCGACACTCCATCCTTCATCCGACGACGCTTTCGGCGACGCTTCAGTTTGCGACGCTTCTGGCGACCCTTCACCTTCCACCCAGCCGGCGACCCTTCACCTCCCACCCCCAAGCCTCGGTATTTTTGTTTTTTTTTTTTTCCTTTTGAGTTAATTTTTGTTTAATGATTCTAGTTCCTTTGGGTATTTTTTTGTTTGATACAGTAATGGGTATATGCATTTTTGTTTAGTTTAGGTATCAATTGTTGTAATTCTTTTTGATTTCTATGGTTCTTATTGTTTGGATGATTCTAGTTTTGGATCCTCACTCTCTTGGTTTGGTTTCCACATTGATACAAGTGTTAGATATATGTAGTGTACAAGTTCCTATACATTAGGTGTAATGTATGAACTCAAAATGAGATTACCCATCTTCTAAATTTTCTTGTGTTGATTATTGCTCAGGTAATGATACTCTAATTTCACAATGGGATTGTGTCCTCTGATTGTTATTTTACTTGATTTAATGGGGGATTGTTCTCTAGATTATGTTTTAGATACATTGTGCTACTCTATTCATATTTCTTGCAAGACAAAAGATGAGATTTGAAAGTTCAAAAACGTGTAAAAACACCTTTGAACGTTTAGACCCCCAACTTACAACTTAACCAATTCAAGCAATATGTCAAACAACAAGTGTGCGAAAACTTAACATATGCTATAATATGAAATTGGTTAAAAACTATCTAAGCCATAACAAAATAAAATCCACAGCAGATAATAAAAAGGCAAAGATAGAGAGGAAGGAAGATGCAAACACAAAGACAACACTCGATGTGTTATCGAAGAGGAAACCAAAGCCCTCGGCGTAAAACCTCTCCGCCGCCCTCCAAGCGGTCAATAATCCACTAGAAAATGTAGTTGGGATACAAGGACAGCAATAGACCCTCCAAGCCTAATCTACCCAGTGCACCTAAGCCCTCCAAGCTTCTTGCTCCAACGAGGTTGCGCCGAACCTTTTTCTTTTCTAGCTTCCTGGATTCCGCTACTAGACCATAGCATCAACCAATGAAGATTGGTTCCTTCCTAACTGCTTCCCAGAAATCCAAACAACTGTCTCACAGTGATGATGATGGTGAGAACCAGGTCTGGTATAATGCCTCTCAAGGATTTGACAATGGAGAGGAAGAGAGTTGGGGAATTTGGAGAGACTCTAAGGTATAGATTGTGGGTGAATCAATCTTGTTTTTCTTTAGGGTTTCTCTCTCAAAATTCTCTCTGGAAGCTCTCTCTCAATCGTGGGTAAAAGGGGTATTTATACTGGAGTGGGAGAGGAATGTGAAACGTCAGGTTTTACAAAACAGGGGTGGCTCGCGGCTTGACCTCGCGGCTTGACCAAGTCGCGAGATCCAGTCGCGAGATAACCGTATGGCCAGTTGTCCTGTTTTGTCCTGTAGTGCTCCAGCTGGCATGACTGTTCACCTTCCAGCATGCTTGGCACGTGTGCTGCGTCTGGCGGCTTGCAGCCGCGAGTCACCCGCGAGTCCCAGCCGCGAGTCTCTGTTTTCTTACACACTCTTGAGCAATCTTCACTCTATCTCACTCACTACCCTTACATCAAACCCACCTAAATACAGGGTTACTAAATGCTGAATTACAAGCAAATTTGGCACGGAATAAAGCCAATTAGATGGTTGAATAAATTCAACCTTACAAGATTTTTTTTTCCCTAATTGCTAGATTTTTCTATCATCCATTTTGATGACAAAATGAGTGTTCAATCTGAGAAAGGAATATTAGGATGGCATTGTCTCTAAAACTAGGTTGAAGAAGGTTGTTTTTTTTGGGGGGTGGGGTCCTTTGTTATCAATTATCATAAGATAAAATTCAAATCTTTTGGGATTAGCATAGAATGAGGATATAGACTATAGAGATATATGAATGACATTACAGGTGAAGTGAATGGTTTTTTGGAATTAGAATTTAACACTAGTATTGATGAGGATCATGATGGCACTGGTTAGTTTAAACATAAGCACTTTAATGTTACTTTAAATACTGCCAATGCACTTTAAGGTAGAAGTTTAAGGATTTGGGTATATATGTACTTAACATAAAAGTTTAAAATTGATGCATAATAGGTGTAATTTGACCTTTCCATCTTAATTGAAAGGTACTGTGAGATTTGGTTACGGTCTGAAATTTATCTAGATAAATGAAAAGTTATAGATTTAGGTAATATACATATACCCCCACATGGGTGTTCATTGTCATATATGATTAAGAGCTTTTATTAAATTGATTCCATCTTGCTTGGGCGATATTCATGTTGAAATTATTTTAATGTTTGAGCTGTACTGACTGCTTTCTTCTTCTTTTTTCATTTTACAGGAAATGCCTTTCTGATAGGAACCTTTTGTAAGTCAAATTACTGCTTAATACTTTAGGAATGGACATGGTGACATAAATGAATTGTTTTTGGAGTTTATCTCTATGTGCACTTTGTTGATATTATTAGTATTGTTGGCTATATGGGTTTGGTGAATAGGAGACCCATCAATTGAATTTTCTTTGTATATAGTTTGTAAAGGCTTTTGATGAATGCCCATTGGTGACATAATCTGAGGGCTTTTTTTTTTTTTTTTTTAGTATTGGTGACAAGGTTTTTGGTAGAATGCGATGACAAGGTTAGTCATTGTCAAGATCCTAATGCAATTCCCCTTACACAAGAGGAGATCTCAAACTTGGTTTTTAAGAAGAAGTCCGTTATTGTAAAAGGACTTGGCATGAGACCTTCCTCTTCTCTAGTAACCATTGCCTCATCTAATTCCTCAGTGGAGTATATCCAACGGTTAGAAAATGAGATAATTGAGCTCAAAGAGGCGAGAACGAGGGACCAGGAGAAGTGAGCTAAGGACCAAGAGGAGCAAGCTAGGGACCAAGAGGTGCGAGCTAAGCAAGAAGAGGTCCAAAAGAATATTCTTAACTTTTTGAGGAGCAAGGGTTATGATGATGCTCTTACCTATGGGGGTGGTTCAACTTCAAGTTAAAACACTTTTTGGTTAGTACTTTATTTTAGCAATTGACCCACACTACATGGTGTGATTACTTTTTTTGGTGCATTATTTGAAACTAATTGTATTATATTACACTTGAAAATCTATATTTGCTTTCTACAACTTATACATTAGGAGTTGTGATTTTAATTTATTGGTGTGGCTACTCTTAATGCATTTTTACTTTACGATTTTAATGTAGTATTGTTTTTATATTTGTGCAGATTTCTTATTGGTGGCTTTTAGGGGATTTACTTTTGGCATTACTTGAAGACATATGAGGACATTTTCCGTTAGTTCTAATTATATTATGCTACCCTTTTTGTATTGTTATAAAACATCTTGAGTTATTGTATGTATTGCAAACAATGTGGAATGTATGGATCTTTTTTTTATAAATGTGTTGTTGAAATAAATGTGTTATTCAAATGTGAGGTTTAATGTAATGACATGTTACAGGTTAATATCAAAGCCATGAAAAAAATAAAAACAGAAAATAAGTTTTAGCGACAAATTTTTTCGTCACAAATATAGCAACAAAAAATTGTTTTAGTGACGAAATATTTCGTCGCTAAATGTAGCAAAATTTTGTAAGAAATGGTTTTAGTGATGAAAATTTTCGTCGCTATATGTGCCTGGATTTTCTTAAAAATAGTCTTAGTGACGAACTTTTTCGTCACTATATGTACTCGAACATAGTTTTAGTGACAAAATTATTCGTCACTAAATATGATTTAATAAACTAAAGTGTTTTTAGTGACGAAATATTTTCATCACTAAATTGTGTTTTTAGCGAGGAAAACATTTAGTGACAAAACGTTTTCGTCGCTAAAAGTTTTTTTTTTTTTTTTAAAAATCAAATTGGACTTTTAGTGACGAAATTTTTCATCGCCAGGACTTTTAGTGACAGGGTTTCAGTGACGAAATGAGTTTCGTCATTAAAAGTCCAATTTCGTCACTAAAGGTCCTTAGTGATGAAAAACTGGACTTTTAGTGACGAATTTTTTTGTCATTGAAAATACATTTTGTTGTAGTGTGATTGTAACCCCAAAATGTAGGGACCAAAATGATATTTTTGGCATTTTTTTCTGTTGTTTTATGGCGAGTAAGAACAAGCAAAATTTTTAGAGAAATCTAAGCTTTTGGTTGATGAGAAAGACATTGATAGAGATTTCCTAGTATTGCTCCTCATGGTTCATGCCCAAGAGGTACTGGTGTGTTCACGCCTAAGCCAAGGCTCAAACAACTGCTTACCAATACCATTATACAAAAACCAAACATACAAATCAACTTTGATTGATCGACATTGATGTGTTTGGTTTAGGTTTAATTAATGTAAGGTAAAATGGGAATTTTAATTAAAAAAGTGAGGTAAAAGCATGTTGGAAAATTTAGACCCTAATTACAATTAGTTAGTTACTCAAGTTGATTAATTATTCAAGTGATGTAATGGTCCAATTTAACATGTAATTGGTAGTTTGATACATCCGAATCACAAAAATTAAATACGAACACAAGCGATATGGTCATAACGGGATACCTTTGCGGGAAAAACACAATAAATATTTTGAAATTTAAAACCAAATTGATGAATTCTCTATGTAGAATGGAAGTTGTTACAATTCAAGAATATCCCTAATCCTAATATTGTTTCCTATGGTATAACTTACTCATATAACTAGACGCAACTCCAACTCAAATGGACTTTTCTACCTTTTTAATATTTTTGATGCACGGATACCCAATTAGTGTCTAACTCACCACAACAACTCTTTCATGCAATAGTCTTGGTGCAAAGTTTTCACAGGAACACTTTGGATCTTCAATGGAATCTAAAGATGCAGCTTGATACAAAACTCTTGGCACTCAGTTGTTGAGATAGCTTCTCCAACTTTCACGGTGTTCTCTCTTATGTCATGATGACCTAAAAAGTCTTTTTGTATGACAAAGAGCCCTAGGTCACTTGGTCATCATGCGTCGCAAACTTAAAAAGTTTGTATTTTCGAATCTCGACTAATTGATTGAAGTCAAGGTTAACTTAAACTCAATCAATTGAGCTACTTGCAATCGAGGTAGTAAAGCCTTCACTTTTTTGAGCGGTCTCTTGAGCGTTTTCTTGTATATTCAATATAGATCTTCATCCACTATTTAGACATTTAAAAACTTACAACTCAAGTACATGAAAAAGAGTTTTGACTACGAATTTGTCAACATCAATATGGCTTGACACTAAAAAAGCACAAATCAACCAATTTCTATTATTGAATTTAATGGCGTTAAGGTGTGAGTGTAATTTATTTTGAAAAGTAAAGGAGGTCTATGTACAATTTAGGAGAAGAATGGAGGTTTGTGTGATTTCAGCAAACCTCTTGAGAGTTTAGTTCAATTTTCTCGTTTTCAAATCAGTTACATTTTTAGGATGGCTATTAGGCAATTAGTGTCTGTTTGGCACATAACCTTTAACTCTTTGCTTTTTTTCCTTTTTTCTCAATTTTTATTATAAAAAACAAAAATAATAAAATTAGCTTTTATAAAAAAAAGTTAACTTTAGGTCTTTGTCACATATTTAGTATAAAAATTATAAAAAACAATGTCTTTTGATAAATACTATGCAAATAAGCTATCAAAAACTATGAGATACTCAAACAGAGGCTAAGTTTAATTCAATATATATTTTCAAGCTATATAATTGAAAGTTCAATTAGTGTATAAAAGACTATGAACGTTTAGACCCCCAATTTACAAATTACCAATTCAAGCTTAATGTCAAACAATTAATGTGCGGAATATGAACATAAGCTTAAAACAGAATTGATAAACAATCTAAACCAATTAAAATCACATTCACAGCAGAAACTAATTGGAAAAGATTAAGGGAAGAAAGATGCAAACACAAGGACAACACTCGATGTGTTATCGAAGAGGAAACCGAAGCCCTTGGCGTAAAACCTCTCCGGCGCCCTCCAAGCGGTAAACAATCTACTAAAGAATGTAGTTGGGATACATGAACAGCAGAAGACCCTTCAAGCCTAATCTACCCAATGTACCTAAGCCCTCGAAGCTCCTACTCCAATGACGTTACGCTGAACCTATTTCTTCTTTAGCTTGCCGGATTCCGCTACTTGACCATAGCATCTACCAATATGAAATTGGTCCCTTCCTAATTGCTTCCCAAACACCAAATGGCCTTCTCACAGATATGGGTATGGTGAGAAAAGGTTTTGGTAATATACCTCTCAAGGATTTAACAATGGAGAGGAAGAGAGTAGAGGAATTTGAAGAGTCTCTATGTGAAGATTGTGGATGAATCAATCTTGTTTTTCTCTAGGGTTTCTCTCACAAATTCTCTTTGGAAGCTCTCTTAATATCGTAGGTATAAGGGTATATATATAGTAGGGTGAGAAGGAATGTGAAAAGTCAGTTTTTCCCAAACAGTGTGTTCTGGCGACTTGACCTCGCGACTGGATTGAGTCGCGAGTTCAAGCCGCGAGCTAACGGCATGGCCAGCCTGGGACTTTTGTACTGTAGTGCAACAGTTGGCGTGACTCTTCAGCTTTTGGCTTGCTTGGCACGTGTGCAACTTCTGGCGGCTTGCAAGCCGCGAGCCACCCGCGAGATCCAGTCGCGAGTCCTTGCTTCTTTGCACAAACTTGAACATTTCTTCACACTCTCTCACACACTACCCTTACATGATTTCCACCTAAATACAGGCTTACTAATTGCTAAAATACAAGCAAATTTGGCACGGAATAAAGCCAACAAGATGGTTGATAAAATTCAACTTTACAATAACCAAGATCCTTCTTGTATAGATTTCATCATGAATGAGAATTAATTTCTCTTATTTTCTTCTTTGATTTTCTTCTCTGAGAATTTTAGCAATTATTATTAGCATGGACAAATTTGACAAACAACAACAACAACACACACTCACAGAACAAAAATAAATAAATCAATCAATGAAGGATATAACTGGCCATTACCTGTTAGAAATTTGGACCAACACATGAAAGACATCAATGACTTTTAAATTTTCAAAATTCAAATCCAAAAGAAAGATATCAGTAGAGTTTGAAGAGTTTTTCTCCAATTAGTTTAGCAAGAAACCTCTTTTATTTTATTTTATTTTTTTATTTTTATTTGTTGTTGTTGTTGTTGTAGTGATGAGGGGTAGTCTCTTGAAGGCACATGAAGCCATTACTTGTTACAAATTGGGCATCCAACGCATTTGCCTGAGACCTTGAAAAAAATGAGGATGCTAACTGCTAAGTCCAACTTAGAGCCATAGAGGTGTTTGTCTTCCTACCTAAACTTTATTTTCTGATAGTTTTTTAAATTAGTAATTCAAAGTAATTTTAATTTGAGAGATACTACGTCCACAACATTTTTACAACAAATCACAGATTATTAGTTATTATTGGTTCAAATTTGAACCTAACACTAAAATTACTTTTTTGCCCCAATAATAACAACCAGTAACAACTTGCCACTTAAGATTTGTTGTAAAAATATTGTGAAAATGTTGTGGACATATCATTTCTCTTTTAATTTAAAAGTGTATCTCTTACACTCTAATGCGTCTTTGATTTGTTCTTGCTCAAAAAGTCCAAAATCTAGACACTTTAAAGTCAAAAAACCATTCCTTTCACGGAGATTTTTCCTTTTGTAACATTACTAGCAAATCCCATTCCCAGCTGAATCGAAAGATGGAACTTAATTGTAAACTAGCCACGTGATCGGTGTGAATAATTAATTATTTGCTATCCATTAATGTTCTTATTACATTATCTTTTTTATACACTTGTCTACATATTTTTTATGACACTTCAAAGTTTAATTTCTGCTCCCAAATCCCATCAGATAATACTAATTTTTTTATAGACAGTAAGTTTAACACAGATCACTTCACTATGCCCTGCTGACGGTGTAAGGACCATTCAGTTAAAATAGGTTTGTATTATTATAGTCACATGACTTGTTTGCATCTTTCTTCTAATTACTGAAGCTATCTCTAGTCGTTTGGTGGGAATCGGAGAAACCATCGGTGCACTTTTTTATTGTTTTTAGAAAGTAGCCTAGAACTATATATGCATTTATCTTGCCAACATGTTTATAACCTACATGCGATGTGAGACTTCAATGCTATGTGCAGTGACGGAGTCAGGAGTTTTTTTTTTGAACCAAGTTAAATATAATAATGTTCTTTAAAAAATAAAAATTGATAATTAAATGATAATAATAAATGTAAAAATTTCATATAAGTTACCATCACTTTTAAGTTGAATTTGTGCTATTCCATTACGTTAGAACCTCATTTTTCACACACACACACACACACACACACACACATATATATATATATATATATATAAACTGATGTAGCTCTATTTTATATTAAATAATTTCCCTTCTTTCTACCAAAAAATTAAGGGTAGTCCCTTGAAGGTCCATTCTCAGTTAATAATTAGGAATTCAACACATTATAGGTACTATTTATATGTTTCGGGAGTAATATTCCCTCATCTCACATGAGGAGTGGACTCCACGCATGGGCATGTACATGTACATTAATACTTTATATATTTCGAGGGCAATGTTCCCTTTTCTCACATGAGAGGTGGGCTCCACACATGAGCAATGCTCCCTTCACCCTTTATGTGACAGAAGAAAACACTGCTCTTAGATTATATAATAATTTTTCACCCTCTTCTAAACAATTAATAGACCCAACAAAAATTAAAAGGATGTTTGGTACAATTGTTTGAATACTGAAACACGTATTTTCATAATATTTTTTTAATGTACACGTATTTTCACAAATACTTAAAACTAGAAATTTCTAACCAAATGGCCTTGAGAATGCCAAGTCCAACGTAGAGGTGTTTCTCTTCTTAGCTAGACTCATTTTCTAATCGTTCCTTATATATTTTGGTTAAGTCAAAATAACTTTAAATATTTAAAGCGTGTCTCTTACACTCTAACGTCACTGATTTGCTCATATACTCAAAAACTACAAAATCTACACTTCAAGTCAAAAACCCATTCCGTTGATGGAGACTATTCCTTTTGTAACATAACATCACTAGCAAATCCCAGCCGAACGGAAAGATAGTTGAGTTTGTAAACAACGAAAAACTTTAATGTGCTAGTTTATTCTCTTCCTTTTCAGTTGTCCCCCTAATAACTTTGGTTAATCGCTGATCATTTCATTAAAAAACTGTCAGTTGCAATTATCATTCTTGAACTTAGGCTTTTTTGCTAAACTAATTCCAGCAATCAAACTAGAAATGCATAATTTGTTGGCCTCGGTGATTTTCTCAGTGATTTCCTTTTGAAAGTTATTCTCCGTTTTGCTCCAAAGCCAAGAATGGGCTTCATACTAAATCCCTAATACTACCTCTCATAAATCAACTTTCTAGCAAAAGAGAGTTCCATTTTATCTATTATTTCATTTTAACAATGAATTACAATCCTATTGGCAGAAATATTATTGTAAATTTGTTAAAGCCATCGGTTTAACTGCACATAGACAAGTTGCTTTTTCCCCCCTACAAGGCTACCACACAGAAAGTACATAGAGAAGAACGAAACCATCGTGATAAATAAATATCAGACGGTATTAGAAAATATGAAAGCATAAACTACATAGTAATGGTGGTGCTATTGATTAGTCCAAAGATAGTATTTGTAACGAGACACATGATCAGTATGTCTCTAATTCAACAGTTTATACTCATCTGCGAATGGTTAATTATTTGATATTGAATGTTCAATTAGTGTATAAAACACTATGAACGTTTTGACTCCCAATTTCCAAATTATCAATTTAAGCTTAATATCAAACAATTAATATGTGAAATATGAACATAAGCATATAACAGAATTGATAAACAATCTAAACCAAATAAAATCACATCCACAGTAGAAATTAAATGGCAAAGATTAAGGGAAGAGAGATGCAAACACAAGGACAACACAACGATGTGTTTTCAAAGAGGAAACCGAAGCCCTTGGCGTAAAACCTCTCCGCCGTCCTCCAAACGGTAAAAAATCCACTAAAGAATGTAGTTGGGATACATGAATAGCAGAAGACCCTCCAAGCCTAATCTACACAATGTACCTAAACCCTCCAAGCTCCTACTCCAACGAGGTTCCGCCGAACCTATTTCTTCTTTAACTTACCGGATTCCGCTACTTGACCATAGCATCTACCAATATGAAATTGGTCCCTTCTTAACTGCTTCCCAAAGCACCAAACAGCCTTTTCACAGATATGGGTATAGTGAGAATAGGTTTTGGTAATGAACCTCTCAAGGATTTTACAATGGAGAGGAAGAGAGTAGAGGAATTTGAAGAGTCTCTATGTGAAAATTGTGGATGAATCAATCTTGGTTTTCTCTAGGGTTTCTCTCTCAAAATTCTCTCTGGAAACTCTCTACATTTCGTGGGTATAAGGGTCTATATATAGTAGGGTGAGAAGGAATGTGAAAAGACAGCTTTTCCCAAACAGGGTGGTTTGGTGACTTGACCTCGTGACTAGGCTGAGTCACGAGTTCAAGCCACGAGCTAACAGCCTGGTCAGCTTGGGACTTTTGTCCTATAATGCAACAGCTAGCATGACTCTTCAGCTCTCCCGCATGCTTCACACGTGTGCCAACTTTGGTGGCTTGCCAGTCGCGAGTCACTCGCGAGTCCAGCCGTGAGTCTCTGCATCCTTGCACAATCTTGAGTATTTCTTCACACTCTCTCACTCACTACCCTTACATGATTCCCACCTAAATATAGAGTTACTAATTGCTAAAATACAAGCAAATTTGGCACAGAATAAAGCCAACAAGATGGTTGATAAAATTTAACCTTACAATCTTCCCTTTGGCTATTCCGTGACAAAGCCCTAAAACAAACTCTAGACTTAATATGTGAGTTAGGAACAGTTGAACAAAACTCACTCACACCTAACTCTAGAATCTGATAAGCTCTTGAATCATATGAATAAGAATCTCCTGAAACATAACAACACAGTATCATTATTGTATGCAGAAAAACTTGTAATTGCATATGAGACAAGCACAATGCGATCAAGCAAAATGGAATGAGAAATAAACCATGGCTTGACCAAACAGGCAATCACTATAAAATAGTGACCACGATGCTCATTCACACTTGGAATGAACATCCGGACATTCAAGTCAATAAGATCCGGACATTCAAGTCAATAAGCTCAATGCAAATCATTTGCATGCCCAACACTCAACCAATGCACAATACATAAAGTATATGCATCTAGGAACAAAATCCTACAAGGGAACAAGAGTGAGAATACTTAAAGAAAAATGCATAACATTTAGCTAGAAGTATTAGGCAACAAAACATAAAGGCTGCATAGCATGGTACAAACCATAAAAGCTTACAAAACACATGGAAACAAACCCTAAAAGCTTACAAAAGCAACATGGGCACAAACTAAAAAATACTGAATAACAACTTTAAATATTAACAAACCAGAGTAACATAAGTGTTTTCAATGTAAAACAGATCCATGAGTTTTAAACCAAAACAATTTCCCATGTGTTTTGACAAATCAAACCCTTAAAGTATAATAGGCACAAAGTAAAAACTAAAGCATAAACTGAAAAACAGTGTTTGAGACAAGCTCCCCCTTAAAATGACACTCCCCCTCAAGAGCTGTCCCTCAAAAGTTCTCCCCCTTTTTGACCGGAATGGCCAAAGTGTCACTACTGGGTGCTGAAGCTGTCAAACTTGGCTGAAAGTATGTTGAGCTGATCCTGAAGTGCTGTCATCCTATCAGTATGCTCATTTTGGACCTCTCTGAGTCCATCAATCTTCTTCAGGATGATCTGGAATGCATCATGAGGTACCTCTGATGAGGTTGAAGCTCTGCTCCTCTTGCCTCGGCTTCTGGGTGTTGAAGTTTGTCCTGCAGTCATTGTCTCAGTCTCCATTTGGTCACCTTCACTTTGATCACCTACCTCTTCATCACCTGGAAGATGGACTTGTATCCTGATAATGGTTAGCTTGTTGATGGCTGAAGGTGTAGGCATGAGGCTGATATCTTGTGGGATTTCAACACCTTTTGCTTTGAAAAGCCTCATAAAAAGGCTAGGAAAGATCAGCTTGGGCCTAGAGGTGGTTTTAGTCTCATCCACAATAGTGTCAAAGATGTGAGAGTTGATGTCAATGAAGGTTTTTTCCTTAAGTTCCATGAGGAAGATAGCTCTGGCATTGTTGATTGTAGTCAGCTTCCTCACAGGGTACAGATTGAATATCATGATGGTGGTTAGGCACCTCATGTCAGCTGGAAATGCTGTGGTGTTGAGGCATCTCCCTTCTCTTTGTCCACCAATGCGAGTTTGGACAGTTTCTATAGAGAGCATCCTATCTTTGTAGTTGGTGAAGTCAAAGTCCTCTAATCCTTCAAGCCCTAGCACCTCATCAATGTCATGGACATCAATGGTGAATTCCTTTCTTCTAACCCAACAACTCAACTCATCGTCCCTTATCACAGCATTTGCATAGAATTATTTGATTAAAGGCTCACAGACAGTAGGTAGGTCACTCAACAATTTATCCCATCCTATTTCCTCAAAACAACTTGGAATGAAGGTGTCCTTCAAATCCCCTAAGTCAACAAATATTTCCTGAATGATGGTTCCCCTCAAGAAAGAATCCCTATATCTATCAAAGTGTTGAACCGACCTAAAAAGGTTATGGTCCATTTTTAACCTTTTGTCAGCTTTCTTAGTAGGAGTCTTCTTCTTTGTAGGAGAAGGGGCCATCTGTGAACAAACAGAAAAGACCACAATACAGAGCACAAAAGATGGACACTCAGAACATTAGTAATATGTTATTATTAAAAATATAGCACCAAAACACTCAATCAAGACACAGTTCAGAGGCAGGTGTTGAATGAGAAAGCTCAAAGCAGAGAGGAAAAGAACAACGTATTAACACAACAACTCAAACACAAACATTCTAGGTCACAATCCTAAACACAAAATGCAACAACCACTACTCAGTTGTATTGAAGCATTGAATACCACATTTATAAAAAAAAATATGCCTATGAGACATATCTAAATGATTATGATATGATCAACCCAACACAGAGCAAACAGTATCCTCAAGGTAATAACAGCATTCATGAGAACAAGAAACTATAGGAACAAGCAGACAAGACATTATAACCCAACAAACAAAGCTTAACTAAATTGAAACAAAAATACACACAAACAGAGAATATCACAAAAACAATATCATATGACAATGTGACCAATAAACATGGGTATGAGAATTACCAATCATCATAGATCAGGTTATAAACTCTAATAGTGAAATGAAACATGAAAGTAACCATATTAAGCATCCTAGAAACAGGATCAACCAAGCCCAAACACCCAAACTCAATAAATATGAACCCAGCCCATAGCCAAAACCACAGATATCACAAAACTCAGTAACGAATCACAAATCCAAGAAAACAAAGCTCAAAACATGAAATATGTAGTGAGAGAGAGAAAACCCACACCTTTTCTTAAAGATTTGAGAGTGAAATGAAGCAAAAATGGAGGTTCGTTTGAGAGTGACACGGTGAGTTTGAAAGAGTTTCAAGTAAGGAAGAAGATGAACAGTCAGAATTGTTTGAGGGAAAACTGAAAAAAGTTTAAAAACTGACCTATTTTGTGCAAAACACACGTTTTTCTCGACTGAGTCAAGTCGCGTGCAAGTCGCTAGGACTAACCGCCAGAACACTTGAAAGAAAATTTTCAAAAAATTTTCTAAGTGTTTTTTGCGACTGGAAGTTCCACTCGCGAGAGAGTCGCGAACTGAGCCGCGAAAATCTCTGTGTACCCCTCACGACTGGACCTTCCACCCACAAACAAGTCGCCAACCTGAGCCACAAAAAGCATGAAATTCCAAAATTTTGAAAAATATTCTAAGTCTTTTTTGCGATTGAAGCATTTACCCGCCAATGAGTCACCAGTGAATCGCGAAAAATCTCTGTGATGGACTCGCGACTGGGGCATGCGACTGGTTCTACCCACGACTGAGTCGCCAGAACAGGGCAAAACAATATTTTGAAAATTTTTGTAAAAACAAAGTACTTTCCAAAAAAAACAACTAAAACACTCAAAAATCTTTTTGTGATTGATCAACAAAAATTGAGCATGTGAAAACACACTTAATCAAGTACAATCACACGAATGAATATGGCATTCATTGAACATAGACATGTGTGTTATGTGTGAATATAAAAAATGAGATAATCCTTAGTTTAATGTGAAGCTTTAATGATCAATTCAATCAAGGCATACACAACTAGCACTAGATAATTTGACCCATCTCAATAATAGAAGTATGCATATATGACCTCTCACAAAAACTAAAGTACAAAATCTTTGAAGCTTTTCATTTGGCTCCATGTTTAACATATCATTTGATCTTTTTGAAACAACACATCTCATTGTGAGATTGATGCCTGAAATTTTGAATATTTCACTTTGCTTAGTCAGCCTTTGGCTTTTTGGGCATCATACAAATTTTAACTTTTGGTCGCTTTCCCTTTTTCCTAGTCAAATACTAGTATATGCAACAGGCTTTTGGAGCTCAATATCTCTTTTCATTTGGAGATTTACATTTGGTGAGCTCTTTTTAGCAAAAACAATAAAATAAAGAGTGTGAAGATATATAGACACAAGTCTATGCATGTATCAAGATCAACAAAACCATTCACTAATCATTCATGACAAAGTTGAAGATCTATTTACAACAGTCACATAGATTTCAAGATTTCTCCCATAAAGATATAAGTGCATAGGGAACAAGCTATGCTCGTAGATGCACAAAGCCATTTGCACAAAGGTACAAGAGAAAATACATTTTGAGACAAAACTCAACACTGTCGATCAAACTTTTTGGATTTTCTACTTTTTATGTGGTTTTTGGATTTTTGACACACAAGAGGGAAAGGATTGATAAAAAACAACAATGTAAAAACATTTTAAATGACTGAAAGCAAAAACAAACAATTTTTAATTCACAAAATAAACAAACCAATAGTTATACAACATAGGAAGTATTACTGCATGGACATGTTGTAATGCTTATGCATGAGTACCCTTCATCACCCACACGTCACGTGCGTTTGGGGTGATATCCTTATAGGATTGGGTACGAGATTTTGGACTTTCAAACCTTCTAGTGAAGCTTTCCAAGCAGTTGGTGAATGCACCAATCATCTTCATCACGTCCATCATTCCGGGATTACCATTTCGATCTCTTGATGGCTCAACAGCCCAAGTCCTCTTGTCATTTCTTGGCCTTCTTGACCTTTGATCACTAGCATTCCTCAATGCTCTCAGCTTATGACAATTGGGTCGGGTGTGCCCTTGAAGTCCGCAGTGATGACACACATGGTTCGTTCTAGGACCTATTTACGATCGTGGAAGAGATTTTGCTCTGGCTTCAAACTTGACCACAGATTGATTATGGGGCTTGTTTAATACCCGCTGGTCAGTTACATTCTTCTTTTTCTCAACATTTGCCTTTTCAACAGTAGAGGCAACTACAATCGGCTCTTTGGCCTTTACAAACTTCACTTCTTTGGAGATGTTCACAGCTGAACTACTTTCTCCGATGTATCCTAATCCGGTTTTGTCAGAGAAGGTCTTCTGAGAGGAAAGGACATCATCAAGCTTCTTTGTGGAGACTCGCTCTACCTTGGCATTTGCTTGAACCACCTCAAGCTCAAGGAATTTCACCTTGGTGTAAGCTTCGGTTAGTTCGCCATTTAGCATCTCTATCTCACACTTGGCCTCCTTATATCTCACTAGGAGACTTCTATAGTCATCCTCAGCTTTCTTCATCTTTTTTACAGCTGCCTTAGCCACCTTTGCATATTCCCCTGACTTCTCAAGTAAAGAATTGTAGTTTTCTCTAAGACCAGTTGTATCTTCATCTTCTTCAGCATCTGATTCTTCTACAATTCCCATGAATTCCTCATCACTATGCTCCTCAAGCTCTTCTACAAGCAAATTCAAGTCCTCCGAAGACTCAACATGAACAACAGTCATGAATGCTGAGAAATTCCCTTCTTCATCACACCTATCCTCAGAATCAGAGGTGGAGGAATTTGAGTCACTAAGAGTGGTGGCATACACCTTACCCTTTGATCTCAAGTAATTAGGACATTCCTTTTTGAAATGGCCATGTCCATTACATTCAAAACAAGTGACTCCTTGAGTAGATTGGGACTCCTTCCCTTCTCTATTTTTGAAGTCCTTCTTCTCCTTTCCAGAATTCATGAATTTCCCTTTATCACCAAATTTCTCACTATTCTTGAACTTTAGAAATTTGCGGAAATTCTTTGCAAGGTAGGCAACATCCTTTTCCACTACATCCTCATCCGATGAACCATGAGCTTCTACCCTTTCATTTATCGTCTTAAGAGCAAGTGATTTGCTCTTTCTTTGATTTGGTAATGAAAGCTCATACGTTTGGAGATATCCAATCAACTCTTGGACTTTGATTTCATCAAGGTCTTTGCTCTCCTCAATTGCAGTCACCTTTGCACAAAAACTCTCCGGCAATGAACGAAGAATTTTTCTTACAACTTTCGAGTCCTCCGTTTTCTCTCCCAAGTTAAACTTGCCGATGACCACTTCATTTAGCTTACTATAGAAAGAGTCAAAGGACTCATACTCGCTCATCCTAAGCTCCTCAAACCGGGTAGTCAGCATCTGTAGCTTTGTGTCCTTAACTTTCTTTGTACCCTCATAAGTGGTCTCCAAAATCTGTAACTTTCATATTCCATGCATCCAAAGAATTCACTATTCAAAAACTAAATATCAAAAAATCTCAAAGAATTAATTTTAATTCTCAATTAAAAATGAAAGGTGCTAATTGGAGGGTTGCCATTGATATTGAGATTTAAGAATTAGGGATAAATAATACTTAGATTGTCACATCTCTCATTGTTGGTAACCGTTCAATTCGATGCAAATGGGTCTACAAATTGAAATACAATGTAGATAACAGTCTTGAAAGGTATAAGGCTTGATTGATGGCAAAAGGGTATACTTAACATGAGAGGTAAGACTAGTATGAGAATTTTTTCACTAGTAACTAAATCTGATATAGTTTGATGCTTATTGGAATTAACTATTGGGAACCAATGGTATCTCATCCAATTGGATGTTATTAATGTATTCCTTCATGGTGACCTTTATGAAGAGGTTTATAGGACACTTTTTCTAGGTTTTCACAATAACAGAGAGCATCAAGTATACAAGCTTAAAAAATCTTAGTAATGCTTTAAACAAGAATCCAAACAATGGTTTGAAAAATTCTCTACGTACTACACTCATCCAACATGGATTTAATCAATCAAAGTCATATTACAATCAATGACCTTAAACTTTTCCAACATTCAGTTTGCGTCACGTGCTCTTTGAACTTCTCTAGGGAATACGCCTTAGCCGAATAGACTAAAGGTGAAGGGTTTTAGAGTTGTCACCTGGTTTAGGTCCAGGAACCAACTGGGCACCTTGCATAGGGCTTTGTATATCCAGATTCTAGGACCAGAGTTAAGGTACGGGGATGAGAGGGCTTTAGGCACCTAATCTCCCCTAGCTCGTAAGCCGACTTCCACTCATTGTATTTCACATCCTAGTTTTATTAAGAAATCCTCTAGTAGGCTATCCTCAATACACACATGCACACACAAACTAGTTCTAAATATCCAAGCAATGTATCTCAACCTAGCGTACATCACATAACATCACATAGCATATCATCTCATATCATCTCATCCAAGCCAGCAATCATACCTACTTATTATGGTCATTTCATAATATCACATCCAACTCATATTCAACAAGTCCATCACTTACATCACATGTTCATCTCAAACAAACATGCGTGTTCATACTCATATGCATGCACTTACCTCACTACATCACCACAACACCACGTATTCAGATGCATGACATGTGATTATGCATGTTTATGTGCTCATTCAAGCATATTCAAAACCCTAATCATTCAACTATACAAACAAAGAAAATAAACACATTTTAAAAAAAGTGGGGACTAATACACATGTTACTAAGTATAAATAGGAGCCTAAGCATGCATCTAAACTAACTAAAAAGGTTGAAAACAGCAAACAAACGAATTTTGATTCTTCTGGGTGAACCTGCATGTGTATGCAAGCTTGTGGAGCTTTATAAACTAGGATGAACCTGCATATCCAACCCGATCTAGAACTAACATACAACAAACAAAAAATTAATTTAACCTAGCATGCTACTGACCTAGGAAAGCAAAAACCAAAAGTAGTAAAGTAAAGCAAGAAATAAACATGAAAATAAAACAAGAGAAAAGGGAAAAATAAATACCTTGAGAAAAGAAGCTTAAAGCTTGGTTTTGATCACTCCCCTTGGTCAATCTATCAAAACAAAAACTCAGAGGGTTAGTAAATGTTTTACTAAGGGGCTTAGACCAAAAAATGGTCACTGCTAAGAAAACTTTGAGTTTGAAGGTTTATTTATTTATTTATTTATTTTTTTACAAATTTTTAAAAAGAAATTCTTCTTGAATCACTAGTTTTCTAGTGATTTCAGTGTGTTTTGGGAAAAAAAGCCTAAGAGGCCTTTTATAGTGTTAAGGGGGGTGCAAGGCCATTTCCAAGCGATGTGAGATTGGCTCTGTACCAATTTCTATCAAAAACTTACCTTACTCAATTTTGCTAGTTTAACCCGCGTAAGCAGGCTTGTGAAGATGTGTACATAGCACAAATCTATCCATTTCTATTACTTTTTTTTTTTTTTTTGACTGTGATTTCTATTACTGAATCTAATGGTGTTACTGTGTAAAGGAGGTGAGTTTTGTTCATTTTAAAAAGTAAAGGAGGTCTATGTACAATTGGAACCAAGATAAACCTTAAGGAAGGTCAATTCAATTTTCTTGTTTTCAAAATCAGTTACATTATTAGAACAGATATTGGGCAGTTAGTTGGTAAATTAAATGTCTGTTTGGCACAAAACCTTTAACTTTATGCTTTTTGCTTTGTCTAAACTTAAAAAAAATAAAAAAATTATCTTTTTTGAAAGTAAGCTAACTTTAGCTTTTTGTCACATATTTTGCATAAAATCATTAAAAAAAAAAAAAAAGATCTTTTGAAAAATACTATACAAATAAGCTATTAAAATTTGTGTGATACTAATACCCAAACGGATGCTAAGTTTAATTTAGTATATGTTTCCAAGCTATATAACAGAGATCCTTCTTACATAGATTTTATTATGAATGACAACTTAATTTCTTTTATTTTCTTCTTTGTGAATTTCAGCACGCATTATTAGAGTGGACAAACTTTACAAACAACAAAAACACACATAAATAATAATAATAATAATAAATCAAGGGCATATATGACGGCCCATTACCTAATAGAAATTGGGACCAATACATGAAAGACATCAATGACAGTTAATTTTTGCAATGACAAAGAGTAGTTCCTTGAAGGCCCATTAGCCCATTACCTATTACAAATTGAGCATCCATTAGCCCTAGACAATAGCCCCTTTAAAAAAAATGAGGATAAGTCCTAAGGTAGAGGTGTTTCTCTTCCTAGCTAGACTTTATTTTCTAACCGTTTCTTAATTTGGTAATTCAAATTAGCTGTACTTTTAAGAGTGTCTCTCTTACACTCTAACGTAATTGATTTGCTCCTACTCAAAAAAAGTCCAAAATCTAGGCACTTAGGGTCTGTTTGAATACAACTTATTTTTGCTGAAAATGAAAACTGAAAATACTGTAGCAAAATAATTTTTAAATATGTGAATAGTGTCGTGGGATCTATGAACAGTGCATGAACAGTGTATTTTGTCTCCTGCACAATGAATCCATGTGATGTTACTGTTCATAAGCGTTAGAAAAAAAAAAAAAAAAAAAAAAAAAAAAAAAAGGGCAGAAAACGCAAACGCAAAAACGCGCCGTGGATCCAAACACTCACTTAAAGTAAAAGAACCATTCCGTTCATGAAGGATTTTCTTTTGTAACATTATAACTAGCGAATCCCAACAGTTCACACTCATTTGTGAATAATTAATTATCTTTTTTTTGAAATAGAACTTGTTACCAGCCTTGTGATCGGTGGAAAATATTTAGGTACTAGCAATGCTCTTTTCTCTCGCATAAGGGGTGGGTCTCATGGTGGGACCCATATGTGACGCCCACCCCTGATGCGAGAGGAAGGAGCATTGTTCACAAACTATCTAAGAAATTTTCGTGGTCGGTGTGTCTGTAATTTCAACACTTCACCCTCATTTGTGAATAGATAATTATTTGCCTCCATTAACATACTCATTACATTATCTTCTTTTTCTTCTCCTTTTTTTTTTTTTTTTTTAAACATGTGTCTACATATTTTATATGATAGTTTAAACTCTAATTTTTGCTCCCATTAGATTATTCTAATTTTCTTTATAAACTACTGAAGGTTAACACTTATCAATTCACTAAGCCCAGCTGGCGGTGGCCAGTAGTTTGAAAATTATAGTAGGTTTGACTGGTTGGTATATAGTAATCACATGACTTGTTTTGTTTCCATCTTTCTTCCAACCACTGGTGCAATATGTGTAGTAATTAATAATGTCGCCATCCTAAGTGTGAATCGGAGAAACACCATTGTGCAATTTTATTGAATTTTTGGAAAGTTGGTAAAAACTGTGCATTATCATCGGACTCTAATCCCATGTGATAAAAAAAATGATGATAATAATAGAAGTGGAAAATTCATAAAGCCCTCAATGAGCTTGCAGCCCGGCCAACGACACATACACTTATATTGGAAATTACTGTTTCATGTTATCAATATATATTCCACAAATACAATAACTGCGATATCAAATAAGAAATTCACTTTTTTTCAAGTATGTCTATAGTTAACCCACAAAAATATATAATTGGTACCAACAATGTACAAAGGGGTGTGAAACAATTAAAACCCTTCCAATATTATGTGTCATGTATAACGGGTTTGCTTCTCCACCGCACCCTAAAAAAATCATCAATATATCATATAAACCTATGACCCTTTTGATAAATTCAACTATTTTTATATTTTTCTTACATTTCCTGCGGTTAGGTCTTGATGTGGACCACATACATATTACGTGACCAATATATGGATTTTTTTCGTTTCTGTGGGAATGATATATATGTTTAGCATATAAAAAATCAAAGTAAGAAAATTGAGGAACTATGCATTAAGTCAAAAGATTCTAAGATTGCATGTTATGGGATATGGTTGCATGGAAAGCATAAGAGCAAAATTCGTTACATGTCACTAGCCTTCACCAGGAGTAACCTTGGTACATTGTCAAACATTTGAACTCTATATGGACCCCCAGAAATTAATAATTGAATAAACAAGAAGAGATGATATCGATTTTGAACTGCTTCTATGATAGGGTATATTTTAGTGCTGAATGACGAAGGATCTGACGTAATAGGCTCTAGTATTCGTTATAAAAGGCCAAGAAGTCTTGTTGTTTTGAACCATCCAAAGGCGAAAGATGACTACTACCAAATACTTCCTAGTGTTGCTCCTTGGAGTGGTGCTTCTAAGCACTGCCTCACTTGCTGACCACCATGAGTCTCCCAAACATGAGCACAAACCTCCTAAGGGAGAAAAGCCACCCCCAAAACACAAGCCACCAACCTCACTCAATAAGGAAGAGAAGCCATTGCCAGAACATAAACCACCAACCCCAGGTAAGGGAGAGAAGCCACCACCACATGATCATCACCCTGGACGCCTTCTATTGGAGTCTACTTCCATTGACGGCAAACCTCCTCCAAAGGGAGAAAAGCCACCACCAAAACACAAGCCACCAACCCCACATGACAAGGAAGAGAAACCACTCCCAGAACACAAGCCACCAAAGGGTAAAGGAGAGAAGCCACCACCAGAGCACAAGCCACCCCACAAACCCCCAACTGCCAACTAAATGCATTGCTAAATCTTTAGAAATAAGAGCTACTGTTTATGTTAGCTATCTTCTCAGTCATTGTATTGAGCTATGTTCATGTTATGTACTCTACTCGTTTTAGTTTTTGTTGTAATTTGCTCTGTTGCTTATGAGTATTGACATACAGTTATGCTTCCTGGTACTTTTATTTCAATAAGTTGCATCGCTTCCTATATATAGATATAGAAGAACACGAGGTCACGTCTGCATTATTCTCGTAAAGTTTCTAACCTTTTTTTTAATATTGACATGTTTTCACATATCTCAATTGAGACCCTTGATATATCAGATACAAGGAAATTAAGATAATTATTCTCATCAGAAAAAAGAAAAAAAGAAGATAATTTAAGGGCATTGGACTTGATATAATTATATTAAAATGGATTATTTGGTGGCACGTGACCAAAACCAAAAATTCATTACAGTATAATGCCATGTGCTAGTGGTGTCACTAAAAATAATTGAATTTTGAACTTGAGACCTCATTGTTTCATGAAATTTTAAGAATCACTAGACTAATCTCTTGTGTTTTTTTTTTTTTTTTTTTGGTGAAAAGCGGGAGGTTTTATTTAATAAACTGAGTTCATACAACACCTACAACTATGCTGGGGTTACAAAGCCGAGTTTCCCCCAGGCCAGTCAAGTCCCTCACATATGATACATAAACAAAAGTGGGACATTCACTATACACAGTCATCCTATTTCGGAGATGGGTCCCCCGCTTTGCTAGAGCATCTGCATAGCCATTTGCCTCACGGTACATGTGTTGCATGTGCACTTCCCATTCCTGCTCCAAAAGGTTCCTGCAATCACAAATCAAGGGTAGAATATTAGTGGGATAATTTAAATTTGAAATTGTTAGCCAGTTTAGGACCACTTTGGAATCTAGTTCCAGTTGAAGGCTCTTTACTCCCATATTCCATGGCATTGCCAGTCCTTGTCTAACTGCCTCCAACTCAGCCATATTGTTTGTTGCGAGGCCCACATGCATTGAGAATCCTGCAATCCATTGGCCCTGGTGACACTACAACAAAATGTATTTTCAGTGACGAAAAAGTTCGTCACTAAAAGTCCAGTTTTTCGTCACTAAGGACCTTTAGTGACGAAATTGGACTTTTAGTGACAAAACTCATTTCGTCACTGTAGCCCCGTCACTAAAAGTCCTGGTGACGAAAAATTTCGTCACTAAAAGTCCGATTTGATTTAAAAAAAAAAAAAAACTTTTAGTGACGAAAACGTTTCGTCACTAAATGTTTTCCTCACTAAAAACACTATTCAGTGACGAAAATATTTCGTCACTGAAAACACTTTAGTTTACTAAATCATATTTAGTGACGAATAATTTCGACACTAAAACTATGTTCGAGTACATATAGTGACGAAAAAATTCGTCACTAAAACTATTTTTAAGAAAATCCAGGCACATACAGTGACGAAAATTTTCGTCACTAAAACCATTTCTTACAAAATTTTGCTATATTTAGTGACGAAATTTTCATTACTAAAACAATTTTTTGTTGCTATATTTGTGACGAAAAAATTCGTCACTAAAACTTATTTTCTGTTTTTATTTTTTTCTTGGTTTTAATATTAACCCGTAACCTGTCATTACATTATTAAAACCTCACATTTGAATAATACATTAAATTCAACAACACATTTATAAAAAAAGATCCATACATTCCATAAGTAAAAAATAAAACAAGTATCCAATTCAAACTCCTTCCATACAAGCATACAATAATTGTTTGCAACACATACAATAATTCAAGATGTTTTATAACAATACAAAAAGTATAGCATAGTATAATTTGAAGTAACGGAAGATGTCCTCATGCCTCTTGCTTAGCTTGTGCCTCTTGGTCCCTAGCTCGCTCCTCTGGGTACAATTGAAGCCTTCTAAAACTTCATGTACCATTGGAATCACTGCTTGATCATAAAGATCTCTTTGTTGAGTTGAGAGATCAAAAACCTACATATTACCACAAACAAAATCTTAGCATCTACCGTCAAATATGAAACTAGATTCTCAAAACTAACATTGTTTAACATTTCTGACATACACGTTTTTGTTGAGTTGAGGGACCAAAAACCTACATATTACCACAAACAAAATCTTAGCATCTACCATCAAATATGAAACTAGATTCTCAAAACTAAAATTGTTTAACATTTCTAACATACACGTTCAAGTTTTTTTTTTTTTTTTGCTAACATTAAGTGGGGGAGGGAGATTCAAACTCAAGTTCTCCTGCCTCTATAGAGAACTGGGCAATGTGCCAATGCCGCTAAGTACAAGGCTCTTGGTGACATATACATTCAAATTATAGGACTCCCTTATACTTTCCATTTCAGTGTTCGGATATAAAGGTGTACATGGTGACATATCATTTAATATTCTATTCCTACTACACCAAGAAATGAACACTTATTTTAGAGGACAAGACACCATGCACACCATTAAATGGACATTTTCCATTTCAAAGACAAATGAAGAGGACCCTTTTCCTTGAAAAAAAAATTACTTAACAAGAACACGCCTCTTTACCTACTCATTTTACCCTTTTCTATCTAAGTTTTATGTATATAGCCCTTACATTAGATCACCTTGAAATAATGTGAAACCAAAGAATCCCCATAAACAACTAATTAATCTTTGAACCTTAATTCTTGAAAGCAACAACCAAACAATTATAAGTAAATATTGAACCACACTTTGAAACAAACACCCAAATGCCAAAACATCAAAATCTAAGTAAAACCCAATACCCCATTTGTGAAAATCTACTCATCACACTTTAACCCTCCTCAAAAAGTTCATACAATTTTCACAAATCTCAAAAATCCACTTCCCATATCATATATATACAAACTAATTGAAATGAATGGAAGTAGTACCTAATCTACTCATCACACTTTAACCCTCCTCAAAAGGTTCATACAATTTTCACCAATCTCAAAAATCCAACACAACCCACCTTATAACACCATGCAAGCCACCCGCTTGCTCCAACACAATAACCCACCACAAAACCAATCATAAATATCACAAATATAGAGTGTTTACAAATATTGAAATCAATTAAAGTAATATTCATCACATCTAATCAACAAAGTCCATTCACATTTGCAAGAAATTAAAAACACTCCCAATATAAATTTAAACCACCTTATAACATTATGCAAGCCACCCGCTTGCTCCAACACAACATACCACCACAAATCCAATTTCCAACATCACAAGTATAGAATTTTATAAGTTTTTAACTAGAATTTACTTACTTTGCTCAAGCTAAGTTTACAACTTTCAGAAAACTTTAATTGATGCGTCGCAGACAATATGTGAATGCTGATGGATTAGGGTACCTATAATAGAACCAAACAATATGATATTCAGCTTTTATATATATATAATTAGAACTCACACAACAATATGGAATGAACATGCCCTACAGGGAAGGAGATGCCATTTACATAATTGAGTGTGTATGTAAATAGTTTAGCATATGATAATTAATTCATCTCCTACCCTTGCCATAGAATATTTTTTCCCTTCTTTTTTTCAAACTCAACTGTTAACAATTAAACACTCAGCATCAATACAAATTAGAGTGCTGTTAAGCAACAAATATTCAATTTGAAGCATTATCAACCAAGTCCCCAGCATTTATGGCAGACCAGAACAGGGAAATTACCTTGCTTGGATTCTTGTCTATCAACTGCAGTTGGAGAAACAAACATTTAATAATACATAATCAATACAGAATGGAAAATAACAAAAATTCAAACATGAAAACTATCAAATTTTGATAGGAGAAAGGTTTTGATCTCTAAAATCTATATGATCATCACAATTCAGATACAGTTTCTTTGGCTATTCTTAAAATTTTTTGATAAATATTTTTAAGATAAGCTTCCATAACAGAAACATGAAAATTAATTCAAGTCCGTATACATTTGAAAGGATGTTTCACACCAATTAGAATAAAAAACCAAATGGGTATAGCTAAGACTACCAAGAAAGGCATTCAAAATTATACAAAATTTAAGAGTCTAGGAATAAAAATCAATAACATACAAGAACCAGGAAATTCCAAAAAGCAAGAGACCAAAAAGAAAATCCAAAAACAAGTTTTTCATTACAAACAAGAACCAAATCAACAGGAACTTGCAAACAAATCAGGAACTTGTAAACTTTGCTCAAGCTAAGTTTACTTACTTTGCTCAAGCTGATGCGTCGCAGGTTGTGGTGGGAGGCGAAGGGTTGCCGGAAGCGTCGCCAGATGGTGCGAACTGAAGCGTCACCGAATGGTGCGAACTGAAGTGTCGCGATCGGCGCCAACGGTGAGCTGAAGCGTCGCTATCGGTGCCAACGGCGACGCTTAATCGTCGCCATCGACGCCAACGGCGACGCTTAAGCGTCGCAATCGGCGTCGATCGCCAACGGCGAAGCTCAAGCGTCGCGATCGACGTCGATCGCCAACGGAGACGCTCAAGCGTTGGCGATCGACGCTGAGCGTTGGCGATCGGCGTCGATCGCGACGCTTCAGTGCTGGCGATCGGTGTGGGTTCGAGTCGTCGGCGTCGCTGTTGAGCTTCATCGGCGACGGCTGAGCTCAACGGCGACGGTGGTTGTGGTTTGTGTTTTTTTTTTTTTTTTTTGACCGAAATGGCTCTGGGTTGAAATGTTTTGTGGCTCTGGGTTTCTTTTTGGTGTGTTGGGTACTGTAACAGGCTTATAAGTCTTTAGTGACGAATTCCAGTTTCGTCACTAAAGACCGGGCTTTGTTAAGATTTTTAGAGACGAAAATCATATTCCGTCACTAAATCATACTTTTAGTGACAAATTGTGATTTCGTCACTAAAAATATATAAGTGCAAAACTATTATTATTTTTAGTGACGAATATTTTTTGTCACTAATTCTTCTTTATAGTGACGAAAGGATTTTCGTCACTAATACTATCTATAGTAATACCTACAGTGACGAAATATTTCGTCACTAAAAATTTCAACTTTTAGCGACGAAATATTTCGTCACTATAGATTAATTAAACTTGTGCCAAAATTTCTCTCTATTGGCGCCCATTTTTCAAATCACAATAGCGACGAAATTTATTTTTCGTCACTAAATGTTATAATTTTTTTCATTATTAGTGACGAAATTCATATTTCGTCACTAAAGCTGTATTTTTAGTGACGAAAAATATTTCCTCACTAATTTCGTCACTAAAAATACATTTTGTTGTAGTGTGATCTCGAAGAACACCCCCTACTCCGGCCAATCTTGGGTTATCCAGGGCACTACCATCAGTGTTGAGTTTAAGAAAGGGGTAGGTGGGGGCTTGCCAACTGATAGTCTGAGGAATCAGATCCAAGGGTCGCTTGGTGGTACTAGCGAGGAAATGAAATTCGATCGCCGCTTGAACAGAGGAATAGATTAGGCTATGTTGGGATTGGGATTTATTTGTAAATATTCTTTCATTCCTTGCTAACCAAAGTTTCCAACAGGTGAAGGGAAAATAGACCTGCCAAGGGGGGTGGTGGGGTAAGGAGGTCCTAACCACCGTAGCATTATATCTCAGCCAGTCTTGAAGCGGCAACTGGAAGAAAGACAAGGGCAGGATACCTGGGGATTGGTGCCATACCTCTTTTGCCCAAGGGTAGTCCCGGAGAATGTGTATAGTCGTTTCAGGTGAGTGGCATCTGGGACAGCGGGTATCCATATTTGAACGACCAAAGGAAAGGTATGTTTTGGTGGGGAGACGGTCCCGCATAGCCTTCCACAGAAAGATTTGGATCTTTTTGGGACAAGGGGATACCCAGATCCATTGCCAAAGGGCTTTGTTCCAAGGGACCTGATGGCACTGAAAAAGGAATTTAGACGCGGATTTGACCGAACACGTGCCCTTGTTGTGGGGCCATAGAAAAGCGTCAATAAGGCTAGCAAAGCGGGCCACCGGAATGCCTTGAATAAGGTCATGGAGTTAGGTGGGGAGGGGAAGATTTAGAGAGTCGAAAGACCACTCCTGGTTTGACCAAAGAGAGTTGACACGGCGGTCGTCCTCCTGGGGGAGGAGAGGACCCTCAATATAGTTCCACAGGGATCCGTTAGGAAGCCAATGGTCTTTCCAAACTCGTATAGACCTTCCGTCTCCTATAATCCATCTCATGCCTTCAAGAAGAAGCTCGGCCCCAGGTGAGATAGCGGTCCAAATGTGAGAGCCTCTTGAAGTTCGGGGACTAGTAAACATAGTAGCATGAGGAAAATATTTTGCTTTTAGGACCCTGGCCCAGAGCGCCGTGGTATTGGAATAGAGGCGCCAGGCCTGGTTCATGAGGATAGCTTTGTTTCTATGTCGGGTAGAGGACATACCCAATCCTCCAGCCTCTTTGGGGAGGGTGACAGTCTCCCAGTTGACGGTGTGGCAACTCCTGTGTTGATCGGTGTCTCCCCAGAGGAAGTGACAGCTCATTTTATCTATGTGGTGGCAAACTTTTTTTGGGAGAAGCGTGGTTTGCATGGCATAAAGCGGGACAGAGGTGACCGAAGCTTTGATGAGGGTGGCTCTGCCAGCCATCGAAAGATATCTAGCTTGCCATCCTTCAATTCTCTTACGGATATTATCCACCAGATATTGATAGGAGCTAGCTGTTCGACGGGTGGTAAAAATAGGTGTTCCAAGATAGGTTCCTATGCGGTCCGTGGTAGGGAGGCCAAGGATACCTACCACTTGATCTTTTATCCGCCTAGGGGTTCGGGGAGAGAACCAAGTTTTAGATTTGGTGGCACTCATAAGCTGGCCTGACATCGCACAAAAGTCAAGCATGAGTCTACTAAGATTTTTACAATCCCTGGCTGTGGCTCTCGTAAACAAGAAGATGTCATCAGCAAAAAATAGGTGCGAGAGGCAGACCCCAGTTCGAAAGTTTATAGGGTGGATAAGTTTATCGCGGACAGCCTCATTAAGCTTGATGGACAGTCTCTCCAAACAAAGGATAAACAGGTAGGGGGAGAGAGGGTCACCTTGTCGGATGCCTCGGCTGGGCACCACTTCCGGGAGAGGGGATCCATTCCAAAGAATGTGGAATCTCGTAGAAGAAATCATATTCATGATGAGAGTAATGAGATTAAGAGGCACCTGAAAGTATTCAAGAGTTTCCTGGATAAAGGACCACTCAAGACGATCATAAGCTTTTTCAAGATCCAGTTTAAGAGCAACATATCTCATCCGACCCCGTCGAGAAATAAGAGTCCGAATAACCTCCTGGACAATGATGATATTATCGCTCATGCGACGGCCAGGCACAAAACCCGCTTGACAAGGATTGATGACTTCTCCCATAAAGGGTTTGAGTCGATGAACAATGATACGAGAAAGTAATTTGTAGAGAGTATTGCAGAGAATGATAGGACGAAATTGCATGATCACATCAGGATGAGCAACTTTCGGAATAAGGACCAAGTTTGTGATCCCCCAGCTAGTAGGGATAGTGAGATGCTCAAAAATTTCTTGTATAACTTGAATAATGCTCAGACCCAAACTAGACCAATTTGATTGGAAAAAGAGAGCGTGAAAGCCATTCGGTCTGGGGGCCTTTAAGGGGGGGAGAGCCTGGAGGGTCTGGAGAATTTCATCAGGTTGGGGAATCCTGGTAAGTAACTGAGCGTGGGTACGGAAGGGACTATTGGGACAATAACTCCTCTCATTACCAGGGGTGGTGCGGCAATATGATGATGAGGCCTGGAACAAAGTTTTGAAGGCATTATGAATGTGCTGGGTTAGAGGCTCTCCAGTGAGCCATAATCCCATGCCATCCTTTAACGTTATCACTCGTTAGTGACTGTGACGTTGGACGGTTTTGATGTGAAAATATTTAGTATTGGCATCTCCATAGTTCAACCACATGATGCGAGATTTGAGACGCCAATATAAATATTCTTGGTGGAGAACAGTATTGTACTCTTGAGTCAGCTGACTTTCAAGGGAGTGCAGATATGCAGAGGGTTTCCTAGCTAAGGCCATTTAGATACCTCTAAGTCTGGCTAACAAGCGGTTTTTCCGATGAAACACATTTCCAAAATGAGTTTTATTCTAGGAACGAATGTTTTCCGTTAACGCTTCCAGGCGCCTAGGGAACCTAGACAAGGATGAGGAAGCAGTAAGGATAAGTTTCGAGGCTTGCCAGCTGTCCTCAATAAGGGATGGGAATGTGGGATCGGTTAACCACATTTGCTCGAATCTAAAGGGTTTGGGGAGTTTAGGCCCCGATGAGTCAATGTTCAGCAATATAGGGCAATGGTTAGACTTGACCCTAAGGAGATGATGAATTTCAGTGGTAGGAAAGAGCAAAGTCCAATCGGCATTGCCCAGACCTCTATCTAACCGCTCCTTTATGGTGGACTGCCAAATCGGGCACTTGTTGGTCCACGTGAAACGGGGGCCATGAAAACCTAGGTCTATGAGCCCACATTTATCTAAGCAGTTTCTAAAAGCCGCAATGCGGGTTCTATTTACAGGAAGATCTCCAAGTTTTTCATCCTCTAAAATCATATCATTAAAATCTCCTAGAAGGATCCACGGAAGAGATATATTTCTAGCAAGATTTTCTAAGTAGTCCCAAAACGGTTTTCGCTTATTAAAATGGGGAGGAGCGTACACAGCAGTAAGTAAAAAAGAAAGGGGTGGAGAAGGTACCTTCATAAGGGTGTGAATACTGTGATCACTACAGGTGATAATTTCGACACTGAAGGAGGGGCCGTCATTCCAAAGCAACCAGATTCCACCAGAGAAACCAGCCGGGTCCACACGACGAGAGTGAGAGTACGGGAGCGTGTCTATCACCCCTTAAGCCCTAGCTTCAGCAATGCGGGGCTCAATGATAATCAGGATATTAGGGCGGTGCCTATGGTGGAGCTCATAGCCATGGGCACGAAACATCTCATTTCCGGCGCCTTGATAGTTCCATGCAATCATCTTCATGGATGTGGCAGAAGGGATTAAGGACTCATTCGGGACTTCCCATGTCAAGGGAGTCCTCGTTGTTGACAAAGAGAGACCTTGATGCCTCGCTGTGGTGGTCATGATGCGATACAGTGCTTCCACATTGCCGAGCCTGGCCTAGTGCGTGCCGGACACGACGAATGATAAGCTGCGGTTTGAGAACATGACTATGTATAGGTTGGGTTCGTCTTCCTGCAAGGCGATGTTTATTTCGCCTCAATCCAGGGAGCGAAAAATGGCTGCGGGCAGTATGTTCAGGGAGTCTGCACTGGAGGAGCTCACCGGAATGCTCCGCTGCCTGATCGGTGAAGCTTGTGTCCGCCTTGCTTGGGTGTGGTAAGGATGGCTGGACCTGTTGACTCGGACATGGGATCGATGGCTGTGGTGGGGGTTGGAGTGGGGAGGTAGGTCGAGCCTCAGAGGCAGGCTCGGAGTTTGAGTTGCTTGGTTCCAGTTCATGGCTGTCCGCGGATGAACCGGTATATAGACATAACTCACTGTCCCTTCGAGAGTTTGTTCTAGAGACAATCCACTCCAAAGCTTTCCTAGGTTCTCCATCTCCTGCTCGTGGGCTTGGAGAGGAGGGGGATGGTTGTTCATGAGGGGTATGGTTGAGATAGGTGGGGTGTCTTGAAGTGTTGGTGTGAGTCGAAGGTTGGGATCCTTTGGCGTGGGTGAGGTTGAAGCTTGGTCCGATGAGGGAGCCATAAGTTTGATTTGTGTCTTGAGAGATTGGGTCGGATAGAGGAGTAGGAATTATAGCATTCCCTTGCTGCATGGTGTGATCTAGGGGAGATAGCTAAACTTCATTACAGCTGGCCATGCATGGAGTGTGCATGTTGTTCACATCCACATCATTCAGTTGGGATGGAAGGCGTGAACATCCGGCAATTCCAGGATCCTGCATGGACTGCTGCTCCATCTCACGTGGCTGCATGAGCTGATCTTTTTTACCCTTGGATGCCACCTCGCCACGGTTAAAACCAGGTGGCTTTTGTGCATCATTTGAATCAAGTCTTTTCACCGACTCGGTTAAATGAGTGCGTTGCCTCTGTGCGTGACCCGTTGAAGCTTGACCACGTGGATGAAAAACTAGGTAAGTTTCGGTCAAGTTGATTTTACTGTGTTGCATGACTTCGTTTGGGCGTCCACATGTTCTGGAGTGGTGAGTCTGGACTGTTTTCCAGGGGGTTGACACGTAGGCTGGTTCAGATGGTGAAGCTATTGGGGTGTGGGTTTCAGTCTCGTGAGGTAGCACAGTAGTTGGGCATGGCAAGCTTTCTATGCATTGTGTTTCCCTGTGTCCAATCCGACCACAGTTGTAGCAAAGCATGGGGAGGTTCTCATATACAATGTCCTGCCAAAATGAACCTATTTTCACACGTTTGGGCAGCAGGTTGGCTATATTTATTTGGACACACACTCTAGCGAATCTTCCTCGAATGGCTGTGCTAGTGATGGCATCAACTTTCAATAGTTTTCCTAATCTTTTGCCCATGTGTTTGAGAAATTCTGGATGGTAATATTCAATGGGTAGTTGTTCTAGACGGATCCAAACCGCCGTGGTTGATATTTTGGCAGTTTGCGAATGAAAATCCGCTTCCCAGGCCTGCACATGTAGGTAATTGTCTCCCACAAGCCATGGTCCATCCATGAGAGCATGTTGGTAATCTTTAAGCACATCAAAACGCATAATGAAATATCCATAACCAAGGTCAATTAAATGCATCGTACCTGTGGGGTGCCAAATACCGCTAACTTGGTTTGGAGTGCCAGATATCCCAGTGGCCTTCCCATAATCTTGAGGATAACGCTCGTTTTCCATGGTCCCGCTAGCTAGTTCTTCAATTCTGGAGTGAGTTGGATTTCCCAGGTGTCATCAGTGTGTTCCTCTTCAGTTCCGGGTTGGGTGTCGTCATTTTGTGTCTACTGCTCCACGGTCTCTTCCTGGTTGGGTTGCTCTTCATTGTCTTCTTTGCCCACTTCATGTCGTGCTTCTAGCATATTGGCATCTTGGATCACCTCTACATATGTCTTTTTGCATGAGTTATTGCGTAGGTAAATGTTTTTAGGATCATTAGGGTCATGGGGTAGAGCCGGGGAAGATGAGTTGCTCTTCATTGTTGTCCTTAGCTTTCTCTTTTAATCTCTTGTGATTGGATTATGTACTTAATAAGCGAAAGAGGAACTTGCAAATTTGTTGCTAACACTACGTAGCACAATTTCCCTAACAGGTTGTTTTTAAGTATTATTATTGTGGTGGCTCAGCCTAATGGAATGAAGGTTTTGGGTTGAGGTCCCCAATTTATGTATTGTAGGTCAGAAATATCCAACAATGGGAGGCCCCAAAGGAATAAGTAATAGTAATAATGTAATACTACAGCACAACAATCTTACAACATTTGCGCTAGTAGGCTTTTAATTTTTTTTTTTTTTTTTGGTGAAAGGGAAAATATATTAAAAACTAACTGAAAACAGAAATCAGTCTATTACAACATGTTGCTGCTTTATCAAGAGCCAACAGATTCACCACCACAACCAGTGGGATAAAACAAAAAACATACATAGCAAAAAACTTAGCACCTAGTTTTCCTAGTGTATTAGCGCATTGATTAGCATCTCTGAACACATGCTCAATCTGAGTCCTGGGAAAGGTCCTCAATCGGTTCCTACAGTCAAATAAAAGTGGATCCAAAGCAAGGTTAGAAGCAGAGTTTCTCAACAGATGCACAATAGCTAAAGCATCTAATTCAACAATAAGGTTCTCAATTCCTAAAGAGGAGGCAAGATTCAATTCATCACGAAGTGTCCAAAGCTCCGCAACACAGCTAGTAGTGAACCCCACACCCCTCGCAAAACCCCCTAACCATTCTCCCTCACAGTTACGAAGAAGGCCGCCACATCCAACTTTGCCAGGATTTCCCATTGCCGACCCATCAGTGTTAAGGGTAATCCACCCCACGGGAGGCCTTTTCCAAGCCATTTGAATGACAACTTTACTGGGGTTTGATTTACTACCTAGACCAATAGCAAAAAATTATGCCCCTTTCTTCACACAAGTACCAATCAAGTTTGGCTCCACCACACCTAATCTAAAAATAAAAGCATTTCTTTGCAGCCATAAATGCCAAATTCCCATAGGGAAAAGAACCTCCCAAGATATTCCCAAGTGATTGGAGGAAAAAGAATTAACAGCATTGACTTTAAGTCAATCAAGAAGAGGTAAAGAAAAGGAATTGAGAAGAGGATGGGGAACACAAGCTTTTTCCAAAACAACTTGGCATATTTACAATCACGTAGCACATGGATGATGGATTCAGAACACTCCATAAATAGCGGACAGTAACTGTCAAGAGTGAAACCTCTTGAACCTAAGACTTCAAATGTGGGAATGCTATTGTGGCTGACCAGCCAAAAGAAGAAGATAATTCTAGGATTCAACTTGATTTTCCAAACCCAAGAGATTGGAGAAGTACAAAGGTTCAAGGGATTTAACCCTTTAGCCATAACATATGCAGCTTTAAGAGAGAAGGAACCATTATTAGAAAAAGCCCAAGCTAAGGAATCTTGAAGCTTAGGATTATTCGCAAAAGGAGTGACAGAAATGGCTTGAGTGATGATATCTGGAAGTTGCAACGAAAGGATAGCCATCCCATTTTCTTTAAAATCCCAAACAGAGCGGGCTTCCTCTTAGAGAGACAAAGGTCCTTAAACTAGATTCCTAATAGGCCCTAAAGGATGACAAAAGTCTTTCCAAAAATTTAAAGAACGTCCATTATAAATGGTCCATTTAAGGCCTTACATAAAAATTGGGCCTCCTTTCTTACATGCTACCCAAATAATTGAACCATTCTTTTTCCTGCCAACAAAAGAACCTGAAAGGTATTTCTTAATGAGAATTTTTGCCCATAGAGCTTCGGGGTTATTAGCCATTCTCCAGCAAAGTTTGGCAAGCAAAGCTTCATTTCTAGCTCTCATTTGGAAAATACCAAGGCCACCATACTGTTTGGGGAGAGTGAGTATTCTCGTTAACAAGATGCAACTTTCTCTTATCTTAGGTAGAGCCCGAAAGGAAATCTCTATTAAGCTTATCAGTAGCAGAACAAGTCTTAATAGGGAGAGCATGGCATTGCATATAGTAATCTGGTATAGGGTGGATGCCAATTCAATGAGCACAAGTCTACCTGTAGGGGATAATACTTTGACCTTCCACCTGGCCAACTTAGACTAGACTTTGTCAATAACAAAGTTGAAAGCGTTACAATTACAACCATTATAAAAAACTAGCTTTTTAACCCATGCAAATGCACGGGAATTACATAAGTACATGTATTTTTGGGTTCTTGGGAAAAAAAAAATCTATTTTCAACAAAATAGAAATAAAAATAATGAAAATTTTGTAAGATTCCACAAATAAATTTTTGTACATAAAAATAATTAGAATCCGAGAAAGCAAATATATTCAAATAATTTTAGGTAAATATTTGGAGAAACATTTTGTTTCAAAAGTCGTACTTAAATAAATTTAATTAAATATGTAGCTAATGCAATTGAATTTATGAACTTTAAAAATAACACTTGGTATGAATTTCAAATTTAAAATGTATATAACACTCAGTATGCTATCCATAAAAATATGTGTTGTCTTACAAATAGATTTTCTTTTAAGCCTATTCTAAATAACTAAAACTATAACATCCACTATGATGGAGAGAAAAATATTTCTAGCAATTGAAAAAAAGAAAAAAGAAAAAAGAAAAATCTAGCTAAAGAGAATGGTGTGATCATCCTTCCTTGGAAGCAAATTGGTGGAGAAGCAAGATTGTTGTCCATTTCACGTCCTTTGTCTTAATACTTCTTTAGCTAAAGAAATTGAACCCATGAACCTAAGTTTAATGAAGAAAAAAAAAATCAAAGAGATTTAGCCATCAAATTTAGCACTAACTTTGATAAGACAATTTTAATTATAAAAATACAAACCAACCTCAAGAATATCTCATCATCTCCCAATCTAAATAAAACTTGCTTAATTTAATGTGCATGATAGTGGATGACAAAATCTTTGGTTTACGCAACGATGAAAGACTAATGATTCCATAATGACATAAGACTTGATATGTCATATTAAACTTTACCTTGAAACTACCCAACTACTCATCTAAGCCCTTTTTTCACTAACAAAATGAACATTTCCAAGATGCATGATAGTAAGAAAAAGTATGCAGTCCTTTCCTTACCTTGCATAGACTATAGAAGTACCTTTAAAATTCAAATGTAAATATAATGTAAAGTGAAAAGTTCATCCTAGCAGTTCGATGTCATATTTGCATATTACCTGACTTGACAAAGAATTTTGGGATCAATCCTTTTAGAGCCAACACTTCTTATATTGGTTAATAGACTTTGAAGGTCACCAATAGCACCTACACTCACCCAGTCTTGAATTTGTTTGTTTTCAAAAGTTTCTCAAGCTATTTGCCGGTTGAGAGCACAAAAACACTTAGAATTCCCATTTTCAAGAGTTACAAAATAAATAATAGATACAAAGGGAAAATTAAGTTTTCTTGACCTTTCCATTTAATTTAGTAGCTCTTCTCAAATAGTAGCCAAAGGTCTTATAAGTCAAGGATGACTGATTTGCATTAACATGTGGGGGAAAATATATCATTGTAAATACAAAATTCCTGAGAAGAGTCAACTAAGGTGCTAGAAGCTACATTAATGATCGGTTTTCCAAAAAAAAATGTACAATGATCATCATATATAATTCTAAGTGTAACTTTGCTTTAATAATAGAAAAAAAAAAATTCCAAAGCCAAAGTAATTCTTCAAGCACTTTGATGGTTTGAGGGGGAAAAACTTAAATGCCATGAACATAATGTATATTGCTTTTGGATTAGATTAAATGCCATGAACACCACAATTGAAAAACAACAACAACAATAGAGATACTCTATAATGCCCCATCAAGATTGATAGGAAAATCATACATTCTTATCCACTTCAATCGGTTTCTCTAACAACACAAATAATTCAGTAGACTATGGGTGTTATATATAAGTAACAACAACATCAAAATAGGGAATTGGTGCTTCTTTCCACCTTTTTTCCAGTATGTGTGTACACAATGTTATTCACCTTTCAAGCATATGTGAAAATATCAACAATTTAAATGATAAAAAGTAAACCATTGCATTTCCTAACAGAGTTATTAGTTCTATTAATTCTTTTCATTACTATTTCAAGTTCTTTGATTTTAATATTGTCAACAAACCTATCTTCAATCAATTCTTTACACTACAAAATGCTTATAGTTTTATTACTATTATTTCGCAAACACCAATGCTCGAATGAAAAGCTTAATTTTTTTCAATTAAAAAAAAAAAATTGAAAACTATAGGCACTAACTTAATCTTATCAGCTTCTTCCTGTAGTTTCCTCAACAATAATGCTTAATAAACTCAATCCAGTTCCTTTTAATTTTGTTTTAGAATAACCCAAACATAACCTTTTCTATCCCAAGTTCTTTGCAGGATTTCATCGAACACCTAGTACTCATTTTAATAACCCATCTAGAACCCAATCGCTAATACAGCTCCCCCAACCAAAAAAAAAAAAATCTAATTAAAACAAAATTAGTCAACATTTATAAGGTTCATCAACTTCTTTTGGATCTCCCTTTTGTTTAATTTTTCTTCCTTCTTTTTTCTTTTTTTTTTTTTTTTTTTTTTTTTTTTTTTTTTTTTTTAATAATGGAAGTTCACTCAACATTCTCAAATTTGTTTTCAATATGAAACATTAAGAAGTAGGAATGCAACAACAAAGCAGCATTGATCACATGAATAAGGACCTGAATAGGCTTGCTCTTGTGACCGCATTAATAAGTCATGTTATAAATGAAAAGAAGTAACTACATAAACTGAGAAATCAACACAGAACATGTAAGGAAACCAAATGATTTAATTGATTAAATAGCTGTATGTTATAGCAAAAAGAGTGTTGAAACTACAACCAAATAAATAAATAAATAAATAATGAATTTACTATAAATTGGTATATATACAAAATATAGAGATGAAGGATAACAATGCAACAACACTCATCAGGGTTCCAAAGGTAAGCATTGATTAATCACATCAAGGGCAACAACAGAAACAGAAAGCTGCATGATAATTTCTGGAATCTTGCAGAGAAAACAATATCATATTTCCACATAACTGTCAAAAATATGAACCACGAGACCCTCAGAACCTCTCTAAGGAGCATAAGTGATTCAGGGCAAGATTTCTACTTATAATCACCTGTCTAACGTGATGAACAGCAGCTTTCTGCTGATTGGTTTCCCTTAGTCTTTCAATAGATTGAAACTTCCCTTTCAAACATCCTTCATGCATAACCATCAGTTTATAGGCTACCTGCATAGTTAGAGAAAGTGCACAGACAACATAAAAACATTATTTGGATCTCAAAGAGTATGAAGCTGTTCTAATTTTATTTTTGATAGATCAATATAAGTTTACAGTTCCTTATAGATAAATGCCATTAATTAGAGGTGTGCAACTAAGACAACCAAAATAATTTAAACTGACAGGACTCCAACAAACCTTCAATTTTACCCAAAACCCTTTTCACAGATCCACCTCAACTTCACAGAACATACCAACTAAGAGGACAACAGTCTGCAACAAACCTTTCATATAGTTATATTAAAGTCTGTTGAAGTTAAAAGGGAAAAAATATGAAGCTATTTTATCAAATAGTTTGCATGCATATAACAAAAGGCAAAATTTGAGAGAGGGGGAATGGGGTGGTTTTCTAGAGATTCTATACCCATCTAATATTCATGTAGACAAAAAGAAAACTATTTAAAGAATAAGGAGAAAAGAACATAAAAAGGACAAAATACCTTGAGATATAATGAGATTGGGTGAGTCTTGAAAAAACCATTAATCTGGTTCATTGTGCAATGCATGAAACAAAACAATTAAGCTGAAAATAATATAAAAGGGGGAATCTTGCTGTTAGTTTGCTGTTACTCATTGTAAATTAAAAAAAAAAAAAAAAAAAAAAAAACTTAACTTAAAAGAATGGCATGAATGTATGTTCTTCTGCAAAAAAATCCTAATTCAAAGCCTAAGATTAACCTAGATACCTATATCAAAACTAAGCCAACCAAAACCTATATAACGCACAATTATTTATTTATCTAAATTACTGGTAGTGGTTTTAGGAATATGACAGTGTCGGAAAGGTGTAATGATAACGGGTGGCAACTTTCGTAGGGGTGACCCTCAGATTTCTCTATGAACCTTAGGGACTCTGACTTTCTCTTAATATTGTCTCAAATTTAAGCAATGTAAGTAGAACTATCTCCAGCAGAGTTGTTTTTAGAACCCATAAGATGATTAACCAAACAACATTGTGAAGAACAAATAAAAAATAAAAAATCAAGAGCATATCTGAAACCTTAAACATGATTTATTTTAAAGAATTTCACATTCAAAAAATTACATACCCAAACCTAAGCCTAAATCAAAATCAATTCGATCGAAATCCCCAAGCCTAAATCATATTTAAACGATAAAATTTTAAAACAAATCAAAAAACCTTACCGGTAAAGGTTTCGACGTGGTGACAAAATGGTAGAAAATATAGTGAACCGGTTTGCTAAATTAGCCATATGATAAAGCTGCATTATTTCTTTTGCTTGTTTGTGTTGAAAGAATGGGTTTAAGGTTTGGTTGAGGGGAAGAACCTTTATTGAAACCATAAATAACCGAAATGCTTAAATCAAAACAAAGCAAATACCAAAACTGTCAAACATAAATCATTGTTATCGCAAGATTTTGGTTTTTTCTTTTAAAAATTTATAAATCAAAAAAACAAATAAAGCAAAAAAAGAAAACTCACCCTGTAACAGTGTACCGCCGGTTGAGGGATGCAAATTTTTTGGTGGTTAGAGTCCGACAGTGGTGCTGGCCTGAGATGTCTCTCCATCTCCCCTACACCTATGCTTTTTTGTAGTCCACTCTAAACTGTAGAAAAAACAATGACAGAACCGACTATTTTGTTTTTATAAGAAGTGAACCAGAGATGATAATTTGAGACGAAAGCATCAAAGAAAGAGAATAAAGCCATCTATTTTTCAAAAGGGGTCAAAGAAGAATCCTAGACGTCTCAACAGGGGAAAATCAACGGTGAGAAGTTTCAGAAAACAAAAAACAGTAGAGAGTTTTTGCATGTTTATAAATTTGACCAAATCTGACCCAAAATACCAATCTAAATCATAATTAACACCCAATTGATTCTCCAAATAAAAAGCAAAAACCCTAAAATTTTAAATTTAAAACAAAACTTTACCAGTAGCGATTACGATAGTCGGGTAGTGAGTGGAGGCTTACGGTGATGGCAAAAGATCTGGGTGGCACCCTTCTCTCTATCTCTGTCTCTCTTTTCTGGTGAAGGAATGAAGAACTCTCTCTGTATGCTGCGTTTTTTTTTCTTTTTGGGAGAATTGCAAGCCTTTTAAATGTATTTTAACCGGTTATTTTTCCTTTTATGCTAAGATGCAATCAAATGGTGTGTTAACCTAATGAAAGAATATAATTTATCCTCTTTTAATTGCAGGCGTGGTAGAGTTTTAAAAGGCCAAACGTTGCAACGTGCGACTGGTTTAACTTAAAAGTTGTATACGAGTCAATTTTTAAAGGGGGCTTTTTTCCTAACGTGGCAGCACCTCCTTAAAGCTTTTGCTATTATATATAGTATTAGATAGGAAACCCAAGATATCTCCCAATCTCATAGGTGGCTTGAATTCCCAACTTGTTACAAATAGAAATTTTAGTTTGGGCATCCACATTAGGGGATAAAACAATACGAGACTTGCCTTTGCTGATTTTCTAGCCAGAAATTCCACAAAAACTATCAAGGACCCCCAAAATAGCCTCACTGTTTCTGGTATTTACCTTAGCAAATAAAAGTAAGTCATCTGCAAAGAAAACATGAGAGAACCCTGGGCCACCTTGAGAAGCCTTAATAGCAGTCCATTCTCTACTTTCACAACTCTTGGTGATAAGAGAGCTCATGTATTTGATGCAAAGAAGAAAAATATAAGGAGATATAGGGTCTCCCTGTCTAATACCTCTTGAAGGAGAGAAAGCTTCTAGTTTACTACCATTAAACAAAAGGGAGGTAAAGGTTGTAGAAACGCAGCTAAGAATAAGCTCCGAGAAATTCTTAGGAAAACCAAAATGATCTAGGACCATCCTAATGAAACTCCACTCTAATCTGTCATAAACTTTCTCAAGGTCGATTTTAATCACCATAAATCCTTCCCTCCCTCTTCTCCTTTTCAAAGAATGGATGAGTTCTTGAGCTATGATGACATTGTCAGAACTTCTTTTTCCTGCCACAAAGGCTGATTGAAGTGGGGAAACAAGAGTAGGAATAAGGTGTCTAAGTATATGAACAAGAATTTTAGACAAAATCTTGTGGATAGAGTTACAAAGACTAATAGCCCTAAAATGGCCAATAGAGGTCGGGCCATCTTGCTTAGGAATAAGAGTCATCAAGGTTTGATTAGGATAGGGGGGGATTTTCCTATCAAGAAAAATTTGCTTGATTTCATACCTAACAAAATCACCAACATTCCCCTAGAACCTCTTAAAGAAGCCGGCATGAATACCACTAGGCCTTAGAGCTTTGAAGGGTTTCATGGCAAACAAGGCATTAGAGATTTCCAAATCAGAAGGAGGGAGACTTAGGGTTTTAGCATCTGCCTGAGTTATTTGAACACACCACTCCGAGTTAATTTGATTGGATATACTACTAGAAACCATCTCAATTTGGTATAAGGACTTAAACCCATTCAAAAACAAACTTTTAACTTCCTCCATGTCATGGGTTAAGATACCATATTCATTTTCGATACAAGTGATCTTGTTAAAACTTCTTCTAATCAGCGTAGTCAAATGGAAAAAGGAAGTATTTCTCTCCCCATGCACAATCCAATTAGACCTTGCCTTTATAACCCATAAATGCTCTTCCCATTGGAGGATTTGATTGAACTCATCTGAAAGTTGGGCTTGGAGCTTTAAAAGAAAAGGATTAGGATGGTTAGAAGATTGAGATCCCTACCTTCCCAAGCTTCATTAACGACTTTGGGAAAATTATGGTGACTCATCCACATGGGTTGGAAGCAAAAAGGTCTATTAGAGCTTGAAGGTGGAGGATGAGATAGATTCAAAAGAAGAGGACAATGGTCAGAGTTTAGCCGAGCTAAGTGAGTAACATCAGCCTCTGAGAAAAGAGATTTCCAACTAGGATTAGCCCAGCATCTGTCCAACCTAAGTTGGATTAAGTCAGCCAAGCCTCTCCTATTGGTCCAAATATACTTTAGCCCAAAAAACCCCAAATCAAGCATACCACAAAAATTCATACAATCCACATACGGCCTAATTCTTCTTTGGCTAATAGGATTACCCCCAAACTTCTCATGTTCATTCACTGCTTCGTTAAAGTCTCCCATTAAGGCCCATGGGAGGTTACGTAGGCCCACAAGAAGTTTCAAATTATCCCATAAAACAAGTCTCTCACAAAGTCTAGGACTAGAAAAAATAGCACTAAGAATCCAAGAAAAAGAATGAGAGCTTACGCGAATAAGGGCATGAATTTCCTGCTCGGTGGTGGATAGCACTTCCACTTAAACCAGGTCAGACCGCCAAAGTAGCCAAATGCCTCTAGCGAAGCCAATGGTATTAGAGCACACAGCTCCATCAAAAGGAAGAGAAGCCATAATACTTTTAGCTCTATTTCCACTCAAGCGAGTTTCCATAATAACCATGATAATAGGGTGATGCCAGTTCACAAGGTCCAAAATAGTCTGTTTGAAGGAGGGCTTAAATGCACCTCTGCAATTCCAAATAAGAATATTCATTATAGCAAAAGGATTGGTGGTGGAATCAAAACAAATAGGGGAAGATCTATCCCCTATATCCCTCAAGCTCCATGCTTGCCTCAACAGGGACTTCGTCCTTATCATCTCTGAGAACAGAGTTACCGAGTGTTTCCATACTCCCAGGTTCCGCTCTGTGCACTTGACCAAAATTGTATGCATGATCCTAGAAGCAGAGAACTGGAGGAGCTTCACCCGATGAATATTTCCCATCGTTGCACACTCCACTAGTCTCCCAAACAATATCTTTCTCTCTGTGATCATGGGTTCGATCAGGTCCGTTTCTAGCTCACATAGAGAGAGTTCCAAGAGGGGCAGATTTAAATGCCTGACAAATAGCCTGGAGTTGTTCAGAGGAATGGGAGCGAGGGCTGGACGATCTATGATGAACTGTGACCATGGATTCAGAGTCAAGATCCATACCTCGTCTATTATCGGAAGGAAACCCAGTTGCCTGCTTGCCTCGGTTAAAGGAAAGATGTTCAACCAAGCCTCCATTAGATCCTTCTCGAACCACCCCATGATGTGAGTGGGGTCCCTACAAATCATGTTTATTATGTCCTCCCCCATAGGGATTAGCTTGTTCTGATAAAAATTTTCCAGCACTCCTAAGAAGGGTTCATGGTTAGCTATGGAGGTGGTGTGAGGGGTGCGTAGGGCTTGGGTACTTTGAGAGGATGAGGGGTTGGGATAAGCAATACTATGATTAGATCCAGCTGAAAAATTAAAAGCTCTAAGTGGTAGGTTTGAAATTTTCTGGGAAGGATCACCAAACGATTGGGTAAGGATGCCTCTAGATTTGGTGCTTCCTCTCTTGGGACTCGAACTTTTCCCGTTGCCAGTCTTTCTAGGGCTAGCTTTTTTATACTTATCAATAGGGATTGTGATTGGTTTGGGTGTAGGGCCCAAGATTTTTCTTATCCCTTCTCTACGGCAAGGTTGGGCGTCAGATGCAAGCTCACCAACTTTTTCTTTAGATGTGACATCTCCATTAGAGCTTTTCTCCAAAAGCAAACTAAGGGTCCCTTGACGTGCCTTTCCTTTCCTTCTACTCACCACCATCCACTCCCCATACATCTTGTCTTTAGAAGTAGAGCTAGGGATAACTTCTGACAATTCTAGGGAAGGAGAAGCATTATCAGACATGACTTTATGAGAGTCCTAGGTAGATTGTTCTCTAATCAGATAACCACAAGACTCCTTACAGTGACCAATACATCCACAACCAAATCAAAGAGAGTTCAGACCTTCATATTGTACCATCTGGACCATTTTGCCAATTTGAATAGTATTAATCAAGGGTTTATCAAGGTTCACTTGAACACATAGTCTAGCGAAACGACCCCTAACATTGGAAGCTGTATGAGAATCAATATGTAAAATAGGACCTATTGCCTGGCCAATCTTCAAGAGGGCACTCAGCTCATAAAATTTGATGGGAAGCTCCAGAAGCCTTATCCAAACTACCACTGATGAGAGCGAGGCAGTTGAGACTTTGAACTCCGGTTCCCATTGATGAATAGCAAGAAACTACTGGCCAATGAACCAAGGCCCACCCTTCAAAATTTTGTCTAAATCTTATGGATAGTCAAACTTGATCAAGAAATAATCATGGCCTAGATCAATGTAGTCTAGCTTACCAGAAGGATTCCATAAGCTGCGAATCCTGGAAGATAAAAATGAAAAACCAACATTTCTACCATAAGTTTTTACAATAATAGCAGACAACCATGGGCTCTCATCCTTGCTTTATCTTCCCTAGAGAACGAAACAGATGCCCATCCTTCGTGAGTTGGCTCTTCATCAATATCAGACTCCTCTTCCTCTTGCATGATACCTTGAAGCCCAAAGGCCTGTTTAAATGCTCCAGGAATCGCTCCCATGAGCTTTTCCTTAGAGTTTCCCAGAAAAGGGCCGACGTTGAGTGCTTCCCCAGCTGGGGTGTTGGACATATCATGGTGATCTTTGAGTTTCTTCGTACTTCTGGCTAACATGTCTTCTTCCTCTTGAGAGCGTTCCATTAAGCTAATAACAACCTACTCTTTTTACCATAACAGTAATGTGAACGCAACTATCTTTTGATTCGAAGGTGTCAACAAATCTAATTGGTCCAGCAGGGTTTTAAGTTATTATCGACACACCAGGCTAATAATAATAATAATAATAATAATAATATTATTATTATTATTATTATTATTATTATTATTATTATTATTATTATTATTCATACCAATTGCTACTACTTCTAACCTATATTCCTATATTCCTATATTCCTATAGCTACTAGTTGGATATGTTCATGTTAATTAATGCACTTATGTAGTGTTCGTATTCCATGTCTGTCTTTACCTATGAACATATACAAGCAGCAGAAGTAGAACATCCTCCATCCAAACTGTTAAACTGCTAACAAGTCTAGCAAGTATAGACATGCACTTTATTCTTGTTATGTAGAAATTTCATTGGAACCTATGAAATGATATGTTGGTTTGGGCTTTCTTATGCTGAAGTTTTTGTGTGACCTTTTGTTTAAACTATATAAATACTAGTACAATAAATTCATCTAGAAAAAAAGGATTAAAAAAAAAATAAAGAAAAGAAATGTTGATTGGTGCCTTCATAGAATATAATATGATTCGCTTCATAGCCAGATTTAAGACTTGCCAACAATAAAAACAAAAATAAACAAAGTGCAATTCAAAATTTTAAATGTGGTATCATGTATGTTATTGGTTAAAATATCAATTTTGTTAAAGATATCGATTTTTTCACCCAAAAAAAAAATTCACTCTCTCACCTATTTACCTCTCATTTGTATAATCCATCACGTACAAAAAAGAAAAGGTAAGTAGTATACGGAATTTTAAAATAAAAACTCCGATGCCTGTATAATTCAATATACGTGTATTGGTTTGATATCCTTCATATTTTCATTATGCAAAATTGGTCTCAGACTCGGACCTTGTCATCTTCATTTTACGGTGTGTTCCTTGAGTTCATCTCTTCTCCATATTAAACGTGCGGCTTGACTGACAAATCAAAATTATTTCACCTTATGAAATAGTTTTATGAATCACATCTCTAAATCCTGGATTGAGCTTAAAGATCCATGTTTTCTTATCATAGATTGGGCTTTTATGATCATATCCTCTCTCTACATATTTTAGACTTTATAAATCTATGACGCACATTTATTTTGAGCTTTAGAAGCTATAACTCTACATTTTGGGTTTTAGAATGTACATTACATCAACACTAGTTTGGACATTGGAATAAAAAGGTTACTCGAGCCAACAACTTTTACAAGCTATACAAGGACAACAAATTACTTGAAGCCTAGTCTAGAACTAAGTCAAACATGGCCAGTTTATTGATGAACCTTTTTTTAAATTTTTTTTATTATATATAATTCAATAGCAATAATGGGGGAAGAGAGATTTTTTAATTCCAGAATGCTTCCATTGGAAACACTAAGGTCTAAGTGACGTCAACCAGTTGAACTACAAGGTTCTTGACACTTATTGATAGCTTGTGGATAACAAAAAGCGCAAAAAGCCTTTAATTAAACAAGGAAGAGCATGTCGATTAACATCATGCAAGCAAATCATAAACAAATTTAACACCCATGGCAAATTAAGCTGACAACACTACTTATGTCAATACTTAGTGTCATATCTTTTGTTCACAGTTGATCCCAAACTAGGAGAACCAAGGAAGGTTGTGTTAGGTTGACAGCCAGCATAAATGTTAGTGACTCTATTGTGAACAAATCCATTATAAATACTTGTTAGGACTCATATTTTTCAACATTTAAATCACGCAAAATAGTTTTCAAGGTCATTAATCTCCTGAAATATAGGCTGTCAGATTTACTTGATGAGCTTCCTAGGGAAGGGAACCCATTCCCAACATAACAAGGATTAGACTAGGGTATTTGTGTTAAAGATTTGTTTAATATTATCACGTATTACTATTTGGTTTGTTTAGTTTTGAATTTTTGTGTGTGTGTGTTATTAAATGTCAATCTTTTCATAGTTTTATATTTTAGGCTTTGTTTGGTTACAAATGAGGGAAGAGAAGAGAAAAGAAATGAATAATAGAAAGGAAATGAGAAAGAAAATAAAAGAAATCAAATCTGTCATGTATGTTTGGAAATAGGAAGAGAAGGAGAAAAGAAAAGAGAAAAATGCATTTTTCTTTCCTTTGTTTGATTTGCAATAAGAAAGGAAATCAAAAGAAAATATATGTTTTTTCACTCTTATGCCCATATAAATGTGAAAAATGTATAAAGGTTATGGGCAAATATGTAACTTTATGTTATATTATGTTATTGATGTGGGCTCATTTTTTTTTTTTTTTTTTGAACCATTGTATCCCTTCAAATTTGCCCAAATTGGGTGGATTGCAAATCTGTGAGCTCAAGGGAAATGGTTTCTGCCTTTTGTTTTCTTCATGGTAACCAAATTGAGGAAAAGACTACATTTCTTATCATTTCTCTTTTCTTCCTCTCTTCTCCACCTATATGAAAAGGACAGGTGGGGTCTTGAGAGGCTTATAGAGAAGAAGTACGGTAATGCCCCTATGGAGCTAGGGCAACCATGATTTGACCTTGCCACATTTCGATGCCATCCCTACCAGAGCTTTCAAGAGTTATTTTTCCCTTTTTTTTTTTTTTTCTTTTTTCTTTCTTTTTCAATAGATGTCAGTTGCAGCACAAAGAACAAAGAAGATTAGGGGGAGGGAATAAGGGGAAAATGAGAAAAAATAAATAGGTTCAATTATTTATAATTCCCTCCTATTAATGTTTAAGGACATTTTGATCATTTTAAAATGATTCATAATAGTCAATTCATTAATTAAACTAATAAATAACTTTTTTGTTTGGTTTAATTACTATTTTAGTTTCTAACATTTGCAATATATTTTGAAGTGGTCCCTTACATTAAATGCGTTAGTTTAGTACTAAACTTTTTGATATTTTATCAAATAATTTCCGTTGTAAGTGTTAGGTGGAAAAAGCTATTGGCATCAAATTATTATTTTTTATACAATTGCATCAAAACTATTATTTAAATCTCACCGTTTTGCCATATCTATTTTTTTTATAACCATCACTTAATGGTATGAACTATTTTGATATAACACTAAACCATTGTTATGAATTCCGTTCCGTTCCGGCCGGAACGGCCGGAATTTCTCGTACCGATATATAATCTGGAACCGGAATACCCTTTGTTCCACCTCGGGTCAAAATCCGGCCAGTTTCGGGAGATTTTGGTCATTCCGGTGTGTTTCGGCAAATACCGGCCGAAACTAAAGATTCGGCCGGTATGTGTTTTGTGTTTGCTTCACACTTCACACTTCACAGAGATTGAAGAAAAAAAAAAAAAAAAAAAAAAAGAAGAAGAAGAATAAGATTCACATCAGATCGAAGAAGAAGAAAAAAAAAATTCAAGTCATGGACAAAGCCACTGTTTCTCCTTCAGCTTCATCCTTGTTGCTTTGAGCCACCATACTTCACTGTTGTTGACATTTCCTTTGCTGGAGAACACTTACCTGTTGGGTGTGTTGAGCTCCAGCCTTTGTTTGTGTGAGGAAGAGTTAAGAGTTAAGACTTTTTTTTTAAGGATGCATTAAAAAAAAAAAAAAAAGACAAAAAGCGGAGAAGTTTGTGAAGTAGAAGAAAGGAGGAGATCAGATGAAGAAGAAATGATAAGTGGAAAAATACGTGTGGGCTAATGGAAATGGCAAGGAAACTTCTAGGAAATTTCCTACTTACAAAACTATTCATAGAAACTTAGTTATTTACAACAATGCCACAAGTAAAAAGTTAAAAAATATTTACATAATTTTTTTAATCCACTTCACTTAATTTTTTTCTAAGGTGAAAGTTTATACACTATATTTATTGTATTATTTGTAAAAAAATTATAAATAAATATTTTTTTAATCCCACTTTATTTAAGATTTTTTTAAAATAAAATAAAATTCATTACTTTATATAATAGTAATAATATCTAGTTTTATACACACACACACACATATATATATATATATATATATTTTTTTTTTTTTAAGAACCCGAAACATCCTAAAATGGTACGTCGAAATAGGCCGGTACCGAAATATTTCGTTCCACTAGACAAACCGAAACAGGGTCTGAAACGGAATTAATAACATTGCACTAAACAATTAAATACAAAACTGACACATTTAAATGTCATGGATCATTTTAAAGACTAAAATGATAATTAAAATGTTTTTTTTTTCTCCTCATTAGATTATTTACCTATAAAAAAAAAGAAAAAAGAAAAAGAAAAAGAATGGACTAAGTTAGACTACATACTTGGTTGTAGCCAATGGGTATATCTCCCACTAAAAAATTAAACACAGCTACGTTTTTTGAAAAATCCAACTGTTAGATTGCATTTTTTATATGATTTTAACATACATGTCAAATTTCGTATTAATCAAATATTATTTATTATTCAAACCAGAAACTTATTTTCTATACATAATTTTAGATTATAATAAATTGAAATTTAAACATTTGATTGATGACATAACTATTGATTTTTGATCTTTTGAAAATTTTGCAAGTATGAAGAATATAAGAAGAAAAATATAATCTAATAGTAGATTTGTCAAAATTCACATCTAATAAAAAAATGCCAAATTTTTTATTTATGTTTTCTAAGTTTCAAAATACCCCAAATTTAGACTTCAGTTATCTTGTCATCTACTATTGCCGTTAAATCACCAAAACTATGCCGTTTTACCCTTAATTTAAATTTAAAATTTTATTTTATTATTTTTTTTTGAAAAAAATAATTAAGAAAAGCATAGAAAATTACAAGAAAAAAAAATTTCTTTGTCCCCAAAGAAAAAATTAACTGATCAACATTTCCAAAAAAAAAACAAAAAACAAAAACAAAAAACTCGAAAGCAATTAGTTGGGTTTGTGAATTGTTTGCTGCAACATGTTGTGGCAACTTGACCTTGATGCTTTTTCCAAACAGTATTCAACCAAACTGCAGCTTCTTCCAATATTTATTTTCTACATCTTGGTTACCTCCTCTAACGTTTCTAGGGCTGTAGATTGCAAAAATGAAAATATAATTAGGACCACCGTTACTGTGGACAAGTCTAGCAAGTTTAGTCCTGGAGTATTTTGGGGCAAAAGACTATATCTATTGCAGCGATCTAATGGTTCACTGAAATATATCTCATATATATGGGCAGTTCAAAAAAGTGCCACAATATGTGACATATAGCGGCATTTTTTGAAACCGCCGCAAAAAGTTGAATTTTTAGTAGTGATAATACAAGCTGCCATCGAATCAATTCCTTCCAACAATGATCAATTGATTAAAGTTCATATTTCTTTTAATTTTCTGGGCTTTTAAAAATAAAAAAATAAATTACGTCTGTTAGGAAATAAATAATGAAATAAAAAATAAATTTTAAATTTTTGGCAAAATGGCATAGTTTTGGTGATTTAATGGCAATAGACAACAGTGGATGGTAAGATAACAGAAGTCTAAATTGGGGTTTTTTGAAAATTAGAGGACTGAAACGAAAGAAAACAAACTTAAATGACTGAAATGAAAAGTAGTGAAACTTATAAGGTGAGTTTTAAATTTTGGCCTAAAAAAAATGAAAGGAGTTGTAGTTATTGAAATTACTATTGTGTGGACGAGGATCCCTAATCCCATTTAAATGGACTGCCAAGATTATTTCTAAGGATGCATCTCGGACCTCGAGGATGAGCATTGGTTAACCACGAGACAAGCACCAACTGACCTTGGGGACGAGCAATAACCATGAGAAGTGCATGAAGTTAAATTTGGCTATGCAGAAGCTTACTAGTACGTTCCGGATGAGACACAAGTCCTGGGAATGCGATCTCAACCCTCCAGGTGTAAGACTAAGATAATCTATGTGTAAATATAAAAGAAAAATGAAGATCCTGATGAGAGGAGATCCAAAAAAAGAGGAAAAGGAGAGAAAAAAGAGCTTTGGAAGAAAGAACTAAAATATTTGTTCAAAGAAGAAAGAAATACGTATATATAAAACAGACATTCCTCAGGCCTGATAGAGGATCCTTTTTTCTTCATAATTTATGGTCTACGTCATCTCATTGGCGTCTTTTCCCATTGTGATTAGCGTTAACTTGTTAAGCGATCAATATCCAACTCATTTTCTAACAAATCTATTGTAGTGAGCTTATTGGGCCATAGCCTGCGTCATTTTTGGGCCGTGGATTGATTGTGGCTTTACAATTACAATTAAGTTTGTAGCCAAATCTTAAAAAATAAAAATAAAAAAATAAAAAATAAAAAATAAATAAAAAATGGTTACAAGTGCATTCTAACACGATAACACCTGTAACTGTAAGAAAAATCTAAAATTCCCCATGTGTAGGCAGTTCTATAAACTTGTAGAACAATTCAGAAAGAAATAAACCTATAGAACAGAACAATAGTAGGTCAAACTAAATACACTTTGTGAACTAATAGTTTCCCTATTAAAGAATGGCAAAAAAACAAAAAAACATGCAGCGTGTGTAGATAAGGTCAAGGCCATTACAAAAGGCCACCAAGTTTCTTAGAAATTTGCACCACACAATTCTACTAAGTCTTTGAAGAGCAAGCCCAAAATGTCTCCCAAACTCTTGCTAGTTTTGCTCATTGGAGCGGTGCTTCTTACCACTCACTGTCTTGCTAATCACCATAAACCCCCACCTGATGGTTTTTGTGGGGAAAAACCGCCAATTGCACATAGACCAGCAGCCTCTCTATTACCACCACATAGACCACCTTCATCTAAGGAACCAAACTTGGATGGCAAACCTCCCAAGGGTTCAAAGCCACGCCCAAAACACAAGCCTCCACCATCCAACTGAGCTAAGCCTAGCTAGCTAGCTAGTTGGGCTCAATCTTATGTTAGTATTAGTAAATATGTCATATAATAAGAGCTGCGACTCATAATATCTTTTGTTCTGATGACTACTACTGTTTATGCATGTACCTTTTGCTTCTACTTAATTCTCAGCTACTAGTGGGATATGTACTTCTTGCTAATGAAACTATATATCTTATCAAAAAAAAAAAAAAAAAAAAACCTACATATGGTATGATATGTTGGTTTGGGCTTCCTTATTATGTTTATTTTTTTGTTTTTATTTGAGAAGATCCTTATTATGTTGAATGTGTTATTATTTACAATTTTAAATTGGTATATCACTTACCTTATAAGGTTAAAATATCAATTCTACTGCAAGCATAAACTTTTTAATTATTATTTAAAATTTTAAATAATATGGAATCTCACCTACAGGCATCAATTCTACTACAGGCATCAACTTTTTAAGCTAAAATATCAATTCTGCTACAGAAGTTTTTACCCAAAAAAATTACACAGTCTCTCACCCATAACACCAAAAAAGAAGAGACTGTTAATTTGGTACCCATAAACTTATTATTAAAATATAGGCAAGGACCAAGTTAATAGTCTTTTTTTTAACTTAAAAAAAAAAAAAAAAAAAAAAAAAAAAAAAAAAAAAAAGCCATAAGAAGGGAGGTTGATAAGTTATAATAGAAAATGATAGGATGTAACAAATCTCACAACTATTGCCACAACTCATCATGTGAAATTTTTTGTCCCTACCCCGTTACTAAGTTATAACCCTTTTGCGTTTATGAGAAGAATTTCGTTATCTAAGTATGGGTTGGGTTTTGTTTATGCAAAATGATGAGTAATGCTACGGACATATATATAACTTGGCATAATTTTATGCCACAACTCGCCCCGTGGAAAGTTATAATTTGTATGAGTGTAATGATGGGCTATGTGGGGACACACTTTTACCGATCATAATTTGCCATATGGCAAGTTATGCAACAAAATTGTGCCAATTTTTATGTCTCTAACCCTACTCAAGCAAAATTAGCCATGGACTCTTAGGCCTAGTAAAAAGTTACTCAAGTAAACAGCTTTAACAAGCTAAACAAGGGCAGCAAATTACTTAAAGCCCAGCCCACAAATAAGTCAAAAGATGGCCAGCTTATCGATGAACTTACGAATAATATAAAATGCGAGGACAAAATGGGCTTCTGCCCTTTTTGGATAAATTAATTAGCCTTTTACCCTTTTTCCCAAACTAAATAGGGAAATGCCCCTCTTTTGAAAATCGAGTTTTTCAAAATCGATTTAAGCCCTATAGTGACGTTTTTAAAGACCTATAGTAACGTTTATAACTACCTATAGTGGCGTTTTGTAACTTGATATCCATGAAATTGAGTTATAGGCAATTTGATTGCCTATAACTCGATTTTATGGATATCAAGTTATAAAATGTCACTATAGATTCTTAAACCGTCACTATAGGTCCTTAAAAACGTCACTATAGGGCTCCAGAAATTTTTTTTTTTTTTTAACTCGATTTTGAGAAACTCGATTTTCAAAAGAGGGGCATTTCCCTATTTAGTTTGGGAAGAAGGGCAAAAGGCTAATTAATTTGCCCAAAAAGGGCAGAAGCCCATTTTGTCCTAAAATGCGAAGTCTTTGATCAAGCAAAGGAAGAACAAGTAGATTTAAACTATACAAAGATAATTTCTTAAACAAATTTAACACCCTTGGAAAATCAAGCTATATTTGTACAAAATTTAATGCGTTGTTGCGTTTTCTTCTATAATTTAAATTTGAGAAGTGATATATATCTTCGTATTCATAATGTTTTCACAACACTTTCATAACAAATTATATGTTCCAATTTGAACCTACCACTTAGAATTTGTTGTGAAAATCTTGTAAAAATGTTGTGGATATAGTATTTTTCTCTCAATTTAGGACACAAATTGACTACAAACTTAGTTGTAATAGTAAAATGAAATGTGTTCATATCATGTGCAATGCACTAACTTATTTAAAATAATTGTATACAATCACTCAAGTGTGGTTTGTAAGTAAACACATGTCATTTTCCTATTGGTTTTTTTTTTTTTTTGGTTTTTTTAAAAGATATCATTTTCCTAGTTGATTGTAGCTTTGGATTATAATTAAATTTATAGCCAAAATTTATCCTTAGATTTATCTTCTTTAGTCATTTTTTTGCATGTTAGTTGAGACATATTCATGTATTTTGTGATGTAACATTTATTTTTATTTCTTTCTCTTTTTTTTTTTTTTTTTTTGGGGGGGTGTCAATTGAGTTTTGGAGTTTTAATATTTACATCAAGTGGTCATATATATATATATATATATATATATATATATATATATATATATTATTGAATGTAAATTTTGAAAATTTAAATGTTGGATTGCATGTTCTTTATGTTCTTAACACGCATGTCAAATTTTGTTCAAATAAGTTGTTATTTAATATTTAATCAGTGAATTTATTTTTTATGCATAATTTAAATAAAATAAAAAAACTTGAAATTAAAACATTTGTTTGATGACATAGCAATTGATCTTTAATCTTCTTAAACATTTGTGAGTGTGAAGGATATAATAAGAATATGCAATCTAACGGCCAGATTTTCGAAATTGGCATTCATAAAAATATATAGGAAGAGCTTGAAGAGTTTTTCAGTAAACTAGTTTGGAAATAAACCTTACCCTTAACAAATAGTGTGTTTGTTATCATCTAAATTCTAATCAACTCACGTTTTCAAAAAAAAAAAAAAAAAAAAAAAAATTTCTAATCAACTAACAGAAGGTTTGGCAAAAGATATTAAATTGAAGGACAAAGTCATATGCTTACTTACTCTTGTATCAGTCAAAGGTTGCAATCTTAGGTTGGAGTGTCTGTTTGGTATTTGAAAGTTCGAATTTATGTGAAAACACAAGAACTTGTTTAGACGCCCAAATTAAAATTACGACTAGATTGCTTTTACTCTAACTTAGACTAAGTGCGAAATAAGAGTAAATGAGCGCAAACAACCGATAACACTACCCTAAGCCATATTCATCCATTATCAATGATATAAAGTAAAACTTAAGAGTAGGGAAGAAAGATGTAAACACAAGATAACACCGAGACATGTTATCGAAGAGGAAACTGAAGAACTCAGCAAAAAATCTCTCCGCTACCCTCCAAACGGTAATCGATCCACTAGAGAATAAAGTTGGAGTACACGAATAACAAAAGACCCTCCATGCCTATTCTAACCAATGTACTTGAGCTCTCCAAGCTTCTACTACCAATTGGCTTCTTGGAACCTTGTCTTCTCTAGCTTTCCCGAATCCCACAATTCGGCCCGATTGCATCCACCAATGATTGGCTCCTTCCAATGCTTCCCAGTAGCACCAAAATCTCACTTAACACTTAGATTAGGTGTGGTAAGTGTTTGGGCTATAAACCTCTCAAGGATTTAGAGATGGAGAGGCAGGAGTAGAGGAAAACCACAAGGAAATGTATAGATGATTGTGGGTATAACAATCTCTAACAATTAAGTGTATTTTTTTATGGTTTTCTCTCTGAAAGCACTCCTTCTAATATGTGGGTAATGAGGGTATATATAGTGTGGGTAAAGACTTGGTAAAACAAACATGATAAATTAGCCAAACAAAATGTTTCGTGAGTATTTTGTGGGAATGTCTTACCCGTGAGACACTCGCGAAAACTCCAGGTTGGCATGACCCTTCGCCTTCTAGTCATCTACTCTACACGTGGCTTATTTCTCGAGTTAGCTTCTCGCGAGCTTCTCACGAAATCCACTTGTTCATCATTTTAAGCTTGAGTTTTCACACTCTCTCACACTCATCCCTTACAATTAAAAACCACATAAATACAAGGAAATATGATTGAATAAAATTACAATCAAATTTTTCACGGAATTAAAGGCAACACAAAATAGATGTAAATCACAACTTTACAGTATTGAATTATAAGCCAAGTTTTTTGCTATTAGATTTTATATACAACTTTTTAAAATCTCATTTTTTCTTACATTGTTTCATTTTTTTAAAAGCGTCCCTGAAGTTTGCCTATTGTCTGCTTTTGGTTCCTTAAGTTTCAAGTGGGCGCTATTAGTTCCCGAAGTTTAAAAAATGAGTGTTGTTGGTCTTTTTATTAACTTCCGTTAAATTCTTGCTTATGTGTCTAATGGAGCATTGACATGATACTTAATACCCGTTTGGATTCAACTTATTAGCGTCCAACGTTTGCATTTTTTTTTTTTGAAGCGCATTTCTCTAGCTTTAAACACTGTTCAATAGGTCCCGTACACTGTTCACGGGACCCACAAACCTCTTTTTTCAACAAAACTTTCATTAAAAATAGGTCCCACAACACTATTCACACATTTAAAATTTATTTTGCTACAGTGTTTTTCAGTTTTCAGTTTTCAGCAAAATAAGTTGTATCCAAACGGACCCTTATTTTTTTTCCCTGTGGCAACTTATTTTTTATTAAAAAATCACACATAGGATTAAAATCCAAACTTGCTTCTTTTCCCCAATATTACCCAAATCTGGAAAACCTAGGTAGTTGACTACTTTCTCAAAATGAAATCATGTTCGATTGAGATGGAACACACACCAGAGCGGCAATGCATCGTCACGTCTGTTAGGACATATGTGATTCACTTGTTAGGAACATATGTCACTATTTTATGTAATTAGCAAATCTTTTGACAAAACGCACTTTACTTGTATTTGGGTAGATCTAGGATGTGTTTAATACTTCAAGAAACTGTGTTTCAAGATCAAGTGTTGAAGCCATGCAAGTCTGTCGAAGATTCAAGCTGAAAAGTGCAAGATCATTAAAGCTCGATAGCTAGTTATCTATCGAGCTTGAAGAGCTGTTCTAGTCCCGTGGCTCGACAGCTGCTCAACAGACAGGCATCTATCGAGGTTTATGAAAAACAGAATTTTAGTTCTATTTTGACTCTAATTCATGATTATGTATTTGGGCATTCTTTCTCACAACCCTAGACATATAAAAGGATTATTTTAAGGGTCCTCAAAGGTGACACAAGTTACACAAGTGTTGAGCAAAATTTGTTAAAGCAAATTGTGATCGGAGACAAAATTTGCTCTAGTTCATCGTTCTTGTGTAGAAGTTGTTGTGTTTGTGCACCGTAGGATTTTGTAACCAAGCATCTTCTTGATCTTCATCGTGTGATGAACTGAAGAACTTTGCAGCTGACAACTTTCTCTATTTGGTGATTGAAGTCGCGTACTGGGATCCGCGCAATTGGTTAGTCACGTACTGGGAGCCGTGCATCTAAAGGAGAAATTGTCACTACAGAACAAGTCCAATTGGGTATTGGGGTAAGTGTTCAACTGTAAGTTGGTATAAGGTACTGGGATTCTTTTACTTGTAACCACTTGTGTGATAATAGTGGAATTTCGGGAGTGGTTTTTGCCGTGTTGGTTTTCCCCATTCGTAAACAAATCACCGTGTCAAATTATTTTCCGCTGCACTTAGTTTAATTGGTGATTTGTTTGTTCTATCACGCTTTTGCATGTTAATTTGATTAATTAATAAACTTGGCTAATTAATCAATTAATTCATCACAAGGGGTCAATACGTTTTTAGCCTATCAAGTGGTATCAGAGCAGGCACACTCTGATTAGGGTTTAAACTTTGCTGTGAGATACATTGACCCCTGTTTGTCATGGATAGAGAACAATCTCTCATTATACCTCCTTTATTTGATGGTACTAACTATGCATACTGAAAAGTACGCATGAGAGCTTTCTTGCAGTCTCTACATAAGAAAGTGTGGCAAGCTGTAGAGATTGCCTGGACCAAGTCAAAGGAAGCGTCGGCCGATTGGGATGAAGCCAAGATCAAGGCGGCAAACTTCAACAGCAAGGCATTGAATGCTTTGTTCAGTGCAATCACTAATGAGGAATTCAAGAAGATATCTTCCGCTGAAACTGCAAATGAAGCATAGACCATCCTCCAGACAACCTTTGAAGGAACTAAGGCTGTCAAGGACTCGAAGCTTCAGTGGCTCACTACAAGCTTCGAAAAGATTAAGATGGAGGAGGATGAGTCGTTCGATGAGTTCTATGCCAAGCTCAAGGACATAGTGAACTCAGCTTTCAATTTTAGGAAAACCATTCCTGAACCCAAGATTATGAGAAAGGTGCTTAGATCTCTATCTGAGAGATTCCATGCCAAGATTATGGCAATAGAGGAATCAAAGGACATTGATAAAATTTCTTTGATAGAGCTGGTCGGTAATCTACAGACTTACGAGCTAGGGTTAACAAGGATTGGTAAGTCGGGTAAGAGCAAGAGCATGGCCTTAAAGGCCAAGAGCAGTGACACGGATGAGTCTTCAAACAATGAAGATTCTAAGATGAAGTCCAACATCACCAGGCAATTCAAGAAGTTCATGAAGAATGCCAATGGGAAGGGCTTCGACAAGAACCGTAGGCAATCCAGTTCTTCTCAATTCAAGCGCCAAGACAAAGGGAAGAAGGATGCTAGGGATGGAGATCAATACACTATTCCCATAGGACCTAAGTGCTTTGGGTGTCAATGCTTTAGTCATATGAAATAGGAGTATCCTACATATCTCAAGAGCATTGGGAAGAGCAAGGTACTTGCTGCTACTTTGAGCGACACCGAGCCTGAGGATGATTCCTACAATGAAGATGACGGAATCCTGAATGCTTTCACTGCCACTGTTAATCCTACTGAGGGGATTGTTGAAGATGTGGATGAAGAAGAGGAATTGGTGGAGTCCAAGTTTGAGAAGATGGATGATCAAGATGATATCCATACAGCTTATGAGAAACTATACAAGCTTTCTGAGAAACATGAGAAACTTTATAGGCTGGCCACCAAAAAGCTCAGTGATGTGGAACTTGATCGTGAAGAGCTTTCCACAAAGTTTGATGAAGCTAATCAGACTATTAGAGCATTGAGGTTTGAAAATAATTTCTTGGCTGAGAAGACCAAGAAGCTTGAAGCGAAGCTGTTTCAAGTCAGAGCTCAATTGGAGAGGACTTCAAGTGCAAAGCTTGATGAGATGCTCAGTCTTCAGAAATCTGCTTTTGATCGAACAGGTTTAGGGTATACTTTATCTTCTTCTAATATTGCTTCTACTAGTACTACTGTTTTTGTTCCTCCTAGTAATAATGTTGAAATTGAGAACAATGATGTTAAAACTGATTTAGCTAGTGAGAACATAGATAAAAGTAAATCAATTTTAGGAGCACCCCTAAGCAAGATAAGAAGGAAGCTTAAAACCCTAGGGCTAAGAAGGCCAACTCTCAAAAGCCTAAACAAAAGAAGCAGCATCTCTATCATCACTGTGGAGTTGCCGGTCATACTCGACCAAATTGCTATAAGTGGTTAGCCACTCAACAGAGCAACAACATGGTAGCATCTGGAAACCAGAATCAGCTTTAATCCTCTCTCGCTCCTTTTGGAGATCTTCTCAAAGCCCTCATGTTCCTTTCGAACTTAAACGGTTTCAATTCTTCCCCCTCATCGCCGATTCAGAGGTTTAATAAAAGGAAAGGTTCTTCCAAGGTGTGAAAGGAAAAGGGTTCCAAATGATTCTATCACTTTCTTCTCTCTCTTTGTGTTTTAATTTTTGCATAACTTATGTGTTTTGCTTTTATTTTGAATCAGTTTAGTTTTTATGCTTTGCTTTGTTTAACATGTTTTTGGTTTTTTTGGTTTTTTTGGTTTTTTTTTTTTTTTTTTTTTTTTGTTTTGTTTTGTTTTGTTTTTTTTGTTTTGTTTTTTTTTTTTTTTGTTTTTTTTTTTTTTTTGTTTTTTTTTTTAGTTTTCTTTATTTTGTTTTTGATATAAAAATAAAAATAAAAATTGAAAAATCAGAAAAATATAAAAACAGTGTGTGTTTTGTGTACATTGGTACTTATGTACCTTGGATGACCATTAAAACAAAGTTTTGTAAACTTTGTATCTTTTGTAACTTAGATGAGCATCTCTATGCACAACTAAGCAAGTGAGTTTTGTGGCTCTTGTTTGTGATGAGTAAGATTAAGTAATCTCTTGTACTTAATACTCGTATCACTCTTTTTGATGGGAAAGACTAGAAAATCCTAAGAGAAAGACATAAATAATCATCTCACCACTATTGCCCGCCAATCATGAAGTGACATCTGTATGCTTCGGTATAGCAAAAGTGCAATGTCAATGACATTTGTGTGCTTAGGCATAGCAAAATTGGAATGTCAAATGCTTAACATAATTGGGTATTTTTTTTTTCTATCTATTATATGTTCATGCATGATTTGCTTAAAAAGAAAAATATGCAAAGAAAAATAAAAAGCAAAAATATCAAAATGCTTTAAATATGATTGCGAGCGTGTATTCTAGAAGATGTGGGAGTTATAGGATGTACCTCGAAGGTGATAGTCCCCATCAAACAGTTATGATTGTGTGTGAGTTAAAGTGATTTTCTCATATCTCAAATCGTCATAACATGTATATACTTATGCAATCTTGCGATATTTTTCACACACAACACGCAATATTCTTTGCTACTCTTGATACATGTGCAAGTACAATGTGATTTGGCCATCACAAGGTTTATATGTGTTAATGTATGCTAACTAAACTGTCTTAACTTGTTTTTTTTTAAATATAAAATTGATTAGACTTGTTTAGTGTGTGTGTGTGTGTGTGTGTGTGTGTGTTTGGGATCTATGTGCTTAAAATTGTTGTTAAGAGATGATTTTGAGAACTTAAAATGTTGTTTGGATCCTTGGTTGAGTTGCATGCTTGATTGCATTCATATCTGTGTTTTTCCTTTCTTGAAAAACTGTTTTTAAGCAATCTCGACAACTTCTCGACACCTCCTCGACACTTAGCTATCTATCGAGCTTTTCACCTTTCTCTTATCGTAATCTTAATAGCTTCTCGATAGTTAGGTGGATCGATCGAGATTTCTTCTGGATCCTCAATATCTTCTCGACAATTGGTGGATTGATCGAGCTTCTTTAATCGTGTTTGGTGAATTCTTCCTTGACACCTCTCGATAGCTGCATCTGTCAATGCTTTAACTCTCGACACCTTTCTCGACAAATGTCTAGACACCTCTCGACACCTTTATCTGTCGAGCTTTACTGACCTTCTATATAAAGGTTCAGCGCAATTTTCTTCTCACTTTTCTCGATCTCTCTCTCGACAAAACTGTCCTTTCACCTCCCAAAACACTCTCTCTCACTCCAAACCTCTTTCCAAGCAATTTTTCAAGCTTTTTCAAGTTTTTCTCTTTGCTTGGTAAGTTTCTTTTCTCTCATTTACATGCATTTCATGTTTTGAAACCTAGGTTTTGGGGTTTTTGAAAAATTTTGGGGTTTTTCAAAATTGATGATTTTCTGTTGAAATTTTGGGATGTGTTTTGCTTAAATGAGTTTAAAATCTCATACATTGCATTACTTAAGCATTATAATAGTATTATCATGCATTTAGATGTGTGCAAATTGATTGTGTACTGGTAGGATTGGATTGGGCTGAGCCCATGATGCCTTTTATATTGCATATCACATGTTCATGCATTTCCTATGCATACATACTCTCTTTTCAATATACTTGTTATATTTGAAATGTGTTTGGACTTTTCTAATTGACTCTCTCTCTACCTCTCTTTTCGTTTATGTTAGTCGTGTCTATGGCACTTAAACGAAAGTCTTCATTTCGGGGCATCCACTTCCTTTGATCCTATTCCTTCTCATATTCGGTTCCATGATGAGGATGCCCGAAAGGCCTTCTCGGAGAACTTTTCTCGTCGAGGCATTCATTCTGAACGCCGAGTCATTTTGGCGGACTTCGCCAACACTGACCTACCCAATGTCATTCACAGTTGAGGTTGGGAGTCACTGTGTGACGTCTCAGTCACATGTCCATTTGTGCTGATCCAAGAGTTTTACTCCAACATGCATGGATTTGATTTTTCAGTACCTCTATTTCATACTCGCGTTCGAGGTATGCGCATTGCTGTCACATCGCAGCTTGTTGCGGATGTGCTCCGTGTCCCTAGGGTAGAGTTTCTTGACTACCCTGGTTGTGAGCGTCCGAGTACTGTGTCCAAAGATGAGCTCAAATCTGCTTTTTGTAAGCGCCCTCCTGATTGGGGTGAGTGTCAGTTCACTTACTGTTCGGACTTTGCAAAAGTTCGTCGGTTTTTGAACATGGTTATGACATTCGTTCTTCACCCTTTTTCTCACTATAACTCTATCATAGAGCCTAGTGCTCGAATTTTGTTATGCCTTCTTGAGCATCTTACCATAGTTTTTCCTTCTTACTTTATTTTGTCTATTCTAGATGTCTATAGGAATTCGGCGTCCTGTGATAAGCTCATCTTTCCTTCGACTATCACGAGGATCTTACACCATTTTTCTGTTCCCTTTCTAGCTTTTGACCATTTCACTTTCAAGTGTCCCATAGACTACGCTACCGTGAAACGTAGCGAGGCGCAATTTAGGTCGAGGCAGTTTGGGTCAACAGCTCCTTCCTCCAGTTCGACTCCATCTCAATCTGCTTCATCCACATCCATTCCCTCCTCTTCTACGAGCGATGTGTTACTCGAAGACATCATGGCGCAGTTTCAACGCATAGATGCTCGCCTTGATACACTCTCTACAAAGCTATATCAGGTGAACGTTCGTGTCGGCTGTATTGCATGGCGGCAGGCAGTCATGGGTGGCTTCGCTCTTGAGGCTTCTCCTCCACCTCCTCCAGTGGCTTCTGATTCTGAGGCTGATGACGGTGATGACGATGATGCTTCTAAAGATGATGATGATGGAGATGCTAGCTCTACCGATGAGATGTCTACTTGACACTCTTACCCTTTGTCACTCGTGACAAAAAGAGGGAGTAGTTTTGGATATGAGAGTAGTCATTCTTAGGGGGAGAGTTAGTATAGGACCTTTTTATTAGGGGGAGTGTTGATATCTGAGGGATGTAGTGATGATTATTTGTATCTTTTTCTTTTCTCTATTTTAGATACATTTATTCTTGTACATGGGTCTTGTGACCATTATTGACATACATTGTACTTATCTTCTTTATATGTTGATGTATGTTTCTTTCACCTACTTTTACATGTGTTGTTTCTTTTCTCTCTTTATGCACATGCTTCTTATTACTTGTATGCAATTTATTATTTTTGTTTCACACAAAGATGCATTGATGAGTTTTGTTTAAAGTGTTTCAGAAATACAGGTTGTCAAAGCCTACTTGCCATAAACTCTCTTTTTGCAAAGTTTTTCAAGAGTTTGTGTTAGGATAGATTTTATTGTATTCAACAAGTGAATATGAGTTGAGTAATTTATGACTTCTCTCATATGTTCATTTGTTTGTTGTGGTTTTGTCACGGATTGCCAAATGGGGAGATTGTTAGGACATATGTGATTCACTTGTTAGGAACATATGTCACTATTTTATGTAATTGGCTAATCCATTAACAAAACGCACTTTACTTGTATTTGGGTAGATCTAGGATGTGTTTAATATTTCAAGAAACTGTGTTTCAAGATCAAGTGTTGAAGCTATGTAAGTCTGTCCAAGATTCAAGCTGAAAAGTGCAATATCATTAAAGCTCGACAGCTAGTTATCTATCGAGCTTGAAGAGTTGTTCCAGCCCCGTGGCTCAATAGCAACTCAACAGACAGGCATTTGTCGAGGTTTATGAAAAATAGAATTTCAGTTCTGTTTTGACTTTAATCCGTGATTATGTATTTGTGCCTTCTCTTCTCACAACCCTAGACATATAAAAGAATTATTTTAAGGGCTGTCAAAGGTGACATAAGTTGCATAAGTGTTGAGCAAAGTTTGTTTAAGCAAATTGTAAGGTTGAATTTATTCAACCATCTAATTGGCTTTATTCCGTGCCAAATTTGCTTGTATTTCAGCATTTAGTAACCCTGTATTTAGGTGGGTTTGTTGTAAGGGTAGTGAGTAAGATAGAGTGTAGATTGCTCAAGAGTGTGCAAGAAAACAGAGACTCGCGGCTTGATCTCGTGGGTGACTCGCGGCTGCAAGCCGCCAGATGCAGTACATGTGCCAAGCATGCCAGAAGGTGAACAGTCATGCTAGCTAGAGCACTACAGGATAAAACAGGACAACTGGCCATACGGTTATCTCGCGACTGGATCTCGCGACTCAGTCAAGTCGCGAGGCCAAGCCGCGAGCCAGCCCTGTTTTGAAAAACCTGATGTTTCACATTCTCCTTTCACCTCAGTATAAATACCCCTTATATCCACAATTGAAAGAGAGCTTCCAGAGAGAATTTTGAGAGAGAAACCCTAGAGTAAAACAAGATTGATTCATCTACAATCTTTACATAAGAGTCTCTTCAAATTCCTCAACTCTCTTCCTCTCCAGTGTCAAACCCTTGAGAGGCATTTTACCAAAACCCTGTTCTCACCATATCCATTACTGTGAGAGGGCTGTTTGGTGTTCTGGGAAGCAGTTAGGAAGGAACCAATTTTCATTGGTTGATGCTATGGTCAAGTAGCGGAATCCGGGAAGCTAGAAAAGAAAAAGGTTCGGCGCAACCTCGTTGGAGCAAGAAGCTTGGAGGGCTTAGGTGCATTGGGTAGATTAGGCTTGGAGGGTCTATTGCTGTCCATGTATCCCAACTACATTTTCTAGTGGATTGTTTACCGCTTGGAGGGCGGCGGAGAGGTTTTACGCCGAGGGCTTCGGTTTCCTCTTCGATAACACATCGCGTGTTGTCTTTGTGTTTGCATCTTCCTTCCTAGACATAATCTAGTGCTAATTGTATATGCCTTGGTTGAATTGATCATTGAAGCTTCACATTAGACTATGGACTATCTCATTGTTGATATCCACACACAACAGACAAGTTTATGTTCAATAAATGCCATATTCATTTGTGTGATTGTACTTGTTGAAATGTGTTTTCACATACTCAATCATTGTTGATTCAAGCACAAAAAGATTTTTGAGTGTTTTAGGTGTTTTTGGAAAGTATTTTGTTCTTAAAACTGAAAATTTCAAAAATCATTTTTGCCCTGTTTTGGCGACTCAGTCGCGGGTAAGTCAAGTCGTAGGCCTCAGTCGCGTGTTCGCGGGTCTATTTTGGCGACTTGTTCGCGAGTGGAAGGTCCAGTCGCGAGGGTTACTCAGAGATTTTCGCGGCTCAGCTTGCGACTCCCTCGCTGGTAGACCTTCCAGTCGCGAAAAACATTTAGAAAATTTTTTCAAAATTTTTTCTTTGAGTGTTTTGGCGGCTTGACCTGGCGACTTGTTGGCGACTCACTTCAGTCGCGAAAAACGTGTGTTTGGCAAAAATAGGGGCAGTTTTTAAAATCCTTTTCAGTTTTTCCCTCGAACTTTTTGTGACTGTTCATTTTCTCTCTCAACTGTCTCCTTCCCAATCGCTCCGTGTAACCATTTTCAAACTCCATTGTTGCTTCCTTTCAGCTCAAAATCTTCAAGTAACAGGTATGGGTTTTCTTTCTTGAACTCTATTTTACTTGATTTTGTGCTTTTCCCTCTTGATTATTCGCATTTGTTTATGTTTTTGAGATAGGTTTTTGTTTCGGCTGTTGCTCCTTGTCCATGCTCAGCTTGTGGAAGATATTGATTTAGTTTGATCTTAAATGGTTGTTGGTTTTGTCCTTCATCATGTGCTTAGAAAGGGTTTGTTATTTGTTGGTTACTCATCTTGTCTGATCTTATGTTGATATGTTGATTCAAAATGTTCTTGTCTTGGCTGTGAGGTTTTCTGTGCTGAATTTGTGCCTGTCCATCTATTGTGTGCTTCTGCCTTTTGTTCCTTAAGTCAGGTCATACACATCAATTTGTATGTCTCATTGACATATATTTGTCTTTTGGATGTTTTCAAAATCTCTGTTGCATTAATACTCCCCTGCATTATACCAGTTGTTCTTGTGTATCCACTTTTAGGCTTGTTCATCTGTGTGGTTGATTTAAGTAGCATGAGGTTTAACTGTTTTAGTTCATCTGTGTGGTTGCACTTTTGTCCTTGTTTCTAACAAAGTACTGATTTGTTCTACACATGTATTGTACTATGTTGTTGTGGCCTCTTCTGATTGTTCACAGATAGCTCCCTCAACTCCGAAGAAGAAAACTCCTGCAAAGAAGGCTGACAAACGATTGAAAATGGATTCTGATCTGTTTAGGTCGGTTCAACACTTTGAGAGATACAAAGATTCTTTCATGAAGGGAACCATAATTCAAGAGAGATTTGTGGATTTAGTGGACCTAAAAGATACATTTATTCCCACATGTTTTGAGGGCAGAGGTTGGGAAAAGTTGTTAAGTGGATTACCGGGTGTGTGTGAGCCTCTGATAAGAGAATTTTACTCTAATGTGAAGATTAGGGAAGATGAGCTAGATTGTTGGGTAAGAGGGCATGAATTCACTCTAGATGCCCATGATATTGATGAGGTCCTTGGTCTTGAGGGTTTAGAGGAGCATGAGTTTACCAACTACAAAGATAGGATGTTGTCTTTAGAAACTGTCCAAAACCGCATTGGAGGACAGAGAGAAGGGAAGTGTCTCAATACAACAGCTTTTCCAGTTGACATGAGGTGCTTCACCATCATCATGATGAACAACTTGTATCCTGTGAAGAAACTCACTACAATCAACAACGCCAAAGCCATTTTTCTTATGGAACTAAAGGAGAAAACATTCATTGATATCAGCTCTCATATATTTGATACAATCATGGAAGAGACCAGAACAACTTCCCGAGCTAAGCTGGTTTTTCCTAGCCTTCTCATGAGGATTTTCAGGGCAAAAGGAATTCCAATTCCTCAAGACCTCAGCCTAATGCCAATACCTTCAGCAATCAACAAGCAAACCATCATAAGGATACAAGTACGGCTTCCGGGTGATGTAGATGAAGAAGGGGCTGAACAAGATGAAGGTGTTCCAATGGAGACTGAGACAGAGGCAGCAGGCCAGGCATCAACTTCAACACCCAGAAGGAGTGGCAAGAGGACTAGAGCATCAACTTCTTCAGCTGTACCTCAAGATGCATTTCAAGTAATCCTGGATAGACTTGATGGACTCAAGGAGGTCCAGACAGAGCAGTCTGAGAAGATGATAGCCATGCAAGACCAGCTGGATATTCTCTCTGCAAAATTCGACAGCTTCACCACACATCATGGGCACTGACCCTTTGGCCATTCCGGTCAAAAAGGGGGAGAAATTTTTGAGAAACAGACCTTGAGGGGGAGCACTATGTTGAGGGGGAGCAGTTTAAAAAAAATTACTTGAAACTCTGTTTATGTTTTTGATAATCTGTTGTTTATAGGTTTGATACATTGTGGTTTTAGTGTATGTTTGTTTCTAACTCTTAACACATGGTTGGTTTTGAAACTAAGTTACTTTATATATATATTGTTGATGTTATTCAGTATATATTGTGCTTTGTACCTATGTTGCTTATGTAAGCTTTTAGGGTTATGTTTTATGCATATTTGTACGTTTTATGGTTTGTACCATGCTTTATGCAGCCTTTTATGCTTTGTTTAAATCAGTACTTCTATCTAAATGTATTGCATTTTCTTTTAAGTACTGTCACTCTTGTGCCCTTGTAGGATTGTTCCTAGATGCATATACCTAGTGTTTTATGCATTGGTTGAGTGTTGGGCATACAAGTAACTTGCATTGTTCTTGTTTGCTTGTATGTTCAAGTGTTCATTCCAAGTGTGAATGAACATTGTGTTCACTACCTTGTAGTGATTACTTGGTTGATCATGCCATGGTTTGTTTCTTAACTCCATCTTTGCTTGATCACATATTGCCTATTTCATATGCATTTCACGATTTTCTGCTTACAATGATCATGGTGTATTGTTGTGTTTCAGGAGTCTCATGTTCATATGATTCAAGTGCTTCACAGCTTCTAGAGTTAGGTGTGAGTGAGTTTTACTCAACTGTTCCCAACTCACATGTTAAGTCTAGAGTCTGTTTTAGGGTTTTGTCATGGAATAGCCAAAGGGGGAGACAAATTATGACTGAAGACAAAATTTGCTCTAGTTCCTCGTTCTTGTGTAGAAGTTGCTGTGTTTGTGTACCGTAGGGTTTTGTAACCAAGTATCTTCTTGATCTTCATCGTGTGATGAACTGAAGAACTTTGCAGCCAACAACTTTCTTTAGTTGGTGATTGAAGTCGCGTATTGGGATTTGCGCAATTGGTTAGTCATGTACTTGGAGCCGTGCATCAAAAGGAGAAATTGTCACTACAGAACAAGTCCAATTGGGTATTGGGGTAATGGTTCAACTATAGGTTGGTATAAGATACTGTGATTCCTTTACTTGTAACTGCTTGTTGTGATAATAGTGGAATTTCGGGAGTGGTGACCTTAAAATCACCCGGTGAGGTTTTTGCCGTGTTGGTTTTTCCCATTCGTAAACAAATCACCGTGTCAATTTATTTTTTGTTGCACTTAGTTTAATTGGTGATTTGTTTGTGCTACCATGCATTTGCATGTTAATTTGATTAATTAATAAACTTGGCTAATTAATCAATTAATTCATCACAAAGGGTCAATACGTTTTTGACCTATCAATGTCCACAAAGGTCTCAGTGGATATGTGTTCTTTGAATTTATTTGGTATTTTTCTTATTGTTTTTCACTTCCAAGTCATAAATTCCATTAGGTATTAAATTGTTATTCATTTTTCAACAAAGGCTATAGAACTGTGAAATGGTTTTTCTCTCTTAGATTGATTTCAAAACTCTTAGTTATTAATTAAGAGTTTCCATTGTATGCTACCAGATCAGACCAAGGGATTGTGAATTGTTTGAATAATATGGTTTGGAATTGATGAATGGTAAAACCATTATGAAATTGACGACATGGATAAATTTTCTAAGGAACATAAGAGAGATTTAGATAAAACATTGTGCCGAGACGTTACCAAGCTTCTTGAGACCAGTGAATAATTAGGATTTAGGATGCAAATTCGAACGAGTCCAATTTATGAGTGTAATTTTGGTTTTGTTTTGGTTTATTTTTTTTTTTTTTAATTTAAAAAAAAAAAATTTTTTTAAACAAAATAAGTTGCAACATGGAAAAAAAAAAAAAAAAAAAAGTGCCATGTCATTGTTCTATTACACATATAAGCAAGAATTTAATGGAAGGACCAACAATGCTCATTTTTTTTAATTTTAGGTACTAATAACGCTCACTCGAAATTTAAGGGACCAAAAATGTATAATAGACAAACTTTAGAGACTAACATTGTATTTTCGACTTCCATATTAGAAGATATTTTCTACAAAAATCATTCTAAGCTCTCATGTAAATAGAAAATGCAGAGAATTTTTTTTATTTTTTATTTATTTTTTTTTTGCATATAATTATTGTTAAATGAAGGAAAAAGCGAAAAGTTGATTGTATAGGCCTATCGAAGAAAAAGAAAAGCAATGTATCTTACCAATTTATAGCGCTAAGTTCAGCTTTGTGTACGGGCTAATTAACTTATCAATACAGTGGGTTCCAAATGGGACATATTACATTTATTGGAAATGAAGGAAAGACAATAGGTCTTACCCTTACTTGGAAGGCCTCTTAAGTAATCTTTCATACAAAATCAACAAATGCTAGATCATGGATGACATCATTCATGAAAACCTGTCTATTCGTAATTATTAATTTAATTTGTATCTATACTCACACATGCTTAGCATGTTCATACTTTTAGTCAAGTTGGCATTAGAATGTTTGTTTTTTTTCTAGGATGGACATGAAGATAAAACTTAAGTTCCATAGATCGAATCTTTGCAATCGTGGAACTTGAAATTTGTGTTTGGGGAGACTAAATGAAAAACGAGATTTGTATATATTATAATAATATTTTATATAATAATCTATAAAGTATAATGAGCCCAGGAGGGGTGGCCCAGTGGGTGAGATCCCGCATGCAAGCACAAGGTCCCTCGTTCGAGTCGTGGCGGGTACCATATGGGGGGTGGGCTCCTAGCTTGCATTGCACCTCATCTGCTGGCTCTCTTGGGGTGCTAGGGTGAGGTTTGTGACACCCCGGTCACAGTAGCTATGGCTCAATCCAATATTTCCTAGCGGAGGGTGCCCCTATTAAGTCATGCCTTAGGGGGTAAGTCACATATGGTCGCCCCTACCCCCTTCTTATTCATTAAAAAAAAAAAAAGTATAATGAAATGCTATTCAAATATATAAGTTAATTACTTTATAACTCAACATTTGGATCCAAAAGTACAGTATTATTTCTGAAATATCATCATGAATTGATCAATAGCTGTTACCTTTCTGATTAAATTAGATTTCAAAATTAAATTAAGTACTAAATTAAATTATAATCCATAAAGACACAAAGTAGAAAAAAAATACTTGAAATTAAATGCATTAAAAAAATATAATCAAATAATGAATTACACATTTTTGTCTTTTATTTTTTTATATTATATATTTTTATCTATTTTAAAAGTAGTTTATTCTATATACTAGCTTGTAACCCAATGCATATATATGAGATATATTTAAAAATAAGCATAACTAAATGTGTATTAAAATTTTACCAAGTTTATATATAATGTTTGTATATTTTAAAATAAAAATAGCCACTAATAAAATAAATATTAGATTATTTGAAATAAATTTAAAAAATTATTTAAATTGTTATCTATGAAATTCTAAATAGTATTAAAAAAATTAAATTGGATTCCTCAATTTTTGTAGTGTTGTAAATAGTTACACTGAAATTAAGAAAATTAATTGAGACACATAGCATAAATTAGACTCTAATTTAAGATCAAATTGGATTTTCTATTAGTTTGGACTATAAAAATTTTAAAAATATTATATATAAATTTTTTTTTACCCCCAGTCTGGGTGTATGTTTGTTTGAATACCATACTATCAACGTGGCAGCGTCACTGTAAATAGAGTCTTGTATTCAATCAGTTAGTTCAATATACAGAGATATTTTTCTAACAAATTTGATTTATATTCCCATTTGTGTATCATCTGGTTTAACAAAATTTATTCAGTCATTAATAAAATAAAAATAAAAATCCTTTTAAACCACAAGAGATGGGGCCAAACTAAAGTTGAATCGATAATAACTTTTGGCTAACTCTCGGCCGAATTACCTGCCCCAGGCGCAGCCTTAGCTATTGTCTAACTTTTCAACTCAGTGGGTTCCTTACCTTTTTTTTTTTTTTTTTTTTATTTATTCAACTCAGTGGGTTCCTTACCTTTTTTTTTTTTTTTTTTAAAGAAAAAGAAAAGAAAAGAAGAGGGTGGAGTGGGTTCCAAGTGGACACTATCACAACAACGTGTAATCATAAGAGAAATCTATAATTCCTCAAATACAAACCATGTGGCGTGCAATCATAGGCCCAAGCCCATTATAAAAGGCCAACATATTTCTTAAATTTGCATAACCATAATTCCAATTAAGTCTTGCAAGAGTGCAAAATGTCTACTAAACACTTGCTATTGTTGCTTCTCGCAGTGGTGCTTCTCACCACTCACTCTCTCGCTGACCACCATAAACCACCACACAAGCCTCCTTCAACGGAGGAGACCACCCTGGAATCAAATTTGGATGGCAAACCTCCCAAGGGATACAAGCCACCACCAAAACACAAGCCACCAATCTCATTGGATGGGTTTAATGAGGAAAAACCACCACACAAAGAAAAACCAGTAGGCCCTATAAAACCACCACACAAGCCTCCAGCACAGGAGTCCTCATTGGATGGCAAACCTCCCAAGGGTTACAAGCCTCCAACTTCCAACTGAGTGAGCCTAGCTAGTTAGGCTCATGTTAGTATTAGTATATATATATATATGCGTGGGTAATATATAATAAGAGCTGCAATTGATAATATCCTCTCTTCCCACAACTCTTTATGCATGTACCACTTGCTGCTACTTCTAAGCTACTTGTGGGATATGTTCACGTTAATGTACTCATTTTAGTGTCCGTGCCTGTCTTTGCTTATGAACATTGACATGCACTTCGCTCTTGTTATGTATAAATTTCATTGGAACCTGTTTGGGACTTTCATGTGCATCTTTGGTTTATGCTACACAAGCACTAGTACAACAAACTCATCTGGAAACAAAAAAAAAAAAAGAACGTTGATCGATGCCATGATAGAATAATTACTAACGGCACACCCCTTAGCCAAATTAATATGAGACTAGTCGCAAGAAACCAAGCACAATATTTTTATATTACTAGTCATCACCTACAATTCTAAACCTTATTTTGTCCTAATGTGTCAAATGCATTTGATACATTGGATACAATTCTAAACCTTATTTTAAAATTTTGAGGGTCCGTGACATGGCTCTATTATTGATCAAAGGTCACTTTCATAAATGAAAAAAAAAAAAAAAAAAAAAGAAGAAGAAGAAGAAGAAGAAGAAGAAGAAGAAGGAATTAGCATTGGTTATCACATTCACAACAAACATTGTAGATTATTTGTGGCGTCCACATAGTACAACACACATCAATGCACTTTACTTGTATTTGGGTAGATTTAGGATGTCTTTAAATACTTCAAGAAACCTTGTTTCAAGATCAAGTATTGAAGCCTTCAAGTTTGTTCAAGAAAACAAGTTCAGAGTGCAAAATCATTAAATCTCAACAGTTGCATCTATCGAGTTTAAGAAAGTTGTTCTAAGTTCGGTGTGCTCGACACCTTCTCGACAACTTCTCGACACCTTCTATCTGTCGAGGTTTAAGATTCTCAGAATTCCAATCTGATTTTCTTGGGATCCATGAATTTGTCTTTGAGCTTTCTTTTCTCCTAACACTAGACATATAAAAGGATCAGTTTAAGAGCCGTCAAACAATTCACAAGTTGCACAAGTTTTGAGCAAACTTTGTTTAAGCAAATTGTGACCGGAGACGAAGTTCTTGCCCTAGTTCATCTCTTTCTCTTGAAGAAGTTGCTGTGTATGTGCACCGTAGGGTTTTGTGAGCATCTTCCTGATCTTCATTGTGTGGATGAACTGAAGAACTTTGCAACTAACAACCTTCTTAGTTGGTGATTGAAGTCGCGTACTGGGATCCTCTCAATTGGTTAGTCACGTACTTGGGAGTCGTGCATCGAAAGGGGAACTGTCACTACAAAATAAGTCCAATTGGGTATTGGGGTAAGGGTTCAATTGTAGGTTGTTAAGATACTTGGGATTCCTTTACTTGTAACCGCTTGTTGTGATAATAGTGGAGTTTCGGGAGTGGTGACCTGAAAATCACCCGGTAGGGTTTTTGCCGTTAGGTTTTCCCCATTCGTAAACAAATCACCGTGTTATTTATTTTCCGCTGCATAATTAGTTTATTGGTAATTTGTTTGTACTACCATGTGTTTGCATGATAAATTGATTAATTAATAACTTGGCTAATTAATTAATTAATTTCTATCACAAAGGGTCATTCAGTTTGTGGCCTATCAAGTGGTATCAGAACAGGCACACTCTGATTAGGGTTAATCTTTGCTGTGTGATCCATTGACCCCTGTTGTCATGGAAACTCTTGATTGTTTTGATTTGCATGATCTTATGTTGAATGATGATGATGATATTCAAGATGCCTATTGTAAGCTTTATAATTTTTGTATGAAATCTCTTGAATATTCTGCAAAATTAAAAGCTAAATTTAAAAAGGTCAAGCTTGAAAAAGATGATTTGATTGCAAAATTGGATGAAGCCAATAATTTGAATGAGAATTTTAAAAATCAAATTTCAACTCAGGTGGACAAAATTAAAAGTTTGGAAGAGCAACTAGTTGAATCTAAAACTAAAGTTGAAAAATTAACAAGTGCCAAACTTGTTGTTGAGCCTAACTCAAAAGAAAAGGATTTTTATATTCCTCCATTTAAAAGGAATAATGAAGAGTTGAAGGCTAATATTGCTAGGATAGACAAAGGTAAAAATTCTGATGTTAACACTGAAGTTTCTAAACCTATGTCTAAAACTCCTCCTAGGAAGAATAAAAATTCTGAATTTGTCCCCACTTGTCATCATTGTCATATTGTTGGTCATATTAGGCCAAATTGTCCTAAGTTAAGGTCTCTGTCAACCTCCAAGGTTAGACCTCCTTCTAGGAAACCGAGTAAGTCTAAAACTACTCATGTTTGTCACCATTGTGGTGCTTCAGGTCACACTCGTCCTAATTGTTTCAATTTGTTTCCTCATAAGCGAGTGTCCAATAGGTCTCATCCTCTGTCTAAAGGTGCTATACCTATTCTTGGTGAGTTATTAAAAGCTTTGAGTTTTTTAACTCAATTTCAGGGGAATCCTAATTCCTCTATGTCCTTTAGTAGTCATACTAGGACACGTGTCTTTTCATCTTCACGGCCAAAGACTCGTGCTGTGTGGGTGATAAAGGATCCTAAGACTTAATTGTCTTTTCTGTTTGTCCTCTACTTTAACTCTTTCTATCTAAAATAGAACTTTCTTGATTTCTTATTTCTTTTTGGAATCATGCTTTCATGCATTTGCATATAGTTTTATACTTTGCTTTATTTAACATGTTTCTGTCCGTTTTTAGTTTTGTTTATTTTGTTTTTGATATAAATAAAATAAAATAAAAATTTGAAAAATCAGAAAAATACAAAAACAGTGTGTGTTTTGTGTACATTGGTACTTGTGTACCTTGGATGGCCATTGAAACAAAGTCTTCTAAACTTTATATCATTTGTAGCTTAGATGAGCATCTCTATGCACAACTAAGCAAGTGAGCTTTGTGGCTCTTGTTTGTGATGAGTAAGATTAAGTTATCTCTTGTACTTAACACTCGTATCACTCTTTTTGACGGGAAGGACTAAAAAATCCTGTGAGAAAGGCATAAATAACCATCTCACCACTGTTACCCGCCAATCTTAATATGACACATGTATGCTTCGGCATAGCAAAAGTGCAGTGTCAATGACATTTGTGTGCTTAGGCATAGCAAAATTGGAATGTCAAATATCATTGGGTATTTCTTTTCTCTCTCTAATAAGCCCATGCTTGATATGTTTAAAAGAAAAATATGCAAAGAAAAACCAAAAGCAAAAAGATCAAAAATGCTTTAAATATGATTGCAAGCGTGTATTCTAAGAGATGTGGGGGTTATAGGATGTACCTCAAAGATGATAGTCCCCATCAAGCAGTTATGATTGTGTGTGAGTTAAAACGATTTTCTCATATCTCAAATCGTTATAACATGTATACACATATGCAATCTTGCGATGTTTTTCACACACAACACACAATATTCTTTGCTATTCTTGATACATGTGCAGGTACAATGTGATTTGGCCATCACAAGGTTTTACATGTGTTAATGTATGCTCACTAAACTGTCTTGACTTGTTTTTGAAATATAAAATTGGTTAGACTTGTTTAGTGTGTGTGTGTGTTTTTGAAGATCCATGTGCTTAAATTTTATTTAAGAGATGATTTTGAAAGCTTAATATATTGATTGGATCGTTGGTTGAGTTGCATGTTGGATTGCATTCATGTCTATGTTTTTCACATCTCGAAAAACTGTTTTTTTTTTAAACCTGGCTCGACACCTCCTCGATAGCTAGCTATCTATCGAGATTCCTAAGCTTTTTCTTATCGCAATCTCGCCTACACCTCGATACCTGGTGGATCGATCGAGAATGGGTTTGTATTCTCGATAGCTTCTCGATACCTGGTGGATCGATCGAGCTTTTGTTCTTAATTCTGATGAGTTGTTCCTCCATACCTCCTCGACACCTCAACTGTCGACAAGTATTTCCTCGACACCTACTCGACATATACCTCGATACCTCTCGCTACCTGCATCTGTCGAGATTTACTGCTTGTCTTATATAAGCTTCCTGTGCGATCCAGAACTCATTTCCTTCGATCTCTCACTCGATACTTCTCTGTTTCTCTCCCAAAACACTCTCATCTCACTCCAAACTTGTTCCTCAAGGATTCTTCAAGCTTTTTCAAGTTTCTATTTACTTGGTAAGCTTCTAATCCTTTCTCATTCATGCATTTCATGTTTTGAAACCTAGGTTTTGGGGGTTTTTGAAAAATTTTGGGGTTTTTCAAAATTGATGAGTTTTCATTGAAATTTTAGGATGGGTTTTCACTTAAATAAGTTTAAAACCTCATTCATTGCATCACATTAGCATTATAATGGTATTGTCATGCATTTAGATGTGTGCTATCTGTTTGTGTGCTGATAGGTTTGGATTGGGCTGAGCCCATGATGCAATTTCTTTTGCATGTCACATGTTCATGCATTTCCCATGCATACGTACTCTTTTTCAATATACTTGATATATTTGAAACTGTTTGGGACTTTTCTGATTGTCATTCTTTCTCTCCCTCACTGTTAGTTTACGTTAGTCGTGTCTATGGCACTGAAGCGTAAATCCACTCCTGCTCGGAACCCTCTTCATTCCGGTGCTTCTTCGTCCTCTGATCAGACTCTTACTCATATCCGGTTCCGTGATGATGATGCCTTTAAGGCATTCTCGGAGAACTTTTCTAGACGAGGCATTCATTTGGAACGCCAAGTCGTTTTGTCGAACTTTGCCGACACCGACCTTCCCTCTGTCATTCACAGTAGGGGATGAGAGTCACTGTGTGACGTCCCGATCACCTATCCTCTCGTGCTTATCCAGGAGTTTTACTCCAACATGCACGGGATTGATCATTCAGTACCTCTTTTCTTCACTCGTGTTCGAGGTACGCGCATTCCTATCACACCGCAACTTGTTGCGGATGTGCTTCAGGTCCCTAGGATAGAGTTTCCTGACTATCCTAGTTATGAGCGTTTGAGGACTATGTTCAGGGATGAGCTCATGTCTGCTTTTTGTGAGCACCCTACTGCTTGGGGTGAGCGTCTGTTTACACCATGTCGACCTTTTGCTAAAGGTCCTAGATTCATGAACGTGGTGATGACTTTTGTTTTGCATCCCCTCTCTCACTATAACTCCATCACAGAGCCTCGTGCTCGATTTCTGCTATCTTTTCTTGAGCATCTTACTATAGATTTCCCTTCTCATTTCATTCTGTCTATTATAGATGTTTATCTAGATTCGGCGTCCCGTGATAAGCTCATTTTTCCTTCCGCTATCACGAGGATCTTACGCCATTTTTCCATTTCTTTTCCCTCTTCCGACCATTTTACCGTCATGTGTGCCATAGATTACGCTACCGTTAAACGTAGCGAGGCCCAGCTTCGGTCGCGGCAGTCGGATTCAGCAGCTCCTTCCTCGCATTTAGCTCCATCCCGTTCTGCTCCATCCACGTCCGCTCCTCCTTCTTCTTCGTGCGATGTGACTTTAGGAGACATCATGGCGCAACTGCAGCACATGGATGCTCGCCTAGATACACTCTCTACAGAGTTGTATCAAGTGAACGTTTGTGTCAGTCATATTGCATGGCGACAAGCGTCCATGGGTGGTTTTGCTCCTGAGGCTACTCCTTCACCACCTTCTCCCGTGGCTTCTAATTCTGAGGATGAGGATGATGATGATGGTGATGACGATGATGCTTCAGGTGATGTTGATGGAGATGCTAGCTCTACCGTTAAGATGTCTACTTGACACTCTTGCCCTTTGTCACTCGTGACAAAAAGGGAAAGTAATTTTGGATATAAGAGTAGTCTATCTTAGGGGGAGAGTTAGTATAGGACCATTTTTGTTAGGGGGAGTGTTGATACATTTTGATGGATGTAGTGAGGACATTATGTATCTTTTCTTCCTTTTAGATACATTACTCTTGTACATGAGGTCTTGTGATTATTTATAGACATACTTTGTACTTATTTCCTTATTTATGTTGATGTATGTTTTTCTTTCACCTACCCCTTCATGTGTTGTTTCTTTTCTCCCTTTGTACACATGTTTCTTATACTCGTATGCAATCTATTATTTCTGTTTCACACAAAGATGCCTTGATGAGTTTTGTGTAAAGTGTTTCAGAAATACAGGTTGTCAAAGTCTACTTGCCATAAACTCTCTTCTTGCAAAGTTTTTCAAGAGTTTGTGTTAGGATAGATTTTATTGTATTCAAAAAGTGAATATGAGTTGAGTGATTTATGACTTCTCTCATATGTTCATTTGTTTGTTGTGGTTTTGTCACGGATTGCCAAAGGGGGAGATTGTTAGGAAATATGTGTTACACATGTTATGATCATATGTCATGATTTTATGTAATTGGCTTATCCTTTGACAAAACGCAGTTTACTTGTATTTGGGTAGATTTAGGATGTATTTAAATACTTCAAGAAACCTCGTTTCAAGATTAAGTATTGAAGCCTTCAAGTCTGTTCAAGAAAACAAGTTCAGAGTGCAAAATCATTAAATCTCGACAGCTGGCTCGACAACTGCATCTATCGAGCTTAAGAAAGTTGTTCTAAGTTCGGTGTGCTCGACACCTTCTCGATAGCTTCTCGACACCTTCTATCTGTCGAGGTTTAAAATTCTCAAAATTCCAATATGATTTTCTTGGGATCCGTGAATTTGTCTTTGGGCTTTCTTTTCTCCTAACCCTAGATATATAAAAGGATCAGTTTAAGGGCCGTCAAACAGTTCACAAGTTGCACAAACTTTGAGCAAACTTTGTTTAAGCAAATTGTGACTGGAGACGAAGTTCTTACCCTAGTTCATCTCTTTCTCTTGAAGAAGTTGCTGTGTATGTGCTCCGTAGGGTTTTGTGACCAAGCATCTTCCTGATCTTCATCGTGTGGATGAACTGAAGAACTTTGCAACCAATAACCTTCTTAGTTGGTGATTGAAGTCGCGTACTGGGATCCACGCAATTGGTTAGTCACGTACTTGGGAGTCATGCATCGAAAGGGGAACTGTCACTACAGAACAAGTCTAATTGGGTATTGGGGTAAGGGTTCAACTGTAGGTTGGTAAGGTACTTAAGATTCCTTTACTTGTAACCGCTTGTTGTGATAATAGTGGAGTTTCGGGAGTGGTGACCTGAAAATCACCCGGTGGGGTTTTTGCCGTTAGGTTTTTCCCATTCGTAAACAAATCACCGTGTTATTTATTTTCTGCTACATAATTAGTTTATTGGTGATTTGTTTGTGCTACCACGTGTTTGCATGATAAATTGATTAATTAATAACTTGGCTAATTAATTAATTAATTTCTATCACAAGGGGTCATTCAGTTTGTGGCCTATCAATTTTATTAGCTTGTTGTTGAGTATTTATCTTGTAGTGATGGATGGGTTCTCTCGATGAGGCCTACTCTACGATTTGAGAGTAGTTAACGTGATGATACGAGTGATTTGAGATTTTAGAATTTGACTGAAACGGTATAGTTTAGGATTGGAGTTTTGTATTTTAGCTTGGAAAAAGCTGTACCATTTGGATGGTGTCAAGTAAGCTTTTATTTTTCATTGAAACGGCATAGTTTTGGGGCTGATTTGACAAAAATAAAACACTTCAGCATGCACATGTATCATTTAACAGTAGAAACTAATCGTGGGGAGTGAATTGCTAACGGAACCAAACTTCGGGGTGTAAAATCAAAGTTCGACAATTTTTAGGTGAAAAATCCAAGTAACTTCAAATTTTAGGGGTGTAATTTGTATTTTACCCTTAAAAAATAATGCCTAAAAATCTAATATTTAACAAGTAATTTACTGTAATATATATAAAAATTTAAGTATATATAATTTCTATAAGAAAGTATATATAGGGTTATTTATATTTATTTAAATAGAGCAAAAATTACATTAGTGATAAGCTGTATATATAGCAATTACTTAAATTAATTTGACATTCACAAAATTATAAGGAACATAGTTATTCTAATAATTATTTTAAGAAATGAAGGGGAAAAAAAATAAGGGTTTTAATCCTTACACAAATTAGGGTTATAAAGTACTATATATATAAATCATTCATTATATTTTTATTCCACCCACTAAGGCACAAATTCCTAACTTTTTTTTTTTTTTTAATAAGAAAATTCCTAACTCAGTCATTGGATATGTCTTTCTCTTGTGAGAAAATTTAGGCATGTCATGGTTGACACTGTATCGCTTGACTCTCTAATTTCTGGAATCAACCCAATTGCACATAAAGTAAAATAGAGACGCTAGAACGATATAATAACACAATTTCATGTCTTTTCTTTTGGCTTACGATAAAGATTCAAATGTCTCATCAGAAAGTTTTCAAAAGGCATATTAAAATTTGAAGGACAAATTCATGTGCTCACTACAGTAGACAGTAGTACCTGTCAAAGGTCACGATCTTAGATGGGAAATGAAGAAACGCCGGAGTTAAGGTAGGCTCCAGTATTCATTGTGCCGACATAGTTCATTTGTTAACCACCACAAACCACAACAAGGGCTGAAGATTGCTTGAGCCCCCATGGTACATATTACTCGCTGATGCATGCCACATGGACATCAGAAAGATTTTTTTTTTTTCTTTTGGGAAAAGGGACGTCAGAAAGATTACCGTTACTAGAACCACATATAAGCGATTCTATTTTCATAATATCTATTATTATGTGTTTAGCCCCCCCAAATAAATTGAAAGGAGATATAATAAATATTGTAGAAACGTAATAGAGTAACAGAATACTTTTATTATCGTAAAATGTATATTAATGAGAATTGTAGTAAAAGTTATGATACGAGAGTTCTTTATATTGAGCCCCAATTAAAATATGATCATGTTAACAGATGTATTAAAGGTAATTGTTAATAAAACATAATAGGAAAGTTTTAATACTACTTTAATGAGAAATATAAAAAATTGTCGACAACATTTATTATTTTATCTTCCTCCTAATAAAATATTACTTTTGTTATCAGATGGTGCCCTCAGTCTCATGCCTTTTTCATCAAAATCGTTGTTTCCGCAGGTAATAAATATCTAAATCCTACATCTCTTGCACTCTTAACTTTGAAAAGTAAAATACAAATATGACATTATTATGGTTTAATTGAGAAGTACAATACTAATAATAGGCTTAATAGCCAGTAGGAGGTGCTTTGTCATTTCCAGTCCTGATAATATAGCGAACTCTGACATTTTTTTTTTTTTTCCCATTTTATCTAGTGCCATATTAATAGATATTTTCTACGAAATCATAATAAGCTCTCATGTAAATAATAAATGCATAGAATTATTTTTTTTTCGCAGATAAATATTGTTAAATTAAGGAAAAAGTGTACAGTTAACTGCATCTTATCAGCCTATGAAAGAAAGAAAGAAAAAAACATTGTATCTTACCCATTTCTTTTGCTAGGTTCAATTTTTTGTGGGCTAACATATCAATATAGCGGGCTCCATATGTGAGCTCTTATTACATTGATTGGAAATGAATTAGGAAAGATATAGTTAGGTCTTACTGTTGTTGAGAGGGATCTCTGAAATTAATCTTCCATACAAAAACAACAAATGCTAGATCATGAATGACATCATTCATGAAAACATAGTTTAAAGTCCAAGCAATTATAAAAAGCCACCACATTACACTAGTTTTGCACTACAAAACACGCAGGTCTTAGGTCGCGTTTTTTTTAGCCGCGTTTGCAAAAACGCAGCTATAGATACCCTATAGCCCCGTTTATTAAAAATGCAGCTAAAATTATGAACCTATAGCCGCATTTTATAAAATGCAGCTATAGGATAGTTCTGTGGCTGCATTTTTAGCATTTGCAGCTGCGTTTTATCGGGTTGGGCCTATGGCCGCGTTTGAAAAACACAGCTATAGGTCCAGCCCAATTTGGGCTTTTTTTTTAAATTTTTTTTTATTTAAAGAAGTCCTACAGCCGCATTTAGAAAACACGGCCATAGGTACTCTTAAAGCTGCGTTTTACAAAAACGCGGCTTAAAACCCTCAGATTTATTAAAAAAAAAAAAAAAAAAAAAAAACCTTAAACCCTCAAATTTCTCTCTCTCTAACCTGGTCTCTCACCTTTTCTCTCACTCTCTCCCAGCCACCACCACCACAATCTGTGCTCTTTTTTTCCAGTTATCCAAACAAACATCTTCCTCTTCAGCTCCCTTTTCCTTTATTCTCAAATTTACACCTTCGATTTTGTTGTAATTCTGATTTTGCTGAAGAGGATTTGATCTTTGCTCATTCTTTGATTCAAAATCAATTCTGCAGACAACCCTTTCATTTCAAAGTGCAAGCAAAGCGTTCTAGAACTCTCTCCATGTCTCTTCTCTCTTTTTTATTTTTTATTTTAGGATCTTCTCTCTCTTTTGCTTTTCTCTCTCTGGAATAGATCAACTTAGGCTCATATCAAATTTCTATGGGAGATAGTGAGGGAAGAAAGACTGACTCATCATTTTTCCAGTAAGTATCTCTTCTTCTTCTTTTATTTCTTCGTTTCTTCAAAAAAAAAAAAAAAAAAAAAAAAATTCTTAAATTTTTTTTTTCTTAAGATGTATGTTTGTATTTGTTTCCTTGTGATGATATCTTTCAATACGTCCATGATTGCTTTTAGAGATTCAGGTTTTCTTTGCTTTCGAATATGATTTTGTTGATGAGCTTTAAGCTTTCAGAGTTACATGGATTTATGTTATACTTGCAAATTAGGGTTTTTTTTTTTTTTTTTTTTTTTTTTTCAATACCTGGCGATTTTCTAGGTTTTCTTTCAAGAAATTACAAAGGGATTTCAGACTTATATGGAATTATCTTGTATACGTTCGCGATTGGTGATCGCTCTGTTTTTAAGCTGTCAAGAGTTACATGGATTCATGTTAATACTTGCAAATTAGGGTTTCTTTCAAAGCCTTGGCAGTGAGTTTCTAGTGTATGCTTCCTTGTGTCTTCTGTATAGGTTTCAAAGTTATAACTTCTATGGATGTGGTTTGTATAGTTGGATTGTGTGGTGGTGATATTTTGGGGCTTATGGCTCTGTTGCCCCAATTCTTGTGTTTAAAAAATTTCATGCTGTATATCTACTTGGATGGCAAAGTTTGATGGGGGACCTCAGGTAATGAGCTCTCTTTATGTCTTGATTTCATTATTTTTTTTTCTTAATTTGAAGTTTTAAGTATTGGAGCAAGATATGTATGAGTTAGAAAAACAATTTGTTGGACCGACATTGGGTTGAGAACAGGCTTCTATTGCAGCTGTGTTTTAGTTTTTGGTTTTGATCCTAATACTCCCTTAACTACATGCTTGACCCTTAAGAGGTTTTTGGTTTTTTGTTATATATATATATATATATATATATATATATATATATATATTTCTTTGTAATCTTAAAAATAATAATAATAATAATAATAATGACAATAATTATTTAAATCTACATTTTTATTATTGGAGATTGGATGTCTTGTTTGTCTACTTTGTCAGTTTTTTTTTAAATTTAAGTGGTGATACATTTGTGGTACTTTAGCTAGGTTGATTTTGTTTGGTTAATCTTATAGTTTATAATTATCCTAAACTATGTAGTTGGAATTCTGTTTTTCAGTTTGCTCATGTAGGTCATCTTTCACATAGCACTTGTACATTTGTCTTCTTGTCCTATTTCTATTGATGTTTTCTTGCTTCTAGTGGAACCTGGTTATGTTGTGTTAGCAGCTCTATTTCTAGTTAGGATTGTCACATCGTCTATATGTAGGAAGCAAGATTTTTTTTTTTTTTGGGTGCTTCACAGCTTAAGCAACTGAGTTTGTTGATTAACTCTCTTTTTCTTCCATTTTTGGTATTTTTGGCTAACACAAAACAAGTAACATCCGTCTCTCTCTCTCTAAAATTTCCTATTTAATTTGGTTAATTTTTGTTCATTTTCGCCTAATCTCATGCCATTCTCTCTATTTTTACGAATATATAATATCTCTCTCTCACTCTTTTTTTTTTTTTTTTGGTTTAAATAAAATTTTTGGGTGCTAATTAGTTTTATTTGATTTGTAGCCACAAAGTTGAGATGTGCGATTCAAAAGTAGGGACTGATCTTTTGGATATCAGTAAGGTATGCTTTTGAATTTTGGCAAAAGTTGATTTTTTTTGTGTGTAAATATTTAATACATTGATTCAAGGTATATCATGGGTAATCTGTGATAGTTTTTAAACCCCTTAAAACCACAATCAGATTAACCTAGGTAATTAGCCAAGTGATTACTTAGTCAAATTAACAAAACTAGGTTAACACAAATATATCATATCAATGTATAGCAGCAGAAAATAAAAAACACAACGATATGATAACCCAGGAAAACCAAACCGGTAAAAAACCTAGGGAGGATTTAACCTAGCTATCCTCAAGGTAAAAGGCAAATCCACTAGAAAGAATCGAAGTTTTACAATAGCGACTTAGACCACTAACATCCTATTGCTACCCACCGATAGAAACTTACTGACACGACCACGTGCCAGTTCCGAGACCACGGACTCCTTCTTTCTTTGGCCTTTGCAAAACACAAACACCCACGTTTGTGACTTTGAGATCCCACTCAAAGGTTTAGCAACACAAACTCTCCTTTTTGTGACTCCAATACCACCCTTGAAGGTTTAGATCATCAGCACCTTTGATGACTAGAGAAGGCAACAACTTCTACAATACCGGATCTTGAGATTATTCAAGTAATAACACCAGTAGAAGATATGAGAGAGCTTTTTAGGAACAAAACCCTAAAATACAAAAGAGGCACTCTCTTCTCTCTCTAAAAAGTCTTATAAAAACGTGCTTAGGGTTTCCTTTATATACTAGGAGAAGTAGATCTGAAACCTTAATCCTTAATAGGCTTGAACTGCTGTTTGGGCTTAATTAAAATTCTGTAGATACGACTTTCGATCGATCGAACCAGACAGATTATGAAATCTTCTTCCTGCAGCTTGTATGTTCTTGAATCTTGACTTGAATCACCTTGAGCATTGTCTAATAATACCTATAGACTCTAAGATCTATATCTAGATAAGTTTGTATTCACGATTTGCCAATTGTTCTAAACTTTTAGAACCTAACAATCTCCCCCCCTTTGGAAATTCGTGACAAAACTTTCATACAAAATGAAATGCTCAAATACAAGAACAATCCAATACAATAAAATGCCCAATTACATCACAAATTTCAATCTAAGACTTCCTAACCAAGAAGTTGCCAATAAGAGATAGAAGGTCTTGATCAGAATGTACTTGTCTTTCCTGAAACACTCAAAAAATGCATAAACGCATGTGTGGAAAATACAAGTAAACAAAAATAAATTCTTGACTTCACAAAACACAAAACAAAGACATATATCATGAATAACTCATAAATATAAATCAATGAACAATGAAACAAGAAACATATAAAACAATAAATGTATCTCCCCCTAACAAAAACAATTTCAACTCCCCCTAAACAAAACAAACAGGATTCCCACATATTCTCACATTTCGTCAAAATCTCCCCCTTTTTGTCACGTATTGACAAAGACAACTCAATAAAGAGTAAACATATGCAATAAAGGATAAGAGAAAATAGAGAATCAAGGGAACACAAAACAATTCAACTCTATAGAAAATAGAAATAGAGACAACTCCCCCTATGAAGAGCAACAAAGGGTAAAAACAAGCTTCTCCCCCTATAAAAATAGGAAAAAACAAAACAAATTTTGGGAAAAACAGTTTTGGGGAAACTTTAGGAGGTGGGGAAAATAAAACACACAAATCTAACTTAAAAAAATTAAGTTGAGGATACACATGAAAAAAAATATTCTCTCTTTCAATAAATGCAAACTTGACACTATGTGACCCATAAACAGTTGCATGAGTAGAGAAAATATTTGCACATTGATTATCCAACATATCTCTTAAGAAAAATATTTTCTGCAATTCAAACATAGAAATAGCATATACTAAAAAGTACAAGGACTCAAAAATTAATCAATCAATTTTTAAATCAAGTTGAGTACCTAATTTAGCAAAGTGTATGCATGGTATGTGTGAAAACAATGAGAGATATGACTGCAAGATGGATACAAAAAAAATCAATGCAATGCATGTGAATCCTAAACATAAATGATGCATGAAAAAAAATTTGGTCAAATACTTGAAAAACTGAAATTTTTTTAATTTCGATCGATCGAGCATCGATTGAATGCCAATCGAGTCAGGCAGATTCAAACCAAAATTTTTAATTGCAATTTCGATCAGTCGAGAGACAGATTCGATCAATCAAAAATTTGGAAAAATCAAATTTTTGAAAAACTGAGCAATTTAATGCAGAAACTCCTCAAACCACAATATTTCATGAATGAAATGCATGAGTATGAGATTAAACGTTTTTCAAAAACACTTGAATTCAACCCAGATCTTCCAAAAACAAGTTTTTCAACCAATTTGTCTCCAAAACTCAAACATTAAAGGCATTTTGCATCAAAATCCAGGAACATGTAATCTTGGATGGCCACAACAAGATCACACACAATATAATATACCAAGTTTAGCAAAGAGTAACTTGTGTAATGTGTGCAACTAGCAAAAGCTTGAAAAACATGTGAGGTGATATGTAAATAGAAATCAATCATAATTTCTACAAAATTCATCACATAGAATTTGAAAGAGACTATCACCAAAAGAGTTACATCATATAACTCCCACATCTCCTAGAAAACAAGCTTGCAATCATGTAAGTTTCTTGATTTGCCTCATAATATACACACCAATTTTATTTGAGCAGAAACTTATTAAAATAGTCGGGATAATGTACACACCAATTTTGTTTGATTGATTTAACATTAAGTCCAATAATGTATATACCAATTTTAACATTTAAACCGAGGCTACACCTTATGTTCTTTTTGTGCATGTGCTACACTTTCTCGAGCACAAAATCTTATGATATGCACTAAGGTGTTCATGATTGGCTAGTAAAAAGTTGTGAGATGGTTATTTATGCCTTTCTCAAAAGGTTCAAGTCCGACAGTCAAAGACATGTGACTTCAAGATCAAGACAAAGTGATCAAAAACTATAAACATCTCCCACACAACATGCACTACAAAGCTCAAACTAGTAAAGTGCAATAAAAGAAGCTCATCCAAGCTAAATAAGGTACATAAACATGTTATGTAAAGATAATATGGCCAATCCTTGATTATAAATCCAAGATGTGAAATACAAAACACAAAAAACTTTTTGGAAAATTTTTTTGACCAAAAACAAAAAGCACACATTATGCTAAATGAACAATGCAAATGCAATGCATGACAGTTCTTAACTAAGCTATAGAGGGTACATAAACAAGAAATATCAATTTCTTAATTAACCCATGAGTACATGTACAGACTAGTACATACTCATACAAAATCAAAAATAGCTTAGGACGTATATAACACATACTAATCAAGTTTCTCCACAATGTCACGCATGTTTTAAATCAAGAGAGAGATATCATAATTCATGTAATCCTCAAGAAAATAAAACAAGATTCAAAATAAAATATTTTTGTCTTTTTGAAAATTTTCAATGTTTTTGGATTTTTTTTTTATTTAAAAAAAAACTTACAAAAAGAAAACAACCAAAAACAAAAACAAAACTTGTTCACAAACAATTGAAAAAATTAAATCAGGGACAAGTCAGCAACACTCACCTTAGAGAATCTTTTCTCACCCATTTAGCACGAGTCTTCGGCTTTATAGGTGAAAATCCATGAGAAGCAGAGTGTATTTGAGGGATTACACCAATCTTCTAAGAGAGACTGAAATCCTGCAAATTCCTTTCATAAGCCAACAAGCTTAAATTTTTCAAAATAATATGAAACAATTTATATGGACTTATGGCAGGAGAAATATCATCACATATCCTAGACTGAAACACAGAATGCTTGAATTTCAGTTTATGACAATTAGGACGAATGTGACCGGAGACAACACAAAAGTGACAAACAGGAACAAATTTAGGAACATCAGTATTCCTAACAACAAATCTAGTCTCAGATTTTGGTTTTTGCCTCAACAAAGAACAGTTTGGTCTAATATGACCAACAGAACCACAAAGGTGACAGGTAGGCACAAAAACAGATTTATTATGCTCTCTAACAGTAGGTTTAGACTTAGGTTTAGAAACTTCAGCGTCTACATAAGAACTTTTACCTTTGTCTAACCTAGCAGAATAAGCATTTTCTTTATTATTCCTCTTAAAAGGAGGGATATAAACGTTCTTAGTTTTAGGCTTAAGAGAAACAGAAACACTTCTGTTATCAACAGCAAGCTTGGTACTAATCAAATTTTCAATTTTAGTTTTAAATTCAACTAACTCTTGTTCCAAGCTTTTCATCTTCTCATCTTGAGAGGAAATTTGATTTCTCAAAAATTCATTCTTTTTATTAGATTCATCTAATCTAATAACCAATTCCCCTTTTTCAAGATTAGCCAATTTTAACTATTCCTTGAATTTCTTAGCAATTTTCATAGATTTCAATAATTCCTTACGAAGAGTTTTGTTAGGTTCTAAAGTGTAGGACTTTATGTATTTAGAACTCTAATTTGTATTGTTGGCAAACCATGATCAAAACAATGTGTTTAGAAGTGTTTAAAGCTAGCTCAAAGTTGTATGTCAATGTAAAGTTGGAATCGAGTGTAAAACAGAAAGCACTGTGGCTTTCGGCCTGGCTCGATCGATCGAAGCTTAGGCTCGACCGATCGAATCTCGGGCAGATCGCTTTTCTGCAGAATTTTCCAACTCAGCCCTAAGTGTTTTAAAACGTTTTTTTAGGGTTTCTTATTTGTCCTAAGTATAAAAGGCAAACCCTAGCCACATTTTAGTGTTGCTCATAATTGCGGTTTGTGTAAATCTCTTGTGAGATCGAGAGGAGCTTTCCTTTACACAAACTTAGGGTTTTCAAGGAGGAGATATTCTCTACACCTTGATGATCAAAACAGTTGCTGCCATTAAAGCTTAAAGTATACACAAGCGGGGGTGCTTGTAGCTGGTGGGAATCCAAGAAAGAAGGAGTCCGTGGATTCGGAGTTTGCACGTGGTCGTGTCAGTAAGTTCTACTGGTTGGTAGCATTAGGAAGTCGAGCGGGGGTGCTTGTAAGTCCTTTTGTATGAACTTCGATTCTTTCTGATAGTGGATTCAAGTTTACCTTGAGGATAGCTAGGTCAAATCCTCCCCAGGTTTTTACCGGTTTGGTTTCCTGGGTGATCATATCGTGTGTTATTTATTTTCCGCTGTTTTGCATGATTTGATCTTTTATATTGTGATAACCTACACTTTTTTAATTGGACTAAGTAACAACTTGGCTAATTACCTAGGTTTAATCAATTGTTTAAGGGGTCTAAAAACCATCAAGTGGTATCAGAGCGGGTAGCTCTTTTGTTGTTGATCTTTTGATCACTGAGTTGATCCTTGACCCCTGTTGTCATGGAACACGGACACTCTCTAGTTATTCCTCCTCACTTTGATGGGAATAATTATGCTTACTGGAAAGTAAGGATGAAAGCTTTCCTGAAATCCATTGATGAGAGGGTGTGGAACTCCGTTGAATACGGATGGGAGAAGCCCACTACTCCTGTTAGTGAGTGGCAAACTTCTCAGAAAGAAGCAGCTTCGTTTAATAGCAAGGCTATGAATGCAATTTTTAACGCTGTTTCTATGGAGGAATTTAAGAGAATCTCGAATGTTGAGATCGCTCATACTGCTTGGAATATCCTCCAGATTATGCATGAAGGCACAAAGGCTGTCAAAATAAATAAATTGCAGCAATTGACTTCTAAATTTGAATGCATTAGGATGTTTGATGATGAATCTTTTGATGAATTCTATGCTAAATTGAATGATATTGTAAATTCTGCTTTTAACTTGGGTGAAATCTATGATCAACCTAAAATTGTTAGGAAGATTCTTAGATCTTTGACTGAAGACTTTAGATCCAAGGTGACTGCCATTACTGAAAGCAAGGATGTGGACTCCATCCCTGTTGATGAGCTTGTAGGATCTCTTCAATCCTATGAGTTGGATCTACCCAAAACTACCAAATCCAAATCAATGGCTCTTAAGTCAATTGATGATGTTGATAATGGTGGATTTGATGATGAGCTTTCTGCTACAGAGATTGCCTATCTTGCCAAGAATTTTAGAAATTTTCTCAGGAATAATAATAGAAAGGCAAGAGGCACAAACACTGCTGAACCTAGAAATTTTAGGAAGCATGATCCCGCTAAAGTTAATAACAATGATAAACCTAGAGAAAGAGTAGGTCAATCTTCCAATAATTCCTTGGGCTCTTAATGTTTTGGATGTCAAGGGTATGGACACATGAAATCTGAATGTCCAACCTACTTGAAGTCTATGGGTAAGGCTATGGCTGTAACCCTTAGTGATGGTGAAGTTTCTGATCATGATTCTGATTGTGATGAGGATGGAAACTTCATTGCTTTCACTGCTACTGCTGTAGTTGATGAGAGCATATCTGTTGAAGAGAACCCTTCTGATGGGGAACTCTCTGAAGATGCAGATCTTCAAGAGGCCTATAACAAACTTTGCAAAGTTGCTGCAAAGGATGCTATGAATGTTGAACTTGGCCTAAAGAAAATTGAATCTCTTGAGCTTGAAAAGAAAAATTTACTTGTTAAATTGTTTGATGCTAATGATCTTTTGAACAATGTGAAAACTGAAAACATGCTTTTGCTTGATAAAGTTAAATCTTTGGAACATGATTTATCTGATGCTAGATCTGCTAGTTCTAAACTTGATCAAATGCTGAGTGTTCAAAAGTCATCTTCTGACAAAACTGGTTTAGGTTATGTTGATAGCATCTGTGTGTCCGCTCCCCATTCCACTAAGTTTGTTCCTTCGTCTTCTTCTTCTGAACCTTCAGTGAGTGAGATAGTGAGTGAAACTGTCAAACCCCCTGTGAGTGAGGTTGCTAAACCCTTAGAAGGTTCATCATCTAGGAAGATTAGGGTTGATCTGAAAGAATCTAAGCCTAAGAAGCCTACCCTATCTAAGGACAAGACACATGATAAACCTGCATGGGTTTGTTACTTTTGTGGAAAGACTGGACACATACGTCCAAATTGCTACAAGCTGCAAGCTGCAAAGAGAGCAAACAAACCAAAAGTACCTGTGCCTCAAGCACTTGACCCTATGGTACTTATTGGTGATTTGGTAAAGGCTTTAAACCTTTATTCCAATCCTGGAGTAGGTAATCATTCTCAAGTGAATAAGAACTCCAATGCTCGTGGTGCATCTAAAAAGTTTTGGATGCAAAAGACTCGACCTAACTGAGTCTTTCTGACATGGTCCTTGTGCTTCATTGCTCTACCCTTTGTGACCATTGTTCTTTGGTTTTGTTTTTTTTGTGTCTCTAGGATTTGCATATCATAACATTCATGCATTTCATTCTAGGTGTTTTTTTTATAAAAAAAAAAATAATAAAAAAAATAAAAAAAGGAAACACATTTTGTTTTTGCACTATTCTTCTTGGTTTTTGAGAACAAGGTTGGTCAATTTATGTTCACATAACATGTCTTTTGTATCTTGTTTAGCTTTGATGAGCTTATTTATTGCACTTTACTAGTTGAAGATTTGTAGTGCATGTTGTGTGGGAAAGATGTGTATGATTTTTGATTACTATGTCTTAATCTTGAAGTCACATGATTTTAAATGTTGGACTTGAACTTTTAGAGAAAGGCATAAATAACCATCTCACCACTATTCACTAGCCAATCATGAACACCTTAGTGCATATCATAAGATTTTGTGCTCGAGAAAGTGTAGCACATGCACAAAAAGAACATAAGGTGAAGCCTCGGTAAAAGTGCTTAATTCTTAAAATCTAATTGGTGTGTACTATTAGGCTTGATGCCAAACTCACATAAACTTAAAATTGGAATGTATATTATGAGGCATAAATACAAGAAACTTACATGATTGCAAGCTTATGATCTAGGAGATGTGGGAGTTATATGATGTAACTCTTTAGGTGATAGTCTCTTTTAAATTCTTTGTGATGAATTTTGTAGACTTTGTGATTGATTGCTATTCACATATCACCTCACATGTATCTCATGTCTCTACTAGTCGCACACACTACACGAGTTACTCGTTGCTAAACATTGTACATGTTATTGTGTGTGTTTATGGTCTGACCAACCAAGTTTTGCAATCACTTTGAATTATGTGCAAACTAAATTTGTTGCTTGAAAATTTGTGGAGAATGCAAAATTTTGTTTTTGGGAATATTGGGCTTAAAACTCTTGTTTGGAAAATCATATCATCACATACTCATGCATTTTTGTTCTTAAATTTCAATGCTTTGAGTTAAATCTTTTTGTTTTTCAAAAATTGTGTTTTTCCAGAAAAATTTGGTGAGCCTCTGCCTGATTCGATCGATCCATCCTGTTTTTCGACCGATCGAAATTTTTAAAATTTTAAATTTTTTAAGAGAGGGAGTCTCTGTCTGTTTCAACTGGTCGAGGATGATTTTCGATCGATCGAAACTCGTATATCAGGTTTTTTAAAAAAGCTGAATTGGACTTTTTCAAAGTCACTATTCAAACTTTTTCAAGCTTTTCTCTCTCTCCGCGTTGGCTCTTGGCTCCACCATCAATTTTTGTCGTTTTCCTTCAAGATTTTTGCAAGGTTTTTGTCCTTAGAAGCCGGTAAGACCCTTTTGCCCTTCTTTTTCAAGTTTATTTCTTGTTTTCATGCATTTTTCATGCATTCTCATGGCTATTTTCGGCATCTTCAAAATTATTGGGTTTTTGATGATTCAAGCCAATTCTTGTGGAATTGATCAATGGGTTTTTGTGCCATGATGTTATATTGATGTTCCCTATAGTTTAATTTGATCAATTTTGTGGTTTTTGAAAAATTGAAAATTCTAGGGTTTGAATTTGATCCGAATTGGGGATTTTGTCAAATTGGTTTAAATTGATGAAATTGGCTTCTTCAATTGATGTAATTGGTCATTATTGTTGTTCTTCCATCATGTGTAATGATTAATTCGTCAATTTTTTTTTAAAAATTGATCAAGTGGTTTCTATATTTTGGGGTTTTTGTGTTAAAAATCTTTATATGCAAGCCAATTTTGTAATTTGAATTTTTTTGACTCAATTCACTGCACTAGCACATGCATCATGACATTTTAAACTTGTTCATGCATCATATAGATTTTGTTTCTATTTTTTTTTTTTTTTTTTTTGTGCTAACTTGCAGTCTGCCCTTGGTTTTGGTTTGTGGTTTTTGTTCTTTTGCTCTGTGTTTTGATCCTTATCTTAGCACCATGCCTAGGAAAACTAGAGCTCATAGGACCACTTCCACTTCCTCTGAGTCTCCACCTAGTGTTGAGCTGTTTAAGAATGATAAGTGTAGAGAAGCCTATGACACCTTGCACTGTAGGCGTAAGATCTGGTCTGAGCGAGCTGTTGTGTTTGATGAGCTTGATCCGGCCATTAGGGCCAATTTTGAGTCTAGGGGTTCGTTGCCTCTTGTAGAGATAGATCATCCACCTCCAACCGCCCTGATTAGAGAGTTCTACTCGAATCTCTCTTGCCACATCTATGATTCCAACACCCTTGTTAGGAGTTGGATACGAGGTGTAGAGTTCACCATTACCCTCGGGTGGTGGCTGAGGCTCTTGGGGTGCTGGTTGTTCGTGATGCTGACTATCCCTATGATGAGTCACCCTCTTTAGATGTTGTCATGTCTTACATTACTGGGTCATCTATCCAGTGGGGTTCTGATCCTCAGATCACGTCCGCTGAGCTTACCGAGACTGCCTATCTCTTCTTTAGGATTGTGTGTCATTCCTTGTGGCCTATCTCTCACTTCCACACCATCCCTTTAGAGCGATGTGTGTTTTTGTACGCCTTTGCTTCTGGAGCGTCTATCAGTTTTCCTCACTTGTTCCTTCGTTCTTTGAACGAGGTTCATAGGAGTTCTGCCATAGGGCATGCACTGATTCATCCTATTTTCATTCATAGGATTTTGCTCTACTTAGGTCTAGATGATTTTCCGTCTGGTGAGCCTGTTCATGTGATAGCTCCTATAGGTGCCACCTTTCTTCGTCAGAGGGCTGCTCAGTTGAGAGGTCCTCCTCCTCGTTCTAGAGGTACGTCATCTAGTAGTGTTCCCCCTCCTCCCTCTTCTACAGGTACAGCTGTTGCTGAGACTTCAGGTGCTGCTGCTGATGCTGATGCTGCTGTTCCTCCACCGACTGCTACGGATGATTCAGACATTCGTCGCACGTTGGATCATGTCTTGACCGTTCAGGCGGCTCAAGGACAGATTTTGGTGGACGTACTTAATGAGATCCGTGCCTTGCATGCGGAGTTGGCGCAGTTTAGACCACCTCCCTTTTGATGATGGATATCTTATTTGCCCTTTGGCATTCCGTCACAAAAAGGGGGAGTACTTGTAGGTTTTTGTTTTTAAGGGGAGACTTTGTGATTTTGGTTGGAGCTTGTGGAGTTTTTAGATTGTATCTAGGTGCTTCACTGTGTACTTAACATTTTTAGCTCTTACCTTGTTTTTGATGGGATATTCATGTTAGGGGGAGTTTTATGTTTTTGTTGGTACTTTATTTGTTTCTTGTTTCAAACTGCTTATTGATTTATATTTATGAGTTATTCATTGATATATGTCTTCATTTTGTGTGTTGTTTGAAATCAAGAAGTTATTTTGTTTACTTGTATTATTTCCACACATGCGGTTATGCATTTTGTTTAGTGTTTCAGGAAATATACAGGTTGATTCAATTGAGCTGCTGTCTACACTTGCAACTGATGGATAGTAGTTAGGATTGAATTTGTTTTATGAGCATTATTTTGTAAAGGGCTTTTCATATTGTAAACTTTGAGCTTCTAAGATGTGTTTTGTCACGGATTGCCAAAGGGGGAGTTTGTTAGGTTCTAAAGTGTAGGACTTTATGTATTTAGAACTCTAATTTGTATTGTTGGCAAACCATGATCAAAACAATGTGTTTAGAAGTGTTTAAAACTAGCTCAAAGTTGTATGTCAATGTAAAGTTGGAATCGAGTGTAAAACAGAAAGCACTGTGGCTTTCGGCCTGGCTCGATCGATCGAAGCTTAGGCTCGACCGATCGAATCTCGGGCAGATCGCTTTTCTGCAGAATTTTCCAACTCAGCCCTAAGTGTTTTAAAACGTTTTTTTAGGGTTTCTTATTTGTCCTAAGTATAAAAGGCAAACCCTAGCCACGTTTTAGTGTTGCTCATAATTGCGGTTTGTGTAAATCTCTTGTGAGATCGAGAGGAGCTTTCCTTTACACAAACTTAGGGTTTTCAAGGAGGAGATATTCTCTACACCTTGATGATCAAAACAGTTGCTGCCATTAAAGCTTAAAGTATACACAAGCGGGGATGCTTGTAGCTGGTGGGAATCCAAGAAAGAAGGAGTCCGTGGATTCGGAGCTTGCACGTGGTCGTGTCATTAAGTTCTACTGGTTGGTAGCATTAGGAAGTCGAGCGGGGGTGCTTGTAAGTCCTTTTGTATGAACTTCGATTCTTTCTGATAGTGGATTCAAGTTTACCTTGAGGATAGCTAGGTCAAATCCTCCCCAGGTTTTTACCGGTTTGGTTTCCTGGGTGATCATATCGTGTGTTATTTATTTTCCGCTGCTTTGCATGATTTGATCTTTTATATTGTGATAACCTAGACTTGTTTAATTGGACTAAGTAACAACTTGGCTAATTACCTAGGTTTAATCAATTGTTTAAGGGGTCTAAAAACCATCAAGTTTCACAGGCATCAATAAAATCAACGGAAGCATGAGCAGAAACATGATTAGAAAGACACTTCAAATTATCCATGACAACAAGAGTCAAGGATCAGCTCTTAGATCAAAAGATCTAATACAAAAGAGCTACCCGCTCTGATACCACTTGAACGTTTTTAGACCTCTTAAAACGACAATCAGATTAACCTAGGTAATTAGCCAAGTGATTACTTAGTCAAATTAACAAAACTAGGTTAATACAAATATATCATATCAATGTATAGCAGTGGAAAATAAAAAACACAACGATATGATAACCCAGGAAAACCAAACCGGTAAAAAACTTAGGGTGGATTTAACCTAGTTATCCTCAAGGTAAAAGGCAAATCCACTAGAAAAGAATCGAAGTTTTACAATAGCGAGTTAGACCACTAACATCCTATTGCTACCCATTAGTAGAAACTTACTGACATGACCACGGACTCCTTTATTTGGCCTTTGCAAAACACAAACACCCACGTTTATGACTTTGAGATCCCACTCAAAGGTTTAGCAACACAAACTCTCCTGTTTGTGACTCCAAGACCACCCTTGAAGGTTTAGATCATCAGCACCTTTGATGACTAGAGAAGGAAACAACTTCTACAATACCGGATCTTGAGATTCTTCAAGTAATAACATCGGTAGAAGATATGAAAGAGCTTTTTAGGAACAAAACCCTAAAATACAAAAAAGGCACTCTCTTCTCTCTCTAAAAAGCCTTATAAAAACGTGCTTAGGGTTTCCTTTATATACTAGGAGAAGTAGATCTGAAACCCTAATCCTTAATAGGCTTGAACTGCTGTTTGGGCTTAATTAAAATTCTACAGATATTACTTTCGATCGATCAAGCTTGTCTTTCGATCGATCGAACCAGACAAATTATGAAATCTTCTTCCTGCAGCTTGTATGTTCTTGAATCTTGACTTGAATCACCTTGAACATTGTCTAATAATACCTATAGACTCTAAGATCTATATCTAGAAAAGTTTGTGTTCACGATTTGCCAATTGTTCTAAACTTTTAGAACCTAACAATCTGTAATCAAATTAAATAGTGGATGAAGAAAGATATAAATATATATATATATATATATATATATATATATATATATATATTGAGTAATGGATCAAGATGAGGTTAAGGTAGTGAGTCAGTTTGGTCCGAGATAAGTTAGAATCTTATAAGTTTGGGTAATAGAGTGTTGCTTGATCTGATGCATGCTTGTGCTGCTCTGGTGCACTATCTATTGCACTGTGTTACAGCTTGGGTTGCACTGGTGTGGCAGCTAAGGCATCTGTTGCAGAAGTTGTTTTACCATCATCCCTTTGACAAACCTTCGTAAAGTAAGTCCTATTTTTGAAAAACAAATTGCAGTAAAGTAAGTCCTATTTTTGGTACTTTCCTCTAAATCAGATTTTACATAGTTCTTTTCTTTTTCCATTGTACTTGAGATAGCTTTCACGAAGTTTATGTAGGGATATTTGTAAGTTATACTTCCCATGATTTTGTTGTCGTACCATATGCTTTACCTAATTTAATTGGAGATATTTTTATGTTCTTTTATAGGAAGGTGAATGTCAAAACACATGTAGTTGTTGATGAACCAAATGAGAATATTTGTAAAGTTGTTGGGAATCAGCTTTAGCAAGTGGATTTACTTGTGATGGGCTTTATAGTATATTGTTGGAGACTAATGCATAAGGTTGGTATTTATATTGACAATCTATTTACGCTTTAGAAAGTATTAGAATTGGTATTTACTAGGTGTTTCTTCTATAATTTAAATTAAACTGGTGGCACCTAATAGGTTCTAAGCCTCCTAGTTCACAGTATTTATAAAAGTGCTATTATTTATGAATTAGCTATATATATCTTGATCTTGCTATTTATGCCCTTTTAAGATATGTTTATCTCACTTAGAGTTAGCTTCTTCATAATGGGTTCAATTTTTTTTTTTTTTTAGTGATAGAAAGATAAAATAATGTGGATTATTACTTTCTTTCTATCCAATATGTTTTAATTCCTTACATAGTCATGTTATATATATATATATATATATATATATATATATATATATATATATGTATTCTTTTTTTTGTTCATCCTGACTTGAAAGTTGATTGTGCTAAGAATATTAAGACACTCACCTATAGAAGAATGAGAAGGTTATGATGATACAGAAGAGTTGAATTTTGGGATGGTTTGGTTGCGTTGTGATAAGGACATTGGCCAAAGGTCAAGTTTTTGGTGGTTTGAGAGAAAGGGCTTGGGTTTTGTGTTTTCGATTGTAGCTTGCTTTCTTGCTTTGTTGGTTAATCGTAGGTTTGAGACCTTTGTGGGATACACCTCGGTTGTGGGCAATGACGTTAGTTTTGGAAGATTTGTATTTAATTTTTTTGTTGTTTAATGTTTTCACTTGTTTATTCATTAGTAGTTTTACATAAAAATTGTAAAATTTAGGTGTAGAAGTATAAGCTTGATTGGTAACTAATGGTCTATTAAGTTGGTTAGTTGTAGGTTTGAGAACCTTGTGGGATACACCATATGGCTTTGTTCTCTCTTATATGATCTTCCACTCTGTTGCATAGCATGTGCTTGTGTTTTTGTGCAATTGCAAATGTTTTTCTTGAATTGGTAAACCTAATCTATTAAGTTATAAAAGTAGCAGAGATTTTTGGGTAAAAAGTTTAAGAAGGTTCATATTTTTCAATTCTCATTGGGGTGCAGTGGCATATCTATGTGTTTTACTACTTAAAAATAATAATAATAATAATAATAATAATAATAATAATTTTTTTCTAGGTTTAGATAGTTTATCTTTTTATGGTTCATTTGACTAATGGAAATTAATTGTTTCTTTTAATTTTTTGGCTTTTAAGTTAGAAGCTGTTAAAGTTTGTTGAAAAAGTTGATGATGGTCATTGTAATTGAATAATTTCTTATTAAATCTAAAGTAAATGAGTGTAGGATTGTGTTTTATGTTAATATGAGATTTCCATTTGAATAAGAAAATTATTTTACCCAAGTAGTGTTAAGGTATTGATGAATGCAAATGTGTAACAGCTTGGTAGACAAGCATATTTACAGGGGAAAAAAACTATAGCCACGTTTTTAAAACGCGGCTATAGCCAAATTAAAAAAAAAAAAACAAAAGGGCTATAGCCCTGTGTTAAACACGGCTAGAGTATGTCCCCTATAGCCGCTTTTTATAAACGCGGCTAGAGTACGTCCTATAGCCGCGTTTCTAAAAACGCGGCCATTGGTCTTGGCCTATAGCCCTATTTGTAAAAACACGGCCATTGGTCTTGGCCTATAGTCACGGGTTTTAGGCTAGGGTTGTAAATGCGGCCTAAAAAAACGCAGCTATAAGCCAAATCGTCTTATAGCCACATTTTTATGAGCTATAGCCGCATTTTTAAAACGCGGCTATAGGACCTTTTTTTTTTTGTAGTGTTGCACCATCCTTAATTTGAAGAGCCCAAAATGTCTTCCAAGTACTTGTTAGTGTTACTCCTTGGAGTGGTGCTTCTTAGTCTCACCACTTCCACTCTTGCTGATATCAAAAAACCTCCAGTTAAAAGCCCCCAACCTCACAAGCCACCTACTCTTGAGGAGACCTTAGATGGCAAACCACACGGCTACAAGTTACCCTCGAAACACAAGCCACCAACCCCACTCGATGAGGAAGAGAAGCCATTCCTTGGACAAAAGCCACCAAGCCCTTCCGAGAAACCTCCAAAGGGTAAGGGAAAGGAGCCACCACCAGAACACAAGCCACCAAAAGAGCATTTCCCAGGACACCCTCCGCTAGAGGATGCCAAAGACTCGTACGAGCCGACCGCTGAGAAGAAGCCACTTCCTGCTCCAACAAAGAAGCCACTTCCTACTTTAAAAAATTCCGGTAAGTAAAATAGGAATAAATTAATTTAGCTGGCTTTCGGAGGTTTGTACAAATCTCGCAACAGGCTCAGTTTCCAATCCGATAAAGATAGGGAAGATTTGTACAAATCCCTTTAACAACTTCTCATAGATCAACTTTATGTCGAAAGAGAGTTGCACATTATGCACTATTTTGTTTTAACAATGGATTATATTCCTATTGGCAGCAATATTATTGTTAGTTTGTCAAAGCCATCAGTTCACCTGTACATAGACAAGTGACTTTTTTTTCTTTTTCCTACCTACCACACACAAGAGCATGGTTGTCAAAATCCCGATCTGGATCCTACAATTTTACGATCCCACCTACACAAAACGATCCGGATCTTTCAAGGATTTTTGCGATCGTTCAGGATCGATAGGATCGTACGATTCTGATGATCCCAAACGATCTTGGTTTCTTATAATCTTCTTTAACTTGATAGAAGGTTTAGTTGGATCTAAATGAAAAATAAAATCCCAATAGACCAAGTTTTTCCACTCTAATGTAGAGAGAGTGTCAGTTGGACCCAAATAAAAAATATGCTAACAGAGTGTCACATTTTGAAGTTTTTGGCCTCTTTAAATGATGCTTACAAATGGATGTAGTGATATATGGTAATTATATTAATGAATGTATAATTTATGTGATTATTTAACATACCAATGTGCATTTTTTGTTTTTTTCTTAAATAATGTAGAATCTTACGATCCATGATCAAATCCTACGATTTACAATCCTACCTACCTCCCACGATCCTACCTAAGATCTCGATTTTGACAACCTTGCACAAGATTACATTGAGATGAAGGAAACCGATGATAGAGGAATGTCAGTGCGTTTTAGGAAAAAAATAAGTATCCATTATTAATGACAACACTTCATGTATGATTGGGTATCAATAAAAAATAAAAATTATTTCACTATTCAGTTTATTTTTGTTACTATTCATAGGCCACACGACACTTTTTGACACTATTTATGAGCCTCACTGTATTATTTTAATTAACTTTTACCTTTTTTACAGTACTTTCAGTAATAATTTTTTAGTTTCAGCAAAATAAGCAGTATCCAAAAATTGCATATTCATCAATCCAAAAAGAAAAATGGTATGGCTAAAATTATTTTTATAATTTTTTTTTACAAATTGTTGAAGTGGTGAATTGTTATTAGTAAGCAAAAAAAAGTAATGTTAGTAATAAGCTCAAATAAGAATCAATAAAAATTCGCCACAATATCAATTTGTAAAAATATAGTAAAATAATTTGTTTGCAGCATTTCTCATAAAAAAAAATAGTATATGTAACGAGCCACATGATCAGTGTGCCTTTAGTCACACTCATTTGTGAAGGGTTAATTATTTGCTATCCATTAAGATATGCTTACTATGTTTCTCAAAAAAAAAAAAAAAAAAAAAAAAAAAAAAAAGAAAAGGAAAGAAAGAAAGAAAGAAGAAGAAGAAGAAGAAGAAGAAGAAGAAAAAAAAAGAAAAAGAAAAGAAAGAAATATATGCTGATAGTGGCCAGTCCTATATATTCAATTAAAGGTTTTCATAGACTTCAGTGAGCCAGCTGTACTATATATTCAATTAAAATAGGTATGCATTATAGAGTTTAGTCAATCACATGACTTGTTTTCATCCCTCTTCTAACCACCGCTGGTTTGATGTCTAGTAATAAAGTCACCGTGCTAATGATGTGTTTAGATACTGCTTATTTTGCTAAAAATACTGTAGTAAAATAATTTTTAAATGTGTGAATAGTACTGTAGGACCCAATTTTAAAGTTTTTTTTTTAATAAAGTACTTGCGGTCCTGTGAATGGTGCATGAGACCCATTGAAAAAGTATAATTTTGCTGAAAAAGTGCTGTAGCCACATCTGAAAACGTGAAACGCTATTCTTAAAAAAAAAAAAAAAGTGAAACGCAGACTCAATTTCAGCACTATCCAAACGAAGGCTAAGTGAATGTTTGGATGCAGCTGAAATGATTTTTTAGCTGTGTCCAGTGTCTGTCAGTGGATCTGTGCACTGTTCACGGGACCCACAAACTTCTTTTATCAGCAAAATTTTCATTAAAAATGGATCACACGGTACTATTCACACATTTAAAAATTATTTTGTTACAGTATTTTCAGTTTTCAGTTTTCAATAATAAACAATTTTCAAAGAGATTCTAAGTGAGAAATGGAGAAACCCTTGGTAAACTTTTGCAGTGTTATTGGAATGTAGCTCAAACTGTATTTATCGTGCCGACATGTATTTAAATTTCTTTTTCTTTTTTTTTTGGGGATGTATTTAAATATCTACGCACGATGTGGGACTTCAATGCCATATTGCCATGTGATAAAAAATGATGATTAATAATAGAACTAAAAAATTCATAAAAGCTTCGCTAGGCATGTGGCCCATGGGACCAACCAATAACTTTTTCTTTTTTTTTTTAATTATTATTATTATTTAATAATTATGAGAGAAGAAATTTGGGGCATTTAGTAGAAGAGTTTGAATAATGTTGTTTGTAGTTTTTTGAAATACGTGTGAGTGAAAAAGTGTGTGAAAATGTACGTAATATTGTTTAAAAACTGAAAATTAGTTGTTTAAAAACTCTACCAAACGGGACCTTGATTATTGAGGGTGTGTTTGTTTGGAGGTGAAATAAAGTGGATGGAAAACTTTGCATATAAAATAAAAAGGAAAACTTTTTTTGGAGTGTGTTTGATTTGGTAGAAAGGAAGGAAAATAAATAATGGGGTCTAGGTGTTTTCTTTTTGGATCCTCCAAAAAGTTTTCTCCTTATAATGGGGAGAAAACTGGGAGGGAAAAGCTCAAAAAATACCCTTTACGTTGGACTTCACCTTCAATGTTTTTTTTTTTTTTTTTTTTTCTTTGATTTTTGGATGTGTTAGCTTTCTTCTTCTTCTTCTTTTTTTTTAGAAAATAGTTTTGAGTTAATTTTTTTTTTTTTACTTTAATAAAGTGTCCATCTATAGATTCTATACACAATTTTTAAAAAAGTATAATGTTTTACTTTTTGTTTTATTTAATAGAAACATGATGGTAAATTTATACAAACTTTATTTTCAACCAAACAAAAAAGTTTTCTATTCCTCCACTTTTCCTCCCTCCCAACCAAATACAAATGAGGAAAACTAAATTTTTTTTCTATTTTCCTAATTTTTCATTATTTCTCAATTTTTTATTTTCCCACTTTCCCATCATCCCAGCCGAACATATCCTAAATATTTCCGGAATATTACACAAAATACTAGTTGCGGTATGAGAAACTTGACAACACCAACCCTTTTTCCTAAATTTTTATATATCATGGATTCGACTGTTTTTACTACTTTGCGCTAAGGTGTTTATGTGGACCACGTACGTATTACGGACCAATATATAGATGTTTTTCCTTTCGGTGGGAATGATATCCATGTATAGGATAGGATATAAAAAATCAAAGTAAGAAAATTGGGTACGTAACTGAGCTTAAACTTAAAAGATTCAAAGATTGCATGCAAAAGAGATCGCTGCATCAGCATGGAAAGCAAAGAGATAAATTCGTTTATGTTACTAGCCTTCACCAGGAACAAAGTAACAAGCATTGTACATTTTCAAACTTTTGAACTCAGTAGGACCCAATTGGACCCCCTCCCCTGACATGAATAATTGCACATTCAAGAAGAAAAGATATCCATTTTGAACTGTACGTGACTATGGTAGGGTATGTTTTACATGCTTAATGACGTATGATCTGACGAAATAGGCTCTAATATCCCTTATAAAAGGCCAAGAAGTATTGCTGTTTTGAACCATCCAGAGACCAAAGATGACTACCAGCAAATACATTCTAGTGTTGCTCCTTGGAGTGGTGCTTCTAAGCACTGCCTCAATGGATGATCACCATGAGTCTCCCAAATATGAGCACAAACCTCCTAAGGGAGAAAAGCCACCCCCAAAACACAAGCCACCAACTCCACTCGATAGGGAAGAGAAGCCATTCCCAGAACACAAACCACCAAGCCGAGGTAATGAACCTCCAAAGGGTAGGGGAGAGAAGCCACCACCACATGATCATCACCCTGGACACCTTTTATTGGAGTCTTCTTCCATTGATGGCAAACCTCCTCCCAAGGGAGCAAAGCCACCACCAAAACATAAGCCACCAACCCCAGTTGAAGACGGAGAGAGAAAACCATTCCCAGAACACAAGCCACCAAAGGGTAAAGGAGAGAAGCCGCCACCAAAACATAAGCCACCAACCCCACTTGAAGATGGAGAGAGAAAACCATTCCCAGAACACAAACCACCAAAGGGTAAAGGAGAGAAGCCACCACACAAACCACCAACTGCCAACTGAATGCATAGCTAAATGTTTAGAAAATAAGAGCTACAACTTATGTTATCTTTCATGTCAGTCACTGTTCTATACGTGGAACAGTTACTAGTAGTAGTGAGCTATGTTCATGTTGTGTACTCTACCCGTTTTAGTGTATGTAGTTTGCTCTGTTGCTTATGAGTATATTGACATGCAGTTATGCTTCCTGGTACTACTATCTCAATGAGTTGATCGAATCGTTTTCTATCTTACATAGAAGAACAAAAAGTCACGTTTGCATTATATATTCTCGTAAAGATTCTAACTTTTCTTAATATATTGACATCTTATCACATATCTCAATCGGGACCCGTGATTCTCATCCAAGGAAATTAAGATTTTTTTTTTTTTTTTTTTTTTTTTTTTTTTTTTTGATGTGGGAAATTAAGATTTTACGAATATTATTCTCAGCAGAACGAAAAGCACCAAAAGTGTATTTCCTAGGACACCCTCCTACGGTTGATGCCGAAGACTCGCACGAGCCGACTACCGTTAAAGAATTTTGGTCGAAATTTAACTAAGACAATTTATTGCTAACCAAAATTTGTGAGAGTTATAGTATCTCATCATTGGGTCTAGTGGGGTACTCTATGTGGACACCAGGTTTTTGGGACCCACTTGCCTACCCCAACTTTTTCTGTATATTAAGAGAGTGACGTGTGTGTATTGGCGACACTAGGACGATTTATGTTTATTTAATTTTTAATCTAAGAGTAGACACTATCTATTGGTTTTTTAAGTTTATGATTGATCATCTAAAATCTAATTTATTTTAATTACTTAATTAACAAAAGAATTTTCTAAGGCTTCTAAACTAATTACGGAAGAAAAAATTTCGCATGAAAGATTTAGGACACAGAAACTCGATTATATACAAGACATCATACAACATCTATTCAAACGATAATACCAAATTTTAATTTAAGTAATTGCGGACAAAGGCCTTTTACACAAGTTGAAGAATGAACTAAAATTACTTGGTGGTATTATATTTATGTTACAAAGTTTCAGAACGAAAGTAGGAATTAAGTATTAGTAACATACTTTTATTTTATTTTATTTTACTTTTTTTGTTGGGGTTAGTCATCATGATGGCATGGTGTATATGGTTTAATAGGAATGCAATGAGACAAGGTAAAACATGACAGTCAGTGGCTGAAATTTTGCGGAAGGCCAAGTACTGACTAGAGGAGTTTCAAATGGCTAACTTCAAGTTGGCTTGCCATGAAACGAGTGATATATACATAGACAGTGGATACCCCCAACCCAGTCTTGGTATAAGACTAATAATGATGGGCTCCTTTTTTTAATGCACAGTCTGTAGGAGTTGGGGTTATTATTTGAGATTACAAAGGGCAAGTAGAGGCAGCCCTAAGCAAAAACTTACCAACCCCACTGGGTCCTATGGAGATTGAAGCAAAAGCATTGGAGGAAGGGGTTCTTTTTGCTTGGGACATAGGGGTACGAGATGTGGTGCTTGAGAATGACCCCAAGATAGTTTTTGATGCGTTAATTGGAACTAGTGAAGCTCCAGTTGCTATGGACAATATTATAGGTGACATTAGAGCAAAATTGCAAAATTTTAGATATGTGGAAATTTTCCATGTTAAGTGAGATGGAAATTGTCCAGCTCACCTTTTGGCTTAGTATGCCAAATATTTAGATAGTTATCAAACTTGGACAAAGGAAAACCCTAATATAGTTGAGTCAACTTTAGCTCATGATGTATTATATTTATCTTCTTTTTAATAAAGTTATGGTATTTTTATGAACAAAAACAGTATTCGTAATATACTTTATCAGTTTAAGAATAGATAGTTTTTAGAGATAAAAAAAGGAAATTTGCAATTTCTTATTTTGAACAAAATAACTTTGTGGAATTTTGAGCAAAGACGCTTGTTGTTGTAACCAATGAGAGAGAGAGGATATACGCTTTGGAATTAGGTTACATGTGGGTCTAGATGAAAACTAATAAGCGGTTGGCCACATTAACATTTTGTAAAAATGTTGTAAAATAGTTTGTACCTATAGCATTACTCTTGTCTTTAGAATTGTTGGGTTATGATAGCTTGATCCCGGTTAATAAATTCAATTACCCAAATTGATTAATTAGGTTCAATTGCATGCAAATCGTGAAGGCACCAAAAATACTAAATGCAGCGAAAAATAAATTTTACACGATGATTTGTTGACAAATGAGAAAAACCTCGCAAGGGAAAAATCCCACCGGGTGATTTTAAGGTCACCCCTCCCAATAATCTACTAATCAGCAATCAAGCTGTTACAAGTATAAAGAATCTTACCAACTACCTTAGCCTATTCCAAAATACCAACCTACAGTTAAACCTTTGCTCCAATACCTAATTGGACTTGATCTTGTAATAGCCTTTTTTCCCTTGATGCACAAACCTTCAATTTGTGACTAACATTTTGCATGGATCTCAACACGTGACTAACTCCAGCAACATGAACAGATGTTGTTGGCTGCAAAGTGTTTCACTTCATCAACAATGAAGATCTGGAAGCACTTGGTTATAAAACCCTATGGCATACAAACGCAGTAGCTTCTTACAAAAAAAATAAGTCTCTTGGTCTCTATATCCATATGTGACGGATTTAAAAATAAGCCTTATATATGTCTAGGGTTGTGAGAAAATAAACCCTAACCAATTACACAAGCTGGAATGAATTTCAGATCTAGAAAACTGAAAATCGTAAGTCTCGATAGATCGAGCTACTGTCGAGCTGTCTATCGAGCTTCATATTGAGTCTCAATAGCAGGCATTTGTCGAGCTATCTATCGAGGCTTAATGAACAGCTTTTCTTCACTTGTTTCTTGGACCAATCTTCATGTTTTTAATACTTGACTTGAACAAACATGTTTCTTGAAGTACTAAACTTATCTTAGATCTACCCAATTACAAGTAAAGTGCATTTTGTCAAAAGATTAGTCAATTACAATAAAATATGATCCTAACAAGAATAATATTAGAGATACAAACTATTTTACAAAAGTTTTACAAAGTGCTGATGTGGTAAGTGATTATTGGTAAATAAAAAGATGATATTAATGGTGGGCTTAGACGAAAACTAATAAGAGGTTGGCTACATCAACATTTTGTAAAAATGTTGTAAAATGTAGCATTACTCTTATCTTTCGAATTACTCTTATCTTTAGAATAATACTAGATATACAAACTATTTTACAATTTTTTTTACAAAGTGTCGAATTTGTGAGTGATTATTGGTAAATGAAATGTGATATTAATGGTGGGCGTAGATGAAAACTAATAATAGGTTGACCACATCAACATTTTGTAAAAATGTTGTAAAATAGTTTGTGCCTATAGCATTACTCTTATCTTTAAGTAGTACTACGACCACAAATTATTTTACAACACTTTTACAAATTGTTGATGTATCCAACTTCTTATTTGTTTTCATCTAGGCCCAACATTAACATCACTTTTTCATTTACCAATAACTACTCACTACATTAGCAGTTTGTAAAATTTTTTGAATCTCTAGTATTACTCTTTATCTTTTTTAACTATTAGATATTTTATAAATTTATGCTATAAAAAATGTGTTACTCTTTCAAATACCGTTCTATATATACACACTATATTATATATTTATACGATAAAAAGCAGTGAAATTAGAAAGCTCCGACCTACACTGGAAATTTAAGAATAATCAAATTGATAAATCACTTCATTTATGTAAAAGTAAGAAGTCTTGGAATGGTGCTCATGAGTCATGAGTGGCATGGTTGCAGTAACTACGGCTTACTCAACGTTTAGGAATTCAACTAATGGCATTAGTATAGTTTCCCTCATATTCTATTGACAAATGGACAGAAACAGTGAAGGCTAGGTAAGCTTATCTGCACAACAATTTCATAACTTTTGTTTTCATAATTTGTTGAAGTTGAAATTTGTGGTTGGTGTAACATCATTTCAACATAAGCTCATTACGAATATTATTTTTATTATATACTAATAAGAACATGCCACTTCAATGGATTAAAAAAATTGCGGTTTTTTTCTTTTTTCTTTTTTTTTTTTTGGTACCAAAGTCCAAACGTATTTTTGGTCTTGTTTGAGTTTGAGAATGTGTTTCTCCATAAACTAATTGGGGAAAGGCTACTTGTCAATTCTTTGGCCAAAAATCCTAAAAGTGAGAATTTTGGGAACGTGATACGAACAATATTTTTAGACTTATTTTTCGTTGTGGGATATAACTCTAGCCAAAATGATAATTGGGCTTTGTTTCTTGCTAATGTGATTGTGAGCCATAGTTAATCCTTAATTAAAGTGGACCTTTAGGCTATTCATATTGTATAAGTTGTTTAGAACCGCATCCATGTTCAACAGGTCTCCCTGTTTCTACCTATTTATTGTCTGAAACCGATTTTATCAAAATAGGCTCCACCTCTGTTAAAATATGATCCCGACACACTTCCTTAAAAATAAAATCCCTACTTGACATAAAGTTAGCTTCTAAAGTCTAAAAACAACAGTAGTAAGTGACGTTAAGAATGCTTCACATAATAACGCGGATCTAATTAATTATTTGCACTTGCTTTCAACTTCATAAATTTAATTATAAATTTATTTTTATTTTAGAAGAAAGATTGCATACAAATTTTGTTATAGTCAATGGCTACAACGGATACTAAAAAAAAATTAACATAGACTACATATTTTGAAAATATTAATCGTTGAAATGTATGCTCTTTATATTCGTAATACGCACGTCAAATTTCGTGTCAATTAAACGTTATTCATTATTTGATCTATAAATTTATTTTTATGCATAATTTTAGCCTACAAAAATTTGAAATTTAAACATTTGATTAATACTATAACTATTGATTTTTTATTTTCTATAAATTTTGCAAGAATGAAGAATATAATAAAAAAATGTTATCCTCCAATTGTTGATTTTTCAAAATTCACATCCAATAAAAATATATTAAATAGAGTTATAACCAATAGTTACAACCAACTTTATAGCCAAACTTTCTCCTTTCTACTATTACCATTTTTTTTTACGTGATTTAGTTTTAGATCATCAAGCCATAAAAATTACTACTTGTTTGAGTTGATATAATAAATTTCAATAATAATTTTGTGTTTATCAAATGATTAATTAAATAGTAATATCACTTTTTTTTTGTTTTTGGGTTAAAAGTAACATAACCTTCTCTCTCTTAGTCGAAGACCATTAAGTGTGTTGGGTTCTAAGACTTTAGGTTTAAATGTATTAGAACTTCATTTTGTAATGTTAGCAAACCATGATCAAAACGTTTAGTCTTGTTTTAAACTTGCTCAAAGTATGTTTATGTGTAAAGTTGGAATCAAGTGTATTGAAGGATTTATTGTATAAATCTGCCTGACTTGATCGATCGAGAATTAGACTTGATCGATCGAAGCTCATGCAGATTGTTTTTCTGTAGAAATTTCCAACTCAGCCCAAGCTCATTTGACGTGTAGGGCTTTATGTTTTGCCTTAAGTATAAAAGGAAAAACCCTAGCCATGTTTTATAGTTGTTGTTTATGCTGTGTATGTGAATCTCTTGTGAGATCTAGAGGTGTTTGCCTTCACATATACTTAGGGTTATCAAGAATCAAGATTATGTCAAGAACTTGATGATCAGTTCGGTTGCTACATAAAAAGCTTAAAGATACACAAGAGGGAGTACTTGTGCTTACTGTGAATCCAAGAGAGAAGTAATTCGTGGACTCGGAGTTATCATGGGGTCATGGTAGTAAGTTTTCTACTCGAGGTAGCAATAGAATGTTAGTGGTCTAAGTTCTATTGTTCAAACTTCAATTCTTTCATAGTGGATTTGTTTTTTACCTTGAGGATAGCTAAGTTAAATCCTCCCCAGGTTTTTTACCCATTTGGTTTTCCTGAGTCATCATATCATTGTGTTCTTTATATTTCCGCTGCTTCACATGATATGATTTTTTTTTTTAACCTAGATCTAAATAATAAATCTAAGTATTCACTTGGTTAATTAATTAATTTAAAAAATCTATGAGTTTTTAGACCCAAACACAATTGGATTAACCTAGTTAATTAGCCAAGTGATTACTTAGTCCAAATTCCAGATCTAGGTTATCACAATCAAACAATCATATCATGCATAGTAATGGAAATATAAATAACACAATAATATGATAACCTAGGACCGGTAAAAACCTGGGGAGGATTTAACCTAGTTATCCTCAAGGTAAACCTAAATCCACTATGAAAGAATCGAAGTTTTACAATAGGACTTAGACTACTAACATCCTATTACTACCCACCAGTAGAAACTTACTGACACGACCACGTGCAAGCTCCGAGACCACAAACTCCTTCTTTCTTAGATTCTCCAGCAAGTACAAGCATACCTGCTTGTGTTTCTTTAAGCTCTTTAGTGCAGCAATTGAAGATCATCAAGCTCTCAATAAAATCTCCTTCTTGATAATCCTAAGCATGTGTGAAGGCAACCACCTCTAGATCTCACAAGAGATTCATTCACACAGCAAATAGAGGAATAGAAAAACGTGGTTAGGGTTTGCCTTTATACTTAGGGCAAAACATAAAACCCAACACGTTTTAATAAGCTAGGGCTGAGTTGGAGGAATCTGCAGAAAAAACATTCTACCCGAGATTCGATCAATCGAGTCTAAGCTTCAATCGATCGAGCCAGGCCGAAAGTCACTAATACTTCAGCAACCACTTGATTCCAACTTTACATACAACGCACACACTTTGAGCAAGTCTAAACAAGACTAACAACTGTTTTGATCATGGTTTGCCAACATTACACATTAGAGTTCTAAGTAAATTAGTTCCTAAGTCTTTAGAACCTAACAAACTCCCCCTTTGGCAATCCATGACAAAACACAACTAAAAAATACCCATTATAACAAATCCAATCCTAACTACTATCCATCAGTTGCAAGTGTAGACAGCAGCTCAGTTGAATCAACCTGTATATTTCTTGAAACACTAAACAAAACGCATAACCGCATATGTGGAAAATACAAGTAAACAAAATAAATTCTTGATTTCACTCAACACAAAAGAAAGACATATATCAATGAATAACTCATAAATATAAATCAATAAGCAGTGAAACAAGAAACATATAAAACAATAAATGTATTTCCCCCTAACATGAATAGCCCAACAAAAATACATCAAGAGCCAAAAAAAAGTAAATACAAAGTGAAGCACCTAGATACAATCTAAACTCCACAAGCTCCAATAAACAAAAAACTCTCCCCCTAAGAACAAAAACCTCTACAAAAATCCCAAATGTACTTCCCCTTTTTGTGACGAAATGCCAAAGGGCAATAAAAATCCATCATCAAAAGGAGGTGGCGGTGAGGATCGTCAAAACTGTGCCAACTCTGCAAGCAAAGCACGGATCTCATCGAGCACGTCCACCAAAATCTGTCCATGAGCCGCCTGAACGGTCAAGACATGATCTAATGTACGTCGAATGTCTGAATCATCCGAAGTAGTCGGTGGAGGAACATCAACATCAGCAGCAGCAGCACCAGACGCCTCAGCCATAGCAACACCTGTAGAAGAGAGAGGAGGAGGTACAACACCAAAAGACTCACCTTTAGGACACGTAGAGCCAACTCTCAAGTGAGCAGCCCTCTGCCTAAGGAAGGTGGCACTTATGGGAGCTATAACATGTACGGGCTCACCAGCAGGGAAGTCAACTAAACTGAGAAACAACAAAATCCTATAAATGAAGATAGGATGAATAAGAGCATGAGCGACGACTGAACTCCTATGAACTTAGTTTAAGGAACGAAGAAACAGATGAGGAAAACTAATAGACGCACCAGAAACAAAGGCGTACAAAAACACACATCGCTTAAGAGGGATGGTGTGGAGATGAGAAATAGGCCACAAAGAATGACACACTATCCTAAAGAAAAGATAGTTAGTCTCAGTAAGGTCAGCGAACGTGATTCGAGGATCAGAACCCCACTGGATAGAAGACCTAGTGATGTATGACATAACGTCATCAAGGGGTGGAGACTCCTCATAAGGATAGACAGGCTGCCTAACGACCGGAACCCCAAGAGCTTCAGCCACTATCCTAGGGGTAATGGTGAACTCAACACCTCGTATCCAACTCCCAACAAGGGTGTTGGAATCATAGATGTGGCAAGAGAGGTTCGAGAAGAACTCTCTAATCAGGGCGATCGGGGGTGGATGATCTACCTCCAACAGAGACAACCAGCCTCTACTCTCAAAGTTTGCCCTAATGGCAGGATCAAGCTCATCTAACACAACAGATCGCTTAGCCCATATCTTTCTCTTACTGTTCAGCTTCTCATAAACCTCTCTGCTTTTGTCATTCTGAAACAACTCACTCCTAGAGGGAGACTCAAAGGAAGTGGAGGGTGTCCTATGGGCTCTAGTCTTCCTAGGCATGGTACTAGGATGAGGACAAAGACACAAAGCAGAACAAAACAAGAAAACAGAAAGAAAAACTGTAAGGTTGAATTTAATCAACCATCTAATTGGCTTTATTCCGTGCCAAATTTGCTTGTATTTCAGCATTTAGTAACCCTGTATTTAGGTGGGCTTGTTGTAAGGGTAGTGAGTGAGATAGAGTGAAGATTGCTCAAGAGTGTGCAAGAAAACAGAGACTCGCGGCTTGATCTTGCGAGTGACTCACGGCTGCAAGCCGCCAGACGCAGCGCACGTGCCAAGCATGCCAGAAGGTGAACAGTCATGTTAGCTGGAGCACTACAGGACAAAACAGGACAACTGGCCATATGGTTATCTCGCGACTGGATCTCACGACTCAGTCAAGTCGCGAGGCCAAGCCGCAAGCCAGCCCTGTTTTGAAAAACCTGACATTTCACATTCTCCTCTCACCTCAGTATAAATACCCCTTATACCCACAAATGAGAGAGAGCTTCCAGAGAGAATTTTGAGAGAGAAACCCTAGAGTAAAACAAGATTGATTCATCTACAATCTTTACATAAGTGTCTCTCCAAATTCCTCAACTCTCTTTCTCTCCATTGCCAAACCCTTGAGAGGCTTTTTACCAAAACCTTGTTCTCACCATATCCATTACTGTGAGAGGGTTGTTTGGTGTTCTGGGAAGCAGTTAGGAAGGAACCAATCTTTATTGGTTGATGCTATGGTCTAGTAGTGGAATCCAGGAAGCTAGAAAAGAAAAAGGTTCGGCACAACCTCGTTGGAGCAAGAAGCTTGGAGGGCTTAGGTGCACTGGGTAGATTAGGCTTGGAGGGTCTATTGCTGTCCATGTATCCCAACTACATTTTCTAGTGGATTGTTTACCGCTTGGAGGGCGGCGGAGAGGTTTTACGCCGAGGGCTTCGGTTTTCTCTTCGATAACACATCGCGTGTTGTCTTTGTGTTTGCATCTTCCTTCCCTTTTATCTTTGCCTTTTATTATCTGCTGTGGGTTGTGATTTTAATTTGGCTTAGATAGTTTTTCCAATTCTACATTATAGCTTATGTTCATTTTCCGCACACTAGTTGTTTGACATAAAGCTTGAATTGGTTAATTTGTAAATTGGGGGTCTAAACGTTCAAGGGTGTTTTTACATTATTTGAACTTTCAATTGGTATCAGAGCAGGTGCACTTGTTGTGGTTTTATTACCTAAGTGCGATCCTAGACCCCTGTGTTATGGTAGCTGTTATGGAAAATACCATGCTGAATTGTAGCTTAAGTGTTTGTGAAAATGACTCTATGCATATGTTTGAAGGGTGTCTTACCAATGAACTTGCAGAGTTGTTAAAAACTAAGAAACATGCTAGGATATTTGTTCACATGCTGGAATATTTTGAAAATCAAAATCATATCTTACACAGTAGCATATCTGAATCTAAATCGTTGATTAAGAAATATAAAAGAAAGAACAGAATGTTGTGTGAGATGATTGAGAATCTGAAAATGAAAGGTCAATTTGACAGAAGCATGAAAACTGATGATGAGTCTTTGTTTAAAGATCAAGAATGTTTGTCTCATGTTAGCTTATTTGTGCATACCTCATTGAAGGTGTTTAATGCATGCTTGTGGTATCTTGACAGCGGTTGTTCTCGTCATATGACAGGGGATAAGTCACTATTTAAGACACTCAAAGAAAAGGTTGGTGACTATGTGACTTTTGGTGATGGAAGTCATGCTCAAGTCCTAGGCAAAGGGACTATCGAGGTACCTGGATTACCGCTGCTGAAAGATGTGTTATACATAAAAGGGCTGAAGGCAAATCTGCTGAGCATCACTCAAATTTGTGATGATGATTTCCTGGTACAATTCTCTAAGAAGGGATGCTTGATCATCAATGAAGAAGGGATTCAGGTCTTGGAAGGAAATCGGACTACAGACAACTGTTATGGAGTTGTTCCCACGGCACCCATTTCGTGTAGAAGTGCTCGTGTTGATATGTTGGAACTTTGGCATCATAGATTTGGGCATGCGAATTTCAAACAAGTAGCTAAAGTGTCCAAACTCGAAGCAGTTGAGGGACTTCCTAAGTTTGGAAAGGTGAAGAAGACCATTTGTGGTGCATGTCAAATGGGAAAACAAACAAAGGCAAGTCATCACAAGGTGAATGTAATTGCTACTTCTCGGTGTTTGGAGTTACTTCATGTTGATCTAATGGGGCCTACCAGAACTGAAAGTCTAGGAGGAAAAAGATACATTATGGTCATTGTGGATGACTACTCAAGATACACTTGGGTTGAATTTCTTAGAGAAAAATCAGAAGCATGTGAGAGGTTGGAAATTCTGTGCAAGAAACTACAAAACGAGAAAGGGGTTCCTATTGCCAAAATAAGAAGTGATCATGGGAGGGAATTTGAGAATGCAAGATTTGAGTCTTTCTGTGAAAAGAATGGAATAAAAAGGGAATTTTCAGCCCCCAAAACTCCACAACAAAATGGAGTGGTAGAGAGAAAAAATCGGGTGATTCAGGAAATGGCGAGAGTCATGTTGCTTAACAAGCAAATACCTCAAAAGTTTTGGGGAGAAGCTGTCAACACCTCGTGTCACATTGGCAATAGAATATTTTTCCGAGTAGGAACAAAGAAGACCGCCTATGAGATTTGGAATGGAAAGAGGCCTAGAGTGAAGTATTTCCGGGTGTTTGGAAGCAAATGTTATATCCTAAATGATCGGGAGAATCTTGGGAAGTTTGATGCAAGAAGTGATGAGGGTATTTTTCTTGGGTACTCTACTACGAGTCGAGCGTATAGAGTTTTTAACAAGAGAACTAAGACAGTGATGGAGTCCATCAATGTCAAGATTGACGATGCCTTATCTAAGGTGGAGATGATTGATGATGGAGAAGGACCAAGCACCAAAGAACCCGATGTTGAGGTCGAAGCTCTTGATATAGAAGTTGAAGAACCTACACCAAAAGCAGAATCGACTCCCATCAACCCAAGAATGGAAACGAGATCGATGTCTAGAACATCAAGTCCTCTTACTCCTCCGGAAGTCCATCCTCCCATCTCTCGAAGTGATGAAGTTTCCACATCAAAGAAGCCATCTTCAAGAGTAATTAAGAACCATCCGGAAAGCAACATCATAGGGTCCCTAGATGAAGGTCTTCGCCTTAGAAAAGGAAACATCCTATTGGCCAATCATGTAACATATCATTGCTACCTTACTCAATTTGAGCCAAAAAGGGTAGAAGAGGCCCTTCAAGATGAGAATTGGGTTGAGTCAATGCATGAAGAGCTGAATCAGTTTGTGAGGAATGATGTGTGGGAACTTGCTCCAAGGCTTGAAAATGTTCATGTCATAGGCACAAAATGGATTTTCAAAAACAAAACCGATGAAGATGGAGAGATAATTAGAAACAAATCTCAGTTAGTAGCTCAAGGGTACACTCAAGTAGAAGGAGTAGACTTTGATGAATCCTTCGCTCCTGTGGCAAGACTTGAATCCATTCGAATCCTCATGTCCATTGCATGCACTTTGAACTTCAAACTCTATCAAATGGATGTAAAATGTGCATTTCTGAATGGATACCTAAATGAAGAAGTGTTTGTTGAGCAACCAAAAGGATTTGAGGATCCTCACTTTCCTAATCATGTGTTGAGATTGAAGAAAGCCCTTTATGGCTTAAAACAAGCACCTAGAGCTTGGTATGATCGGCTTACACATTACCTCCTAGATAGAGGATTCAAAAGGGGATATGCCGACCGAACTTTGTTTGTCAAAAATGATGAAGATTATCTCCTTGTGGCACAAGTTTATGTTGATGACATAGTGTTTGGGGCTACCATTGAAGATCGTGCTATTCAATTTTCTGAGGAGATGAAGAAGGAATTTGAGATGAGTATGGTGGGGGAACTCACATTTTTCTTGGGTCTTCAAGTCAAACAACAGAAGGAGGGTATATTTGTTTCACAAGAGAAGTATGCTAGAAACATTGTCACGAAGTTTGGACTAGACTCCAAAAAACATGCCTCCACTCCCATGAGCTCATCTACTAAACTGAATGTTGATTCTTCTGGAGTAGAAGTAAGTCCTACCTTATATAGGAGTATCATTGGGAGTTTACTCTATCTTACAGCTAGTAGACCGGACATTGCATTCAGTGTTGGTGTTTGTGCCAGATATCAAGCTAATCCAAAGGAATCTCACCTGACTGCAGTTAAGCGAATCATCCGATATGTTAATGGAACTTCAAAATATGGTCTGTGGTATTCAAAAGACTCAAATGCTTGTCTTGCTGGGTATTCAGATGCTGACTGGGCTGGTAGTGTAGACGATCGGAAAAGTACTTCAGGAGGCTGCTTCTACCTTGGTAACAATCTTGTCTCGTGGATGAGCAAGAAACAAAATTCAGTGTCTCTATCTACTGCTGAAGCAGAATACATCGCCGCTGGAAGTTGCTGCACTCAGCTTCTTTGGATGAAGAAATTACTTCATGATTATGGAATTCCTCAAGAGACGATGTGTGTCTTTTGTGACAACACCAGTGCCATCAATCTTTCCAAGAATCCTATCCAGCATTCAAAATCTAAACACATAGAGATACGTTACCATTTCATTCGAGATCTGGTAAAGGAAAGAGTTGTGTGTCTTGAGTTCATACCCACCGACAATCAAAAGGCAGACATCTTCACCAAGCCTCTTGATGGTCCATGGTTTGAATCACTTCGTAAGACCATTGGTGTTGGTACAATTCCTTAACTCTCTTGTGTGATGTGTGCTTCACATGTTTATAATATGATATGTCTGTTTGTGTTGGGGCACACACTACTTTGTTGATTTTTTTTGCATGATTGTTTGTTTGTCTATTTGTGCATTCATTTGGTCAATTTTTTTTTCTTCTTATGTGTCAAAAATCCAAAAATCACATAAAAATTAGAAAATCAAAAAGTTTGATTGACATTGTTAAGTTTTTGTCTCAAAACTTGTTTTGCCTTGTACCTTTGTGCTAATGGCTTTGTGCATTTTCGAGTATAGCTTGTTTCTTTGCACCCTTATCAAAGTGAGAGAAATCTTGAAATCTATGTGATTGTTGTAAATAGATCTTCAAACTTGTCACGAATGATTAGTGAATGGTTATGTTGATCTTGAGACATGCATAGACTTGTGTTTATATATCTTCCCACTCTTTATTTTTGTTTTTGCTAAAAAGAGCTCACCAAATGTAAATCTCCAAATGAAAAGAGATATTGAGCTGCAAAAGCCTGTTGCACATACTAGTATTCGACTAAGAAAAAGGGAAAGCGACCAAAAATTAAAGTGAATGTTTATTCAAAAGGCCAAAGGCTTGTTCATTAAAGTGAATTATCAAATATCACTCTCACAATGAGAGGTGATTGTCTCAAAAGGATCATAAAGATCAATTGTTATGATTGAAAGTGGAGTCAAATGTAAAGCTCCAAGTTATGTTATCAAGTTGTGTGGGAGGTCATATATACATATTTCTATAATTGAGATGGGTTTCATAATCTAGTGCTAATTGTGTATGCCTTGGTTGAATTGATCATTGAAGCTTCACATTAGACTATGGACTATCTCATTGTTGATATCCACACACAACACACAAGTTTATGTTCACTAAATGTCATATTCATTTGTGTGATTGTACTTGTTGAAATGTGTTTTCACATACTCAATCTTTGTTGATTCAAGCACAAAAAGATTTTTGAGTATTTTAGGTGTTTTTGGAAAGTATTTTGTTCTTAAAAACTGAAAATTTCAAAAAATCATTTTTGCCCTGTTTTGGCGACTCAGTCACGGGTAAGTCAAGTCGCGGGCCTTAGTCGCGTGTTCGCGGGTCTATTTTGGCGACTTGTTCGCGAGTGAAAGGTCCAGTCGCGAGGGTTACTCAGAGATTTTCGCGGCTTAACTCGCGACTCCCTCGCGGGTAGATCTTCCAGTCGCGAAAAACACTTAGAAAATTTTTCAAAATTTTGTCTTTAAGTGTTTTGGCGGCTTGACCTGGCGTCTTGTTGGCAACTTACGTCAGTCGCGAAAATCGCGTGTTCTAGAAAATGAGCTCATTTTCAACACTTTTCTCAAAAAAGGGTTCTCATTTGCCTGTCTTGCACTCTGTGTCTGTTCATTTTCTGATCTTACTTTCACTTTTGCATCTTCACTGTGGTAATCTTCAAACTCTTTCAACAACTTGTTACCATTCAATCTATCTTCAAGGAAAGGTATGGGTTTTGTTCTCTACTCTGTGTTTTGCTTTTTCCTCATAATTGTTTGTGTTCTCCTTGGTATTCATATTTCTCTTACCTGTGTTTGATAACTTGAGTGTATGATGTTCTCATTTTTGTGTGGTTTTAATCTGACCCACTCTATTGTGTAGCTACATTTGGGTCATTTTTGGCCTTCATTGCTATTTTCTGGACATTCCCATCTAGCTTTTAGGGTTTCTTCATTATCCCTAACTTGACACTAATCCACTGCTAATAATATCTGTTGGATTGTGTTCTTTCTTTTCCTCTATTCATGTTTCAGACTAGAAATGTCACCATTCAAGAAAGTAGCTGTGAAAGGAGGTGGGTCCAAAGGAAAGGAACCTATCATTGATGTAGATGACTATTCACCTCAAACAAAAGGGACTCGCTCTTCCTCAAATGGTTTCGATCCCAACAAGTTCAGATCCCATGCTGCCTTTCAGTCTCATGAGAATTATTTCAGACATGCTACACTATTACTGGAAAGACCTTTTGACCAATCACCACTTCACGACACTGACATTCCAAAATGGTTTGCTCACAAGGATTGGAATTACCTTCTCTCTGATCTGGATGACGCGTATGAGAATTTGGTAAAGGAATTTTTTGCCAACGCGATTGTTGAAGGAGAAGAACTTAAGTGCTGGGTTCGGAAAAAGAGATTTTCAGTCTCTCCAGCATATTTGGTAGAGATCCTTCACATCAACCGACCATTGCTTTGTCACTCACCGATTTATGATGATCTTTGTCCTGATGAGGAACTCCTTAAGGAGGGTCTTGGACAAGACTTGGAATTCTCATCCAATGGAAACTCCGTTAGTGTTTCCTCTCTTTCTCCAAAACTGAGAGTGCTTACAATTGTGATGTTTCACAATTTGTACCCATTATCAAGCACTGGGTATATAAACCTCGGACGTGCTTTGTTTCTTCATGATCTAATCTCTGATGTAGAAATTGACATCTGTGCTCATATCTTTCATGTTCTGCGCAAAACGGTTCTACGAACCGAGTCCCGAATGTGCATTCCTTTCTGCTGTCTCATTTCAAGGATCTTGAAGCTCAAGGGAATTTATCCAATGGCAGATGAATCTCCTCACTCAAAACCGAGTCCAATCAACATGCGTACATTCAATGCAAGCATTGGACATAGTCGGAAGAGAGCCAAACCGGAAACTTCCGCATCTCACAGTGGCTCTCATTTCAGCACTCTCTCCCTTGATCAAAAACTTGACCACATTGTATCCTCTGTACACGAGTTGAATACAAAGATGTCTGGACTCACATCTACTCTACACCATCACAGCACTCGATGGGATATGAAGTTTACCTCACTTCAAACTCAATTGGATCAGATTCAAAGAAGGCTAGAAGAGAATGTATGGCCTATTCCATGACAAAAAGGGGGAGTGATAGCCTGATCAGAGGGGGAGGATATTACCTAAGGGGGAGTGTTTCTGCATTCTTCTTCTTCAGTTTAAGTTGTTATATTGTTGATGTTATTCAGTTTATATTGTGTCTTGTACCCATGTTGCTTTTGTAAGCTTTTAGGGTTATGTTTTATGCATATTTTGTAGGCTTTATGGTTTGTACCATACTTTATGCAGCCTTTTATGCTTTGTTTAAATCAGTACTTCTATATAAATGTATTGCATTTTCTTTTAAGTACTATCACTCTTGTGCCCTTGTAGGATTGTTCCTAGATGCATATACTTAGTGTATTATGCATTGGTTGAGTGTTAGGCATGCAAGAGACTTGCATTGAGCTTGTTAGCTTGTATGTCCTAGTGTTCATTCCAAGTGTAAATGAGCATTATGGTCACTACCTTGTAGTGATTACTTGGTTGATCAAGCCATGGTTTGTTTCTTAACTCCATCTTTGCTTGATCACATATTGCCTGTTTCATATGCATTTCACGATTTTCTGCTTACAATGATCATGGTGTATTGTTGTGTTTTAGGAGTCTTATGTTCATATGATTCAAATGCTTCACAGCTTCTAGAGTTAGGTGTGAGTGAGTTTTGCTCAACTGTTCCCAACTTACATGTTAAGTCTAGAGTCTGTTTTAGGGTTTTATTACGGAATAGCCAAAGGGGGAGATTGTAAGGTTGAATTTAATCAACCATCTAATTGGCTTTATTCCGTGCCAAATTTGCTTGTATTTCAGCATTTAGTAACCCTGTATTTAGGTGGGCTTGTTGTAAGGGTAGTGAGTGAGATAGAGTGAAGATTGCTCAAGAGTGTGCAAGAAAACAGAGACTCGCGGCTTGATCTCGCGGGTGACTCGCGGCTGCAAGCCGCCAGACGCAACACACGTGCCAAGCATGCCAGAAGGTGAACAGTCATGCTAGTTGGAGCACTACGGTTATCTCGCGACTGGATCTCGCGACTCAGTCAAGTCGCGAGGCCAAGCCGCGAGCCAGCCCTGTTTTGAAAAACCTGACGTTTCACATTCTCCTCTCACCTCAGTATAAATACCCCTTATACCCACAAATGAGAGAGAGCTTCCAGAGAGAATTTTGAGAGAGAAACCCTAGAGTAAAACAAGATTGATTCATCTACAATCTTTACATAAGTGTCTCTTCAAATTCCTCAACTCTCTTCCTCTCCATTGCCAAACCCTTGAGAGGCTTTTTACCAAAACCTTGTTCTCACCATATCCATTACTGTGAGAAGGTTGTTTGGTGTTCTGGGAAGCAGTTAGGAAGGAACCAATCTTCATTGGTTGATGCTATAGTCTAGTAGCGGAATCCGGGAAGCTAGAAAAGAAAAAGGTTCGGCGCAACCTCGTTGGAGCAGGAAGCTTGGGGGGCTTAGGTGCACTGGGTAGATTAGGCTTGGAGGGTCTATTGCTGTCCATGTATCCCAACTACATTTTCTAGTGGATTGTTTACCGCTTGGAGGGCGGCGGAGAGGTTTTACGCCAAGGGCTTCGGTTTCCTCTTCGATAACACATCGCGTGTTGTCTTTGTGTTTGCATCTTCCTTCCCTTTTATCTTTGCCTTTTATTATCTGCTGTGGGTTGTGATTTTAATTTGGCTTAGATAGTTTTTCCAATTCTACATTATAGCTTATGTTCATTTTCCGCACACTAGTTGTTTGACATAAAGCTTGAATTGGTTAATTTGTAAATTGGGGGTCTAAACGTTCAAGGGTGTTTTTACACTATTTGAACTTTCAAAAACCAAGGGCAGACTGCAAGTTAGCACAAAAAAAAAAAAAAAAAATATATATATATATATATATATATATAGAACAAAAATCTATATGATGCATGAATAGTTAAATGTCATGATGCATGCTCTAATGCAGTGAAATTAAGTTCAATTTAAGTTCAAATTCACAAAATTCATAGAGTTTCTAACAAAAACCCCAAAAATGTTAGAGAACCACTTGTTCAAATTGAAAAAATTAATCAATTGATCATCACACATAATAGAATACAGTTTATAATGATCAAATACATCAATCCAACAAGCCAATTTTATCAATGTGGACCTAATTAAACAAAATCCCCAATTCGGATACATACAAGCCCTAGAAATTTCAATTTCTCAAAATTCAGCAAATTGATCAAATTAAACCATCAAGATCAAGTTCATAACATCCAAGAACAAAAACCCATTGATCAATTTCAAAAAATTTGGCTTAAATCATCAGAAATCTCAATTTTGCATAGGTTCGAAAATTTACCTAAAAACCATGAATTTATGCATGAAACATGAAATAAAATGCGAAAGGAAGGGTAAAAAGGACTTACCGGCCTTGGGAGAGGAAAACCTTGCAAAAAGAACGGAGGAAAACGACAAAAAATTGATGGTAAGCCTTGTCCGATTAGGAGAGAGAGAGAGAGAAAAGTTTGAAAAACTTTTGAAAAGTGAGTTTGAACAAGTCAAACTTAGTTTTTAAAAAAACCTGATTCACGATTTTTGATTGATCAAAAATCAGTTTCGATTGATCGAAATAGACAGAGGCTCCCTTAAATTTTTAAAAAACAATTTCGATTGATCGAAAAACAGACTCGATCAATCGAAACAGACAGAGGCTCACAAAATTTTAAGAAAACATAGTTTTTTTTTTGAAAAAGACAAAAAACATTTTAGGAACACCTCGAAGCATTGAAATTGATGAACAAAATGCATGAGTATGTGATGAAATGTTTTTGAAAAACAACAGTTTTAAACCCAGTTTTCCAAAATTAAGATTTTCAAACATTCTCCATAAATTCTCAAGCATCAAATCTATTTTGCATAAAAACTCAAAATATTTGCAAACTCGGTTGGTCAGACCAAAAACACACACAATAACATGTACAATGTTTAGCACAGAGTAACTTGTGTAGTGTGTGCAACTAGCAAAAGCTTGAGATACATGTGAGGTGATATGTGAATAGCAATCAACCACAAGGTCTACAAAATTCATCACATTGGATTTGAAAGAGACTATCACCTAAAGAGTTACATCATATAACTCCCACATCTCCTAGATCATAAGCTTGCAATCATGTAAGTTTCTTGATTTTGCCTCATTTTGTACATACAAATTTTAATTGTTCAGAAACTTATTAAAATAGCCGAGATCATGTACACACCAATTTTATTTATTTGATTTAGCTTTAAGTCAAATAATGTACACACCAATTTTAGCATTTAAACCGAGGCTACACCTTATGTTCTTTTTGTGCATGTGCTACACTTTCTCGAGCACAAAATCTTACGATATGCACTAAGGTGTTCATGGTTGGCTAGTGAACAGTGGTGAGATGGTTATTTATGCCTTTCTCAAAAGGTTCAAGTTCGACAGTCAAAGACATGTGACTTCAAGATCAAGACAAAGTGATCAAAATCATAAACATCTTTCCCACACAACATGCACTACAAAGCTTCAACTAGTAAAGTGCAATAAGCAAGCTCATCAAAGCTAAACAAAGTATAAAAGACATGTTATGTGAAAATAAATTGACCAACCTTGTTTTCAAAACCAAGAAAATAGTGCAAAACACAACTTGCTTCCTTTTTCTTCCTTTTTTTTTTTTTTTTTTTTATTTAAAAAAAAAATAAACAAAAACAGCCTAGAATGAAATGCATGAATGTTATGCAATGCAAATCCTAGAAACAAAGAAAACAAAAAACCAAAGAACAATGGTTACAAAGAATATAGCAATAAAGCACAAGGACCAAGTTAGAAGGACTTAATTAGATTGAGCCTTTTGCATCCAAAACTTTTTAGATGCACCACGAGCATTTGAGTTCTTATTCACATGAGAATGATTTCCAACTCCAGGATTGGAATAAAGGTTTAGAGCCTTTACCAATTCACCAATGAGTACCATAGGATCTTGTGCTTGAGGCACAGATACTTTTGGTTTGTTTGCTCTCTTAGCAACTTGTAGCTTGTAATAGTTTGGACGAATGTGTCCAGACTTTCCACAAAAATGAGAAACCCATGCAGGCTTATCATGTGACTAGTCCTTAGAAAGGGTAGACTGCATAGGTTTATACTTTTTTAGTTCAACCCTAATCTTCCTAGGAGGTGTAACTTCTAAGGGTTTGACAACCTCACTCACAAGGGGTTCAGAAGAAGATGAAGGAACAAGGATAGTGGAATTGGGTGCAAACACATTGATGCTTTCTAGTAGACCTATTAGTTTGTTCTCTAGCAACAAAAAGCTCATGTTCCAAATTCTTAACTTTATCAAGCAAAAGCATGTTCTCAGTCTTCACATTATTCAAAAGTTCAGTAGCATCAAACAATTTAACAAGTAAAATTTTCTTATCAAGCTCAAGAGAAGCAATTTTCTTTAAGCTTAATTCAACGTTCATAGCATCCTTTGCAGCAACTTTGCAAAGTTTATTGTAGGCTTCTTGAAGATCTGCATCCTTAGAGAGTTCCCATCAGAAGGGTTCTCTTTAGCAAAGACACTTTCATTAACTACAGCAGTAGCAGTGAAAACAATGAAGTTTCCATCCTCGTCACAACCAGACTCATCATCAGAAACTTCACCATCACTAAGGGTTACAATCATAGCCTTACCCTTAGACTTCAAGTAAGTAGGACATTCAGATTTCATGTGACCATACCCTTGACATCCAAAACACTGAGGACCCATAGAATTATTTGAAAATTGACCTACTTTTTCTCTAGGTTTGTCAGTGTTGTTAACCTTAGTGGGATCATTCTTCCTAAAGTTTCTAGGTTCAACAGTGTTCGTACCTCTTGCCCTTCTATTGTTGTTTCTAAGGAAATTCTTAAAGTTCTTGGTAAGGTAAGCAATCTCTGTAGCAGAGAACTCATCATCAAATCCACCAACATCAACATCATCAACTGACTTAAGAGCCATTGATTTGGATTTGCTAGTCTTAGGTAGGTCCAACTCATAAGATTGAAGAGATCCTACAAGTTCATCAACAGGGATGGAGTCCACATCCTTGGTCTCAGTGATGGCAGTTACTTTGGGCTTAAAATCTTCAGTCAAAGATCTAGGAATCTTCCTAACAATTTTAGGTTGATCATAGATTTCACCCAAATTATATGCAGAATTAACAATATCATTAAGTTTAGCATAGAATTCATCAAAAGATTCATCATCAGACATCCTAATGCTTTCAAATTTAGAAGTTAATTGCTGCAATTTATTGATTTTAACAGCCTTAGTGCCTTCATGCATAGTCTGAAGGATATTCCAAGCAGTATGAGCAACTTCAACATTAGAGATTCTCCTAAATTCCTCCATAAAAATAGCGTTAAAGATAGAATTCATAACTTTACTATTGAACGCGGCTGCTTCTTTTTGAGAAGTTTGCCACTCACTAACAGGAGTAGTGGGCTTCTCCCATCCGTATTCAACAGAGTTCCAGACTCTCTCATCAATTTATTTCAGGAATGCTTTCATCCTTACTTTCCAATAAGCATAATTATTCCCATCAAAGTGAGGAAGAATAACAAGAGAATGTTTGTGTTCCATGACAACAAGGGTCAAGGATCAGCTCAGAGATCAAAAGATCAACAACAAGAGAGCTACCTGCTCTGATACAACTTGTGAGTTTTTAGACACCTTAAAACACAATTGGATTAATCTAGTTAATTAACCAAGTGATTACTTAGTCCAAATTCCAGATCTAGGTTATCACAATCAAACAATCATATCATGCATAGCAGCGGAAATATAAATAACACAATGATATGATGACCCAGGAAACCAAACCAGTAAAAACCTGGGGAGGATTTAACCTAGCTATCCTCAAGGTAAACCTGAATCCACTATGAAAGAATCGAAGTTTTACAATAGGACTTAGACCACTAACATCCTATTGCTACCCACCAGTAGAAACTTACTGACACGACCACGTGCAAGCTCTGAGACCACGGACTCCTTCTTTCTTGGATTCTCCAGCAAGTACAAGCACACCCACTTGTGTTTCTTTAAGCTTTTTAGTGTAGCAACTGAATGATCATCAAGCTCTCAATAAATCTCCTTCTTGATAATCCTAAGCATGTGTGAAGGTAACCACCTCTAGATCTCACAAGAGATTCACACACACAGCAAATAGAGCAACAGAAAAACGTGGATAGGGTTTGCCTTTTATACCTAGAGCAAAACATAAAACCCAACACGTTTTAATAAGCTAAGGCTGAGTTGGAGAAATCTGCAGAAAAAATATTCTGCCCGAGATTCGATCGATCGAGTCTAAGCTTCGATCAATCGAGCCAGGCTGAAAGTCACTAATACTTCTGCAGCCACTCGATTCCAACTTTACATGCAATGCACATACTTTGAGCAAATCTAAATAAGACTAACAACTGTTTTGATCATGATTTGCCAACATTACATATTAGAGTTCTAAATACATTAGTTCCTAAGTCTTTAGAACCTAACACAATCTAGTTTTATAGGGGTCTAAAAACGTACAAGTGGTATCAAAGCAGGTTAGCTCTATTTTTCTAGATCATTTGATCTAAGAGTTGATCCTTGACCCCTGTTGTCATGGAACACAATCACTCTTTTGTGATCCCACCTCACTTTGATGGGAACAACTATGCTTATTGGAAAGTAAGGATGAAAGCATTCCTAAAATCTATTGATGAGAGAGTTTGGAACTCCGTTGAATACGGATGGGAGAAGCCCACTACTCCAGTTAGTGAGTGGCAAACTTCTCAAAAAGAAACAGCTGCTTTTAATAGCAAAGTTATGAATGTTCTTTTTAATGCTGTTTCTATAAAGGAATTCAAGAGAATCTCAAATATTGAGGTTGCTCACACTGTTTGGAATATTCTCCAAATAATGCATGAAGGCACAAAGGCAGTTAAGATTAACAAACTGCAGCAGTTAACTACTAGATTTGAAAGTATTAGAATGTCTAATGATGAATGTTTTGATGAATTCTATGCTAAATTGGATGATATTGTTAACTTTGCTTATAACTAGGGTGAAATCTATGATCAACCTAAAGTTGTTAGGAAGATACTTAGATTCTTGACTGAGAACTTTAGACCCAAAGTGACTGTCATCATTGAAAACAAGGATGTGGACTCCATTCCTGTTGATGAACTTGTAGGATCTTTTCAGTCCTATGAGTTGGACCTACCTAAGACAAGCAAATCCAAATCAATGGCTCTTAAGTCTGTTGATGATGTTAATGTGAATGGATTTGATGATGAGCTCTCTACTATAGAGATTGCTTACCTTACCAAGAACTTTAGAAATTTTCTTAAGAACAATAATAGAAGGGCAAGAGGTAAAAACAATGCTGAACCTAGAAATTTTAGGAGGAATGATCCCACTAAGGTGAATAATACTGAAAAACCTAGAAAGAAAGTAGGTCAAACCCCTAATAATTCTATGGGTCAACAATGTTTTGGATGTCAAGGGTATGTTCATGTGAAATCAGAATGTCCTACATTCTTGAGGTCTAAGGGTAAGGCTATGGCTGTAACCCTTAGTGATGATGAAGTTTCTGACAATGAGTCTTGTAGAGATGAGGATGGAAACTTCATTACTTTCACAGCTACTACTGTAGTTGATGAAGGTGTTTCTGTTGAAGAAAACCCTTATGATGGGAAACTCTCTGAGGATGCAGATTTGCAAGAAGCCTACAATAAACTTTGCAAGGTTGCTGCAAAGGATGCTATGAGTGTTGATTTAGGCTTACAGAAAATTGCTTCTCTTGAACTTGATAAGAAGAATTTGCTCTTGAAATTGTTTAATGCTAATGAATTGCTTGATAAGGTGAAGACTGAAAACATGTTGTTGCTTAATAAAATTAAAATTTTGAAACTTGAATTTTCTGTTGCTAGAGAACAAACTAATAGGACTACTAGTTCCAAACTTGAACACATGCTGAGTATTCAAAAGTCTCCCTTAGACAAAACTGATCTAGGTTTTGAAGATAGCATCTCTGTTTCTAAGACTCATTCCACAAACTTTGTTTCTTCGTTTGAGCCTCCTGTGAGTGAGATTGTCAAACAAGCTGAAGTTATACCTCCTAGGAAAATTATGTTTGATCTTCAAGAGTCTGAACCTAAGACTCCTAACCCTCCTAAGGACAAGTTGCATGATAGACCTACATGGGTTTGTCATTTTTGTGGAAAGTCTGGGTACATTCGTCCAAACTGTTTCAAGTTGCAAGCTACTAAGCAAGCAAATAAGCCAAAAGTACCTGTGCTTCATGCACAAGATCCTATGGTACTTATTGGTGAATTGGTAAAGGTTTTAAACCTTTATTCCAATCTTGGAGTTGCTCAGCATTCTAATGTGAATAATAACTCCAATGCTAGAGTTGCATCTAAAAGGTTTTGGATGCAAAAGGCTCGATCTAATTGAGTCTTTCTGACATGGTTCTTGTGCTTCATCGTTCTATTCTTTGTGACCTTTCTTCTTTATTGTCTTTGTTTTTCTAGGATTTACATTGCATAACATTCATGCATTTCATTCTAGGTTGTTTTTGTTATTTCTCTTCAAAAAAACAAAAAAACAAAAACAAAAAAAAGGGGGAAAAGGGAAGCAAAATGTGTTTTGCATTATTTTATTTGGATTTGAAATCAAGGTTGACCATTCTATTTTTACATAACATGTTTATGTACCTTGTTTAGCTTGGATGAGCTTATTTATTGCACTTTACTAGTTTAAGCTTTCTAGTGCATGTTGTGTGGGAAGATGTTTATAGTTTTTGATCACTTTGTCTTGATCTTGAAGTCACTTGCCTTTGATTGTTGGACTTGAACTTATTGAGAAAGGCATAAATAACCCTCACCACTATTTACTAGCCAATCATGAACACCTTAGTACATATCATAAGATTTTGTGCTAAAAAAAGTGTAGCACATATACAAAAAGAACATAAGGTGTAGCCTCGGTTTAAATGCTAAAATTGGTGTGTACATTATTGAACTATAATTAATTCAATCAATTAAAATTGGTGTGTACATTATCCTAGTAATTTTGATAAGTTTCTGATCAAATAAAATTGGTGTGTACAATATGAGGCAAATCAAGAAACTTACATGATTGCAAGCTTATTTTCTAGGAGATGTAGGAGTTATATGATGTAACTCTTTAGGTGATAGTCTCTTTCGAATTTATGTGATGAATTTTATAGAAATTGTGATTGCTAACTATTTACATATCATCTCACATGTATCTCAAGTTTTTACTAGTTGCCCACACTACACAAGTTACTCTTTGCTAAACTTCGTACATGTTATTGTGTGTGATCTTGTTTTGGCTATCCAAGATTGAAAATTCCTTGATTTTAATGTAAAATGTGTTTAAAGTTTGGGATTTAAAGAACATTGATTGAAAATCTTTTTTTTTTTGGGAGATCTGGGTTCAATACAAGTGTTTTTGAAAAGTATTTCATCTCATACTCATGCATTTTAATCATAACATACTATGCTTTGAGGAGTTTCTGCATAAAATTTCTTTGTTTTTCAAAAATTTGATTTTTCCAGATTTTCGATCGATTGATTCTGTTTCTCGACCGATCGAAATTGCGATTAAAATTTTGTTTTGAATCTGCCTGGTTCGATCGATGCTCAATCGCTGTTGGATCAATTTAAGGTATTTTTGATTGATCGAATCTATTTTTCGATCAATCGAAAATCGCATAGAGAGGTTTTTTAAGACCATTAGCTTTTCACGTGTTCAACACTCTTTCAAAATTTTCAAAACCTTTTCTCTCTCTCTTCGATCGGTCAAGGATTCAAAGCAAGATTTATGTCGTTTTCCCTCAAATCTTTTCAAAGGTTTTTGTCCTCTAAGGCCGGTAAGACCGTTTTGCCCTTCCTTTTTCATTTATTTTCATGTTTCATGCATTTTGGGACATATTCGAATCTATGAAAATTTAGGGTTTTTGTTGATTTCAACCTTTTCTTTCCAAATTGATCACTAGGTTTTTGCTGTGGGATGTTATTAAACTGATCCTTGTAGTTTAATTTGATTAATTTGATGAATTGGGAAAAATTGGATTTTCTAGGGCAAGAAACTACCCGAATTGGGGATTTTTTTCAATTGAGTATAATTTGATGAAATTGGCTTGTTAGATTGATTAATTTGATCATTATAATCTGTTCTCTATCTTGTGTAATGATCAATTGGTCAATTTGTTGAAATTTGTGAAAGTGGGTTTTCAAAATTTAGGGTTTTTTGGATATAAACTCTATGATCAAGCCAATTTTGTAATTTTACAGTGAAATTGAACTTATTCTCGCTGCATTAGAGCATGCATCATGTGTTGATATTGTTCATGCATCATATAAATTGTTATTTTCTATATTTCTTTTGTTCTAACTTGCAGTTTGCCCTTGGGTTTTCCTTTTGTTTTGTCTTTTGTCTCTTCTCTGTCTATCCTTTCTGATCTTTAGAATCATGGTTAGGAAGACTAGAGCCTATAGGACATCCATCTCTTCTTCTTCTCCTACCTTTGATAGTGAGCGGTTTCTGAGTGAGAAAAACTAGGAGACATATGAGAAGCTGAACATTCTTAGGAATGTGTGGGCTGAGCGTAAGGTAGTTTTAGATGAGCATGACTCGGAGATTAGGAGAAACTTTGAGCGTCGGGGCTAGTTCCTTTGTTGGATGTTGATCATCCTCCTCTAGCTACCTTGATCAAAGAGTTCTACTCGAACCTCTCTGTCCACTCTGATGATTCCAACACTCAATTTGTGAAGAGTTGGATACGGGGTGAAGAGTACACCATTACTCCTACGATAGTGGCCTCTGCTTTTGGGGTGCCTAAGGTCCAGCATCCTGTCTATCCTTATGATGAGTCTCCTCCCCTGGATGACATCATGTCATATCTTATTGGATCTTCTAGCTAATGGGGTTCTAATCCTCAAATCACCTCTCACGAGTTGACCGAGATTCATTATCTCTTTTTTCGGATTTCTTGCCATTCATTTTGGCCCATCTCTCATCTGCATTCTATTCCTTTAGAGAGGTGTGAATTTTTGTATGCTCTTGTCACAGACGCTTCTATGAGTTTTCCTCATCTTTTCATTCGTTCTTTGGTTGAGGTTCATCAAAGTAGTTCTTCTGCTCATGCTCTTTTCTTCCTTGTTTTTATTCATAGGTTTTTGCTACATTTAGGATTAGAGTCTTTTCCTACTTCTGAGCTTGTGCATATTATAGCTCCCATAGGTGCCACCTTCCTTCGGTAGAGAGCTGCTCAGATGTGAGCTAGCTTTAAACGCCCTAGAGTAGATTCTTCCTCTTCGGGTGTTGCACCTCCTCCTCCTTCTTCTTCAGGTGATCCGGCTGTTGATGAGTTTATGGATCCGACTGCTGCTACTGCTCCTCCACCTTCTACTTCGGATGATTCGGACATTCATCGTATGTTGGAGTCTGTCATAACCGTTCAGGCGGCTCATGGTCAGCTTTTGGTAGATGTGCTTGCCGAGCTTCAGTCCTTGAGAGCAGATTTGGCGAGTATTCGACGGTCACCTCCACCACCTCCTTTTGATGATGAGTGATTGCTCTTTAGCAATTCGTCACAAAAAGGGGGAGTACATTTGGATAGGAGAGATTTTGTTGATAGGGAGAGTTTTTTGTTGTTTTGGAGTTGTGGAGCTTTAAATTGTATCTAGGTGCTTTATCTTGTATTTATATTTTTTGGCTCATGATGTATTTTGATTTATTTGAGTTGTCTATGATAGGGGGAGTTACTATGAAGTATTTATATCTGTTTCATGTTTCACATTGTATTACACTGATTATTGATTTATATTTATGAGGTTATTCATGATATATGTCTTGTAGTTTATGCTTATGTGAAATCAAGAATTTATTTTGTTTTACTTGTATTTTCTACACATGCGTTTATGTGTTTGTTAATTGTTATAGAAATATATAGGTTGATTCAGTTGGGTTGCTGTTTACACGTGCAACTGATAGATAGTAGTTAGGTTGAATTTATTTTTGTTGAGCAATGTTTTTGTAATGGGCTATTTTTGTAACTTTGAGCACTTTGTCTAGTTTGTGTTTTGTGACGGATTGCCAAAGGGGGAATTTATTGGGTTCTAAGACTTTAGGTTTAAATGTATTAGAACTTCATTTTGTAATGTTGGCAAACCATGATCAAAACGTTTAGTCTTGTGTTAGACTTGCTCAAAATATGTTTATGTGTAAAGTTAGAATCAAGTGTACTGCAGGATTTATTGTGTAAATCTGCTTGGCTCGATTGATCGAGAATTAGACTCGATCGATCGAAGCACATGCAGATTGTTTTTTTGTAGAAATTTCCAACTCAGCCTAAGCCCGTTTGACGTGTACGGTTTTATGTTTTGCCTTAAGTATAAAAGGAAAAACCCTAGCCATGTTTTATAGTTGTTGTTTAAGTTGTGTATGTGAATCTTTTGTGAGATCTAGAGGTGTTTGCCTTCACATATACTTAGAGTTATCAAGAATCAAGATTATGTCAAGAACTTGATGATTAGTTTGGTTGCTGCATAAAGAGCTTAAAGATACACAAGTGGGAGTACTTGTGATTGCTGTGAATCTAAAAGAGAAGTAGTCTGTGGACTCGGAGCTATCATGGGGTCATGATAGTAAGTTTTCTACTCTAGGTAGTAATAGAATGTTAGTGGTCTAAGTTCTATTGTACAAACTTCAATTCTTTCATAGTTGATTTGCTTTTTACCCTGAGGATAGTTAGGTTAAATCCTCCCCATGTTTTTTATCGGTTTGGTTTTCCTAGGTCATCATATCATTGTGTTCTTTATATTTCCGCTGCTTTACATGATATGATTGTTTTGTTTTAACCTAAATCTGAATAATAGACCTAAGTATTAACTTGGTTAATTAATTATATTAAACAATCTAGTTTTACAGGGGTCTAAAAACGTACAAAGTGTACTGGGTGATCTTCTTATAGTGTAACCTGACCCTCGAACTCATCATTGGTAGAATGCAGGCTATTTTTATCTAAGAAGTTATTTCTAAATAAAAGGGTTTTTATTTCTTATACTGTTTTTCTCTTAAAATAAATAAAGTTTATTGATCAAATAGTAAATATTATCCAATTTGAACAAAATTTTACATACATGTTAAAAATATAAAAAACTTGCAATCTAATCGTTATATTTTCAAAATTCACATATAATAAAAAGATATATAAGAAATTTGAAAAGTTTCTTTTCAAAATAGTTTGGAGAGAAAATAACATCTAATTTGAAAGAAACTTTACATGTATGTTAAAAACGTATGGAATATACAATTAAATTGTTGGATTTTCAAAATTCACATTTAATAATAATATATATAAAGAGTTTTAAAAGTTTCTCTCCAAACTAATTTGAGCTTGTATAAAGACTAGAGCCTGGCAGGCCCATTATCTCTTTGAAATTTGGACCAACGCATGAAAGACGTCTTAATGATGGTTGTTTTTCGTAGTGACAAAGAGTAGTCCCTTGAAGGCCGATTACCTTTTACAAATTGGGCACCCTACACATTAGCCCCTTGAAAAAAATGAGGACGCTGAGTCGGACGTAGATGTCTTTCTCTTCCTAGAGTCAAAGTAACTTTAATTTCACGAGTGTCTCCTCTTACACTGTAACGTCATTGATTTGCTCATCGTAATCAGAAAGTCCAAAATTTAGACACTTTAAGTATAAAAAAAACCATTGCGTTCATGGAGATTTTCCATTTGTGACACTACTAGCTAGCAAATCTCGGCTGAACGGAAAGATAGTGTTTTTTGAGGAACGGAATGATAGTTGAGTTTGAACACAATGAAAAAGTTTGTTGAGCTAGTTTATCCATTTCCATTTCAATTGTCCCTCTAACTTTAATTACTCGCCGGTCATTTCATTATAAATTAAAATAACTGTCAGTTGCAATTATCAATCTTGAACGTAGGCCTTTTTCCTAAATTTATAATTCCAGTTATTTTAAACTAGAAATGCATATAATTTGGTTGGCCTAATAAGTGGTTTTCTCTCTGAGATCACACAGCTGATTTTAATATGTTTTCTCTGTTTTGGTCCAAAGCGGCAATGCCAAGAGTGGGCTTTGTAACGGGGTTTCTTTGAATGCCCCAATTGAACTTTTGGTAAAGATGGGAATTTGTATTAAATCTCTAATACAGCACGTTAGAGATAAACTTTATATTAAAAGAGAGTTCTATTTAATTATTATTTCATTTTAACAATGAATTACAGTCCTATTGGCAGACAGAAATATTATTGTTAATCTGTTAAAGCCATCAATTCAGCACATAGGTTTTTTTCCCACCTAACACACTCAAATATAAGTACATAGTCATAGAGATGAATGAAACCATCATGACAAATAAATGTCTAAATGTTTTAGAAAAAAGTATCAGTTTTTAAATACAGTTTCATTGAAAATATGAAAGCATATATAATAAACTGCATCATAATGGTGGTGCTATTGATAACTCCAAAAATAGTATTTGTAACAACTCACATGTGCCTCTAATTTCAACACTTCACACTCATTTGTGAATGGTTAATAATATTATTTGCTATCCATTAGTTAAGAATCTTAGTACATTATCTTTTGTAAACATTTGTCTACATATTTTATATTACACTATGAAATTTGATTTCTGCCCCTATAAATCAGATTATTCTAACATATTTATCGACAACTGAAGGTTTAATTTTCACAGGCTATTCTCAAAAAAAAAAAAAAAAAAAAAAAAAAAATTTCACAGGCTTCACCAAGCCCAGCTGACGGTGGCCAGTACTATTCAAGTAAAAAATGGTTTGTATATTGTATTACTAGAGTCACGTGACTTGTTTTCATCTTTCTTCTAACTACTGGTGCAGTGTCTAGTAGCTAGTAAATCACTATAAGTGGGAATTCGAGAAACACCATTGTCCACTTTTTAGCCTGTTTGGAATGTAGCACTGTTTATTTATCATGCCGACATGTAATCTACTCACTCACGATGTGGGACTTCAATGCCATGTTATGAATAATGTTAATAATAATAGAAGTAAAAAATTCATAAATGCCCGAATGGGCCTTATAGCCTAATGACACATACCCCTTTCCTATATTTCATGCGTACCCTTCTTCTTCTTCTTCTTCTTATTTATTTATTTATTTGTTTTTATTTTTTATTTTTTTTATGGACAAAGTTTAACTACAAAATTAATTGTACTCTTGAACTACCTTAATCAATATTTTTTTTATTAGTGGTGAATTTTGACAAAATTCACCATTGGATTACATTTTTTTTTTTATATCCTCTATACTTGTAAAATTTCTAAAAAATTAAAAATCAATAGCTATGTCATCAATAAATTATTTAAATTACAAATTTTGTAGTTTAAAATTATGCATAAATTATAAGCTTATGGATCATATGGTCAATAATATCCGATTAAGACAGAATTTAACATGTGTATTAAAAGCGTAAAAAATATGTAATTCAACTGTTAGATTTTCAAAATATGTAGTAATGTTTTTTCTTTTAATACCGTTATAGTCTTAGGCTACAACTAATTTTATAACTAAATTTTGTCATTTTTTCATCACACTTTTTGTGTCACATCTTATACTTTACCAATCATGCAAGTTATATTGGTATGACGTATATTTGGGTTTTTTTTTTTATTCATTTTGAAATTTGGTCATTTTATAAGAAAATTTAAATAAATACATAACAATTTGTGATTGATAGGGTATAAAGTGAGAAAAAAAAGAAAAAGAAAACGTGAATTAGAGATTTTATATTTGAAAAGCCTAACTGACCTTCTAAATTTAATTGCTTTTTCCTCTACATTTGTTAGGATAAGGTGTTGATGTGAACCATGTACATATTACGTGAGTAATATATGAATTTTCTTCCTTATAGTGGGAATGATATCTATGTTTAGGATATAAATTAAAATTCAAAGTAAGAAAATTGAGTAACTAGCTTTAGATTATAAGATTCTAAGATTGCATGCAAAAGAGATCTTTGCATGGAAAGCAAAGAGCTAAATTCGTTATGTCACTACTCACTAGCCTTCACCACGAACAACTTTGGTACATTGTCAAACTTTTGAACTCGGTAGGACCAGATTGGACCCCATATATGACATTAATAATTGCACATTCAAGAGGAAAAGATATCCATTTTGAACTGTGTCTATGGTAGGGTATATTTTATGTGCTGAATGACGTATGATCTGACGAAATAGGCTCGAGTATCCGTTATAAAAGGCCAAGAAGTCTTGCTGTTTTGAACCATCCTGAGACGAAAGATGAATACCAGCAAATTCTGCCTAGTGTTGCTCCTTGGAGTGGTGCTTCTCAGCACTGCCTCACTGGCTGACCACCATGAGTCTCCCAAACATGAGCACAATCCTCCTAAGGGAGAAAAGCCACCCCCAAAACACAAGCCACCAACCTCACTCAACAAGGAAGAGAAGCCATTACCAGAACACAAACCACCAACCCCAGGGAAGGGAGAGAAGCCACCACCACATGATCATCACCCCGGACGCCTTCTATTTGAGTCTACTTCCATTGATGGCAAACATCCTCCAAAGGGAGAAAAACCACCACCAAAACACAAGCCACCAACCCCACTTGACAAGGAAGAGAAACCATTCCCAGAACACAAGCCACCAAAGGGTAAAGGAGAGAAGCCACCACCAGAGCACAAGCCACCACATGATCATCACCCTGGACACCTTTTATTGGAGTCATCTTCCATTGATGGTAAAGCTCCTCCCAAGGGAACAAAGCCACCACCAAAACACAAGCCACCAACCTCAGTTGAAGAGGGAGAGAAGAAACCATTCCCAGAACACAAGCCACCAAAGGGCAAAGGAGAGAAGCCACCACCGGAGCACAAGCCACCACATGATCATCACCCAGAAGATCATAAAGACTCGCAAAGGCCACCCCGAAAGAACTTGAAGCCTCCAACTGCTGAAAAGAAGCCACCAAGTCCTTCTCACAAGCCACCCCACAAACCCCCAACTGCCAACTGAATGCATAGCTAAATATTTAGAAATAAGAGCTACAACTTATGTTATCTTTATGCATAGTAATTCACTGTTTTATTCGTGGAACAGCAACTACTAGTAGTGAGCTATTTTCATGTTGTGTACTCGTTTATATAGTGTTTGTTGTTAGTTGTGTTGCTTATGGGTATTGACATGCAGTTATATATGCTTCCTTGTACTACTATCTCTATGCGTTGAATTATTTTCTATCAGACATAAAAGAACAAATATAGTCACCTTTTTGCATTATTCTTGTAAAAGATTCCAACTTTTCTTAATATTGACAATTTATCACATTTCTCTCAATTGAGATCCTTGATATCCCATACAAGGAAATTAAAAGCATTATTCTGAGCAGAAATAATTATAAACTAAAAAAAAAAAAAAAAAACTGCCAAAAGAGCATCTCCCGAGACACCATCCTGCGGTAGAGGATGCCAAAGACTCGCATGAGCCGACTGGGAAAAAGATGCCCCTTCCTCCTCCAGCAAAGAAGCCGCCATTGCCACGCCACAAGCCCCCTTATAAACAACCTCCATCAGCCAACTGAATGGATTAAATTTGATAGTTTTTAGACCCCTTAAAACACAATTGATTTAACCTAGGTAATTAACCAAGTTGTTACTTAGTTCAATTTAATAAATCTAGGTTATCACAATTATAAAGATCATATCATGCAAAGTAGCGGAAAGATAAATAACACAAGATATGATCACCCAAGAAACCAAACCGGTAAAAATTTGGGGAGGATTTGACCTAGCTATCCTCAAGGTAAACTTGAATCCACTATCATGAAAGAATCGAAGTTCATACAATAAGACTTACAAGCTCCCACGCTCGGCTTCTTATTGCTACCCACTAGTAGAACTTACTGACACGATCACGTGCAAGCTCTGAATCCACGGACTCCTTCTCTCTTGGATTCACCACCAGATACAAGCACACCTGCTTGTGTTTGTTTAAGGTTCAATGGCAGCAACCGAGTTGATCATCAAGGTGTAGATAAATCTTCTCCTTGAAAACCCTAAGTTTGTGTAAAGGAAAGCTCCTCTAGATCTCACAAGAGATTTACACAAACCGCAATATGAGCAACACTAAAACGTGGCTAGGGTTTGCCTTTTATACTTAGGACAAATAAAAAACCCTAAAAACGTTTTAAAACAACTAGGGCTGAGTTGGAAAATTTTGCAGAAAAACATTCTGCCCGAGTTTCGATCGATCGAGCCTAAGCTTCGATCGATTGAGCCAGACCGAAATGCATTAATCTTTTCTGCATTCAGCTTGATTCCAACTTTACATAAATGCACAACTTTGAGCAAGACTAAAACACTTCTAAACACATTGTTTTGATCATGGTTTGCCAACAATACACATTAGAGTTTTAAATACATAAATACCTAAGTCTTTAGAACCTGACAAACTCCCTCTTTGGCAATCTGTGACAAAACACAACTAGAAGCTCAAAGTTTACAAAATAAAAGCCCTTTACAAAAATAATGCTCATAAAACAAATTCAATCCTAACTACTATCCATCAGTTGCAAGTGTAGACAGCAGCTCAATTGAATCAACTTGTATATTTCCTGAAACACTAAACAAAATGCATAACCGCATGTGTGGAAACAATACAAGTAAACAAAATAAATTCTTGATTTCAAACAACATACAATAAAGACATATATCAATGAATAATTCATAAATATAAATCAATAAACAGTTTGAAACAAGAAACATATAAAGTACCAACAAAAATACTCACTCCCCCTAACATGAATAACCCATCAAAAACATGGCAAGAGCTAAAAAGGTAAAATACAAAGTGAAGCTCCTAGATACAATCTAAAACTCCACAAGCTCCAACCAAGGAAAATACTCTCCCCCTGAAAGTAAAAACTCTACAAAGTACTCCCCCTTTTTGTGACGAAATGCCAAAGGGCAAACAAACACCATCATCAAAAGGGAGGTGGTGTAGAAAAGCGTCTAAACTGTGCCAACTCCGCATGCAAGGCACGGATCTCATCGAGCATGTCCACCAAAATCTGTCCATGAGCTGCCTGAACGGTCAAGACATGATCCAACGTACGTCGAATGTCTGAATCATCCGAAGTAGTCGGTAAAGGAACATCAGCATCAGCAGTAGCAGCAGCACCAAATGTCTCAGCAGCATCAGCACCTGTAGAAGAGGGAGGAGGAGGAACAGCACCTGATGACGCACCTCTAGGACGCGAAGGAACAACTCTCAAGTGAGCAGCCCTCTGTCTAAGAAAGGTGGCACCTATGGGAGCAACAACATGCACAGGCTCACCAGACGAGAAATCATCTAGCCCCAAAAACAGCAGAATCCTATGAATGAAAATAGGATGAATAAGCGCATGCCCTACGGCAGAACTCCTATGAACCTCGTTCAAAGAACGAAGGAACAGATGAGGGAAACTGATAGACGCACTAGAAACGAACGCATACAAAAACACACATCGCTCTAGAGGGATGGTGTGAAAGTGAGAAATAGACCACAACGAATGACACGCTATCCTAAAGAAAAGATAGGCAGTCTCGGTAAGCTCAACGGACGTGATCTAAGGATCAGAACCCCACTGGATAGATAACCCAGTGATGTATGACATGACAACATCTAAAATCACAGCACGCTCAGCCCAAATCTTATGCTTACAATTCAAAGTCTCAAAAGCCTCTATGCTTTTTTCTTTCCTAAACACCTCACTCCTAGAGGGAGACTCAGAGGAAGTGGAAGGCACTACAAGAAAATGTATTTTTAGTGACGAAAAAATTCGTCACTAAAAATCCTGTTTTTCGTCACTAAGAACCTTTAGTGACGAAATTGGACTTTTAGTGACGAAATTCGTTTCGTCGCTGTAGCCCCGTCGCTAAAAGTCCTGGCGACGAAAAATTTCGTCACTAAAAGTCCAATTTGTTTTTTTAAAAAAAACTTTTAGCGACGAAAACATTTCGCCGCTAAATGTTTTCCTCGCTAAAAACAGTATTTAGTGACGAAAATATTTCGTCACTAAAACCATTTCAGTTTAATAAATCATATTTAGTGACGATTAATTTCGTCACTAAAACTATTTTCAGGTACATATAGTGACGAAAAAATTCGTCACTAAAACTATTTTTAAGAAAATTCAGACACATATAGTGACGAAAATTTTCGTCACTAAAACCATTTTTTACAAAATTCTGTTGCATTTAGTGACAAAATATTTCGTCACTAAAACAATTTTTTGTTGCCATATTTGTGACGAAAAAATTCGTCACTAAAACTTATTTTCTGTTTTTATTATTTTCATGGCGTTGATATTAACCTGTAACCTATCATTACATTATTAAAACCTCACATTTGATTAACACATTTATTTCAACAACACATTTATAAAAAATCGATCCATACATTCCACAAGTTAAAATTAAAATAAGTATCCAATTCAAACTCCTTCCATACAATAATTGTTTGCCACACATATAATAATTGTTTGCAACACATAAAATAACTTAAGATGTTTTATAACAATACAAAAAATGTGGCATAATATAATTAGAACCAACGGAAGATGTCCTCATATGTCTTCAAATAATGCCTAAAGGAAATCCCCTAACGCCACCAATAAGAAATCTGCACAAATATAAATCTTTAGTTAAAGTTCTATCACATTCATGAATGCACAAGTCTATATTAATACTTAAACAAATATATATATTTTTTTGATAAGTATTAATACTTAAACAAATGTACGTTGCACACACAAATATACACTCCCAATATGAATTTAAACCACCTTATAACACCATGCAAGCCACCCACTTGCTCCAACACAACAATCCACCACAAGACCAATCATAAATATCACAAGTATAGAGTGTTTATAAGTATTGAAATCGAATAAAGTAATATTCATCATATCTAATTAACAAGTTCTATTCACATTTGCAAGAAACTAAAAACACTTCCAATATGAATTTAAACCACCTTATAACACCATGCAAGTCACCCACTTGCTCCAACACAACAATCCACCACAAAACCAATCACAAATATCACAAGTATAAAGTGTTTACAAGTATTGAAATCGAATAAAGTAATATTCATCATATCTAATTAACAAGTTTCATTCACATTTGCAAGAAATTAAAAACACTCCCAATATGAATTTAAACCACCTTATAACACCATGCAAGCCACCCGCTTGCTCCAACACAACAATCCACCACAAAACCAATCACAAATATCACAAGTATAGAGTGTTTACAAGTATTGAAATCGAATAAAGTAATATTCATCATATCTAATTAACAAGTTCCATTCACATTTGCAAGAAACTAAAAACACTCCCAATATGAATTTAAACCACCTTATAACACCATGCAAGCCACCCGCTTGCTCCAATACAACAACCCACCACAAAACCAATCACAAACATCACAAGTATAGAGTGCTTACAAGTATTGAAATCGAATAAAGTAATATTCATCACATCTAATTAACAATACTCTTTCACATTTGCAAGAATTAAAAAACACTCCCAATATGTATTTAAACCACCTTATAACACCATGCAAGCCACTCGCTTGCTCCAACACAACATACCACCACAAATCCAATTTCCAACATCACAAGTATAGAGTTTTATAAGATTTTCAACTAAAATTTACTTACTTTGCTCAAGCTAAGTTTACAACTTTCAGAAAAAATCCAAAGTTATTGCAAACAATGTGTATTTAGCCTGCAAAAGAAAAGTTAAATTTATAAGTACTTCAGTCTTTATAACGAATAGCTCTTATGGAATCCTTATGAAAGGGCCCGCTGGTATCATCCACCAAAGAAACTGCACTAACCCACTTTTATTTTCATTATGTAATAATAACACTACATTGTTTTATCCTCAATGTTCAAAATAACATGAATTTCTAAACTCAAAATACTATACATTGGAAAATGTACTAACAAAACTAAAGCTACAGTATCCACAACATGGCATTGCAATAAAATACTACAACTATTGAGTTTCTAACATAACAATACAATTTTGCCATTACCAGACCAATTAATTACACTGCTCAACGACTATAGCACACCTCAATTACTTAAGGGGGAAAGCAAATAAGAAAGTAAATGAAACTAATTGTGGTTCAATAACTTACCTATTCTTCACTGTAGAAGACCAAACTTTTATCATGCAATCCAATGAACCAGAGAACAAATACTTATCCAATGAAGCAGTATCATAAAACACTGCCAATTTTCATGATTCAAAACTTGAAACAAAATAAACTTCATGCTTGAGTAAACACCAACACATTATTAACCTCCAATCCAAAATTAAACAATAAACACAAACAAAATAAAGATACAAAAAGATTCTAGACTAAGGAAACAGCCCTACACACGTATATGATAAAAAGATATCACACTTAAAATTATTTTGACATTCCAAAATGGGTAATATTGGGAGCTAGGAGAGCTCAATATCACTTAGCACTACACTATAAATTATTCTCACATTGCATTGCTAAAATAAAACACTTTTTAGGAAAAAAGAAAAACTACTAGCTAAACCATCTTCAGCACCAAAGGCACAACACAGACGTAGAGTTTTAAGCCACATCACAAACACTTATTTCTCATAGAGCTAAATGCACTCTTTATTTATCCATACAACTCTGTTAATAGGTTAACAACAATGTCTATCATTCTCCAAGTACATCAAAACCTTAAGTTAATTGTTTAATATACAAAAAGCATATCCCTCTATTTTGAATTCCATAGAACAATTCACAAATTCAGCACAGAAAGGTCTTTAAAATAAGTAACAATTACATATAAAAAAACTCAATCACAACAATGACAACATATGAGAGTATTTGAGTCATTCTCAACAAAAATAAAAATACCCATTCTCAACAAACATGAGCTGAAGGGAATGAAAGAAAAAAAAATAAAAATAAATAAATAAAAACCTTACCGATTCCAGATCGTCGTGAATGGTCCAAATCAGCAGTGAAGAATCGGCAACGAATGGGCATCGTCAAGAATCGGTGACGGTTCGTGGCTTCTTGGCAACGGTTCATTGGCAACGGTTCAAAGCGTCACCAATACGAAGGAAGGCGAAGCGTCACTGGTGCGAACAAGGCAAAGCGTCACCGGTACGAACAAGGCGAAGTGTCGCCATCGATTTGGAGACGGAGAGTGGGCTTATTGGCGATGGTGAGTGGCTTATTGGCAACCGTTCATTGGCAACGGTTCAAAGCATCGCCAATATGGAGGAAGGCGAAGCGTCGCCAGTGCGAACAAGGCAAAGCGTCGCCATCGATTTGGAGACGGAGAGTAGGCTTATCGGCGACGGTGAGTGGCTTATTGGCAACAATTCATCGGCGACGGTGAATGGCGACGCTTCAACGGCAACGCTTCACCGGTGACGCTTCGACGGCAACGCTTCTGGTGAATGGGTTTCTCTTTTTTTGTTTGGGTTTCTCTCTTTTTTTGACCGAAAACTCCTAGTGAATGTTTTTTGTTTTGCTGAGGGGGTGAATGTATTTTGTTTTTTGTTTGGGAGTATATATAGTGGTATTTAGCGACGAAAACAGAAGACCACTATAAGTGAGGAATTTATGTTTCGTCACAAAAGGCCCAGAATTTTTTACACTTTTAGCGACGAATTTTATTTTCGTCGCTATTTCCCACTTCTAGTGACGATTTCTGTTTCGTCACAAAGTGGTCTTTTAGCAACGAAAATGTTTTCGTCGCTATTGCCCATTTTTAGTGATGAATTTCTGTTTCATCACAAGAGGACCCAGAATTTCTTACACTTTTAGCGACGAATTTAATTTTCGTCACTAAAGAAACCATATTTTGTCAAGATTTTTAGCGACGAAACTCAAATTTTGTCTCTGTAGCATACTTTTAGTGACGAATTGTTATTTCGTCACTAAAAATATATAAGTGCAATACTATTATTATTTTTAGTGACGAATATTTTTCATCGCTAATTCTTTCGTCGCTAATTCTTCCTTTTAGCGACGAAAGGATTTTCGTCACTAATACTAACTACAGCAATATCTATAGTAACGAAATATTTCGTCACTAAAAATTTCAACTTTTAGTGACGAAATATTTCTTCGCTGTAGATTAATTACACTCGCGCTGAAATTTCCCTCCACTGACGCCCATTTTTTAGATCACAATAGCGATGAAACTTATTTTTCGTCACTAAATGTTATAATTTTTTTCACTATTAGTGACGAAATTCATATTTCGTCACTAAAGCTGTATTTTTAGCGACGAAAAATATTTCCTCACTAATTTTCGTCACTAAAAATACATTTTGTTGTAGTGAGGGGTCCTACGGGCTCTAGTTTTCCTAGGCATGGTGCTAGGATAAGAACCAAAACACAGAACAAAGAAAAAAACAAAAATACCAAGGGCAGACTGCAAGTTAGCACAAAAAAAATATAGAACAAAATCTATATGATGCATGAACAATTTAAATGGCATGATGCATGTCCTAATGCAGTGCAAATAAGTCCAAAGAAGTTCAAATTCACAAAATCGGCTTGAAAATAGAGGTATTAACACAAAAACCCCAAAATTTGGAAAACCACTTGATCAATTTGAAAGATATTGACTAATTGATCATTTTACAAGATAAATTTCAGAAAATAATGACCAATTACATCAAATGATCAAGCTAATTTCATCAATTTAACCTAATTTGAACAAAATCCCCAAATCAGATCAATTACAAACCCTAGAATTTTCAAGTTTTCACAAACCACAAAATTGATCAAATTAAACCACAAGGATCAGAATTATAACATCCTAGAATAAAAACCCAATGATCAATTTCAAAAAACATGGCTTGAAACATCAAAAACCCCAATCATGAATAGTTCCGAAAATACCCAATGCAATGCATGAAAAATGCATGAAATCATGAAATAAAATACAAAAGGAAGGGCATAAGGGTCTTACCGGCCTTGGGAGACAAAAACCTTGCAAAAATTCCGGAGGAAAACGACAAAAAATCCTTAGTGGAGCCTAGCCAAGTCGGAGAGAAAGAGGAAAGTTTGAAAATTTTTGAAAAAGTGCCTTTGAAAAAGTCCAATCTGACTTTTAAAAAACATGATTCATGAGTCTCGATCGATCGAAAATCAGCCTCGATCGATCGAAATAGATAGAGACTTTAACAAAATAATTTGAAATAAAATTCGATCGATCAAAACAGTCAGAGGCTCTCTCAAACATTTTAAAAAAATTTCGATTGATCGAAAAATAGAATGGATCGATCGAAATGGGCAGAGGCTCACTAAATTTAAGGAAAAACACAGTTTTTTAAAAAAAAAAAAAATTCAAAATCAACTCAAAGCATTGAAATTTGAGAACAAAATGCATGAGTATGTGATGATGTGAATTTCAAAAAAAATTAAACCCAAATTTCCCAAAGATAAAATTTCTTGCATTCTCCACAAATTTTCAAGCAACAAATTAATTTTGCACAAAATTTAAAGTATTTGCAAAACTTGGTTGGTCAGACCATAAACACACACAATAACATGTACAAAGCTTAGCAAAGAGTAACTTGTGTAGTGTGTGCAACTAGCAAAAGCTTGAGATACATGTGAGGTGATATGTGAATAGCAATCAATCACAAAGTCCACAAAATTCATCACAAAGAATTTAAAAGAGACTATCACCTAAAGAGTTACATCATATAACTTCCACATCTCCTAGATCATAAGCTTGCAATCATGTAAGTTTCTTGAATTTATGCCTCATAATATACACACCAATTTTAAGTCATGTGATTTTGGCATCAAGCCTAATAGTACACACCAATTTTAAGTATTAAGCAATTTAAACCGAGGCTTCACCTTATGTTCTTTTTGTGCATGTGCTACACTTCCTCGAGCACAAAATCTTATGATATGCACTAAGGTGTTCATGATTGGCTAGTGAACAGTGGTGAGATGGTTATTTATGCCTTTCTCTAAAAGTTCAAGTCTGACAGTCAAACACATGTGACTTCAAGAACAAGACAGAGTAATAAAAAACCATTAACATCTTTCCTACACAAAATGCACTACAAAGCTTCAACTAGTCAAGTGCAATAAATAAGTTCATCAAGGCTAAACAAGGTACAAACGACATGTTATGTGAAGACAAATTGACCGACCTTGTTCATAAAAACCAAGAAGAATAGTACAAAAACAGAATATGCTTCCTTTTTCTTCCCCTTTTTCCCCCCTTTTTTTTTTATTAAAAAAAAAAAAAAAACTAGAATGAAATGCATGAATGTCATGTAATGCAAATCCTAGAAAACAAAACAAAACAAAAAAAAAAACAAAAAAAACAAAAAAACAAAACCAAAGAACAATGGTCACAAAGGGTAGAGCAATGAAGCACAAGGACCATATCAGAAAGACTCAGTTAGTTCGAATCTTTTGCATCCAAAACCTTTTAGATGCACCATGAGCATTGGAGTTCTTATTCACATGGGAATGATTACCAACTCCAGGATTGGAATAAAGGTTTAAAGCCTTTACCAATTCACCAATAAGTACCATAGGATCTTGTGCTTGAGGCACAGGTACTTTTGGTTTGTTTGCTCTCTTTGCAGCTTGCAACTTGTAACAGTTAGGATGTATGTGTCCAGACTTTCCACAAAAGTAACAAACCCATGCAGGCTTATCATGTGTCTTGTCCTTAGATAGGGTAGGCTTCTTAGACTTAGACTCTTTTAGATCAACCCTAATCTTCCTAGATGATGAAACTTCTATGGGCTTGACAACCTCACTCACTGGGGGTTTGACAGTTTCACTCACTATCTCACTCACAGAAGGTTCAGAAGAAGATGAAAGAACAAACTTTGTGGAATGGGGAGCAGACACAAAAATGCTTTCAACATAACCTAATCCAGTTTTGTTAGAAGAAGACTTTTGAACACTCAACATTTGATCAAGTTTAGAACTAGCTAATCTAGCAACAGATAAATCAAGTTTCAAGGATTTAACTTTATCAAGTAAAAGCATATTCTCAGTTTTCACATTGTTCAAAAGTTTATTAGCATCAAACAGTTTAACAAGCAAATTCTTCTTATCAAGCTCAAGAGATTCGATTTTCTTCATGCCAAGTTCAACATTCATAGCATCCTTTGCAGCAACTTTGCAAAGTTTATTATAGGCCTCTTGAAGATCTGCATCTTCAGAGAGTTCCCCATCAGAAGGGTTCTCTTCAACATATATGCTCTCATCGACTATAGCAGTAGCGGTGAAAGCAATGAAGTTTCCATCCTCATCACAATCAGACTCATTATCAGAAACTTCACCATCACTATGGGTTACAGCCATAGCCTTATCCTTAGACTTCAAATAGGTAGGACATTCAGATTTCATGTGTCCAAACCCTTGACATTCAAAACACTGAGAACCCAAGGAATTATTAGAAGATTGGCCTACTTTTTCTCTAGGTTTATCATTATTGTTAACCTTAGTGGGATCATGCTTCCTAAAGTTTCTAGGTTCAGCAGTGTTCGTGCCTCTTGCCTTTCTGTTACTATTCCTGAGAAAGTTTCTAAAGTTCTTGGCAAGGTAAGCAATCTCTGTAACAGAGAGCTCATCATCAAATCCACCACCTTCAACATCATCAACTGACTTAAGAGCCATTGATTTGGATTTGGTAGTTTTGGGTAGATCCAACTCATAAGATTGAAGAGATCCTACAAGTTCATCAACAGGGATGGAGTCCACATCCTTGCTTTCAGTAATGGCAGTCACCTTGGGTCTAAAGTCTTCAGTTAAAGATCTAAGAATCTTCCTAACAATTTTAGGTTGATCATAGATTTCACCCAAGTTAAAAGCAGAATTAACAATATCATTCAATTTAGCATAGAATTCATCAAAAGATTCATCATCAGACATCCTAATGCTTTCAAATTTAGAAGTCAATTGCTGCAATTTATTTATTTTGACAGCCTTTGTGCCTTCATGCACAGTCTGGAGGATATTCCAAGCAGTATGAGCAACCTCAACATTAGAGATTCTCTTAAATTCCTCCATAGAAACAGCATTAAAAATAGCATTCATAGCCTTGCTATTGAACGAGGCTGCTTCTTTTTGAGAAGTTTGCCACTCACTAACAGGAGTAGTGGGCTTCTCCCATCCGTATTCAACGGAGTTCCAAACTCTCTCATCAATCGATTTCAGGAATGCTTTCATCCTTACTTTCCAATAAGCATAATTATTCCCATCAAAGTGAGGAGGAATAACTAGAGAGTGTCCGTGTTCCATGACAACAGGGGTCAAGGATCAGCTCAGAGATCAAAAGATCAACAACAAAAGAGTTACCCGCTCTGATACCACTTGATAGTTTTTAGACCCCTTAAAACACAATTGATTTAACCTAGGTAATTAACCAAGTTGTTACTTAGTCCAATTTAACAAATCTAGGTTATCACAATTATAAAGATCATATCATGCAAAGCAGCAGAAAGATAAATAACACAAGATATGATCACCTAGGAAACCAAACCGGTAAAAACCTGGGGAGGATTTGACCTAGCTATCCTCAAGGTAAACTTGAATCCACTATCATGAATGAATCAAAGTTCATACAATAAGACTTACAAGCCCCCATACTCGACTTCTTATTGCTACCCACCAGTAGAACTTACTGGCATGACCACATGCAAGCTCCGAATCCACAGACTCCTTCTTTCTTGGATTCATCACCAGATACAAGCACACCTGCTTGTGTTTCTTTAAGTTTCAATGGCAACAACCGAGTTGTTCATCAAGGTGTAGATAAATCTTCTCCTTGAAAACCCTAAGTTTGTGTAAAGGAAAGCTTCTCTAGATCTCATAAGAGATTTACACAAACCGCAATATGAGCAACACTAAAACGTGGCTAGGGTTTGCCTTTTATACTTAGGACAAATAAAAAACCCTAAAAACGTTTTAAAACAACTAGGGCGGAGTTGGAAAATTCTGCAAAAAAAACATTCTGCCCGAGCTTCGATCGATCGAGCCTAAGCTTCGATCGATTGAGCCAGACCGAAATGCGTTAATCTTTTCTGCATTCAGCTCGATTCCAACTTTACATAAATGCACAACTTTGAGCAAGACTAAAACACTTCTAAACACATTGTTTTGATCATGGAATACACATTAGAGTTCTAAATACATAAATACCTAAGTCTTTAGAACCTAACAAAATTGATTTGATTTAGATGTGTATGTAGTTGAAAATAGGAGCTGCAGCTGGTGTTGAGTGTCTATGGTTCGGTTTCTTTTAGTGCATGGTCATGTTTTTGCTATATCCACTCAATTAACCTTTCTACTTGGCGTTTCTATTGATTGCACAAGCATGGACATGCAGGTGTTCTTACGCAGAAATTAATGTCATGCACGTTATTGTTATATATAGGTATATATATGGATAGGTTGTAATAATGATGTTTGAGTTTGGAGAATATTGTTTTATAAAGTTGTTAAAGTGAAAATTCAAGTTCTGGAATTTTCTAAGTGAAAATTTGAAATACAGTATTTTCGATTGATCAAAATGGTAAGAAAATAATCCTGAAGTCTCTGGATGAATTGATCGCTATTCGAATCTTGTTCGATCGATTGAAAAGAGCACTCGATCGATCAAAAGGAACTTTTAACCGACCGAAAATCGTAAAATAGGATTTCCTGCAGAATTTTTTGGTTACTGTTTAGAGAGTTTGAAAATGTTTCAAGCCTTGTGAACAGTTTTATGAAACATTTTAACTCTTTATATGTGTCTTTTGATAAAATATAACCCTTTGAGTATAAATAGAGAGAAACACAAGAAATCCTATGGTCATTCTCCAGAATTGCTATCTGTAGAACTCAACATCTTGATTGTATCCTGAGGACAAGTTTACGATAACCTTTTAGCAACAATAGTGTGGGGGCAAATTTTACCTAAGGAAAACAATATTGAGCCTCCAAGTTATCTATTTTCTGTTTGTCTTTTGTGTAAACCTTATTTTTCCATTATTACTTTGTATAATATTCCCAAAAATCTTAGACAATATTTCTTATGATGGAAGGAACAAGTGATGTTTCAGCGTTGAAGATGTTGAATCATGAGTTGGTGAAATTGGATCGCTTTGATGGAACCAATTTCTCTTGAGGGAAAGACAAGATGAAATTCCTACTTACTGCACTGAAATCTTTCTATGTCTTGGACCCGAATTTGATGCCTTTTCTTACTGCGAGTGATGAATTAATATGTAGAGGGCACAAAGAAAGAAACATGAGGAAGGTGAATTGATATGCAGAGGGCACATTCTCAATACTCTTTCAGATCGTCTCTATAATCTCTACACATCAATGAAGTCACCAAAGGAGAATTGGAATGCTTTGGAAGCAAAGTACAAAACTGAGAAAGTAGGTACGAATAAGTTTATTATTCAAAAGTATTTTGATTATAAAATGCTTGATAATGTCTCAGTTTTGGATCAAATGCATGAGTTACAGATATTGGTCAATAAACTCCGTGATTTGTCAATCAATATTCTTGAATCATTCCAAGTGGGTGCAATCATTGCGAAACTCCCACCAAGTTGGAATAATTTTAGGAAGAAGCATCTGCATATGTCAGAAGATCTCACTTTAAAATAATTCGGACAACATTTTCGAATTGAAAAAGAAAGTTGGGTTAGAGATGGGACTAATACCAATTCTAAAGTGAATGTGAGCAATGTTCAAAGTGGGAGTTCGAGTAAGACTGATAAGCATTTGAAAGTGAACAAAAGTGGGAGTGGTTTCAAGTAGAACAACTCCAAGAATCCCAACAAGGACAAGAAGAACTGGGCTTGTTTCCATTGTGGAAAGAAAGGCCATTACATTCTGTATGTTTTTAGATGCCTGTAAACTAGATTGTTTAACCTAATTAATTAACCAAGTGAATAATTAGGTTTATTATTCAGATCTAGGTTAAAACAAAACAATCATATCATGTAAAGCAATGGAAAAATAAAGAACATAATAATATGATCACCTAGGAAAACCAAATCGATAAAAACTTGGGGAGGATTTAATCTAGCTATCCTCAAGGTAAAAAGCAAATCCACTATGAAAGAATTGAAGTTTGTACAATAGAACTTAGACCACCAACATTCTATTGCTACCTTAAGTAGAAAACTTACTACCACGACCCCATGATAGCTCCGAGTCTATGGACTACTTCTTTCCTTGATCTACAGCAACCACAAGTTCTCCTACTTGTGACTTTGAGATTCCACTCAAAGGTTTTGGATCTTCTTAGACGTTGATCTTGTATGTAGCAACTTCTACAACACCGGATCTTGAGATTCTTTAAGGAATAACACCGGTAGAAGACTTTAGAGAGCTTTTGGGTATAAAACCCTAGATCTACAAAAGAGGCACAATTAGATGCACTCTAATCTCTCTAAAAAGTTCTGAAAACCCTCTCTTGGGTTAGCTTATAATGTCCTTTAAATACTGGAAAAAACGGATCGCAATTTGGGCTTTAAACGGATAAGTTATAGCCTTTTTACGTTTGCTGATTTTTGCTGATATGTGACTTTCGATTGATCAAATTTAATTTTCGATCGATCGAGCCTTGCAGAAATTGAATAGTAATTTCTTGCAATTACTCGATTCCAAACTTAATTTAAACCAAACTTTGAGCAAGTTTAAACCTAGACTAAATGTTTTGATCATGGTTTGCCAACATATACAAATTGAAGTTCTAATACATTAGTTCCTAAAGTCTTAGAACCTAACACATTTGTGAGTGTAAACTCTTAAAGAACAAGAAAAAGGATGTAGAACAAGAAAAGGGATGAAGAAGGCAATGCCATTGAAACAAATGTCATTAAGGACATTGTTGCTATGGTAAGTGGCATACATATTGATATGATCATTGAAATTCATATGGCTGTGATTGCAAATCCTTTTGATTGGTAGTTCGATTTGGGTGCAAAGGTGCATGTATGCAACAACAAAGAGCAATTCAAGAAGAGCACTGTTGGAAAGAGCACTGTTGAAGTGAAAATGAGTTTTGGCAAGATGCTGATCTTGACTAATGTTTTTCATATATTTGATATCAAGAAGAATCTAATGTCTGCCAATTTGTTATGTAAGAGTGGTGTAAAAGCTATACTTGAATCGGACAAGTTAATCTTGTCCAAGAATGGGATATTTGTAGGAAAATGATATGTTATTGATGGCATGTACAAACTAAGTATTATTAATAAAGAAGTTTCTAGTTGTGCTTATATTATTGATTCTTTATATTTGTGGCATGCTAGATTAGGACGTTTAAATTTCAAATACTTGAAGTTTATGTCAAATCATGGTATGATTTCATATGAGCATAATGATGAAAAGAAATGTGAGATTTGTATTCAAGCAAAGATGACAAAGAAACCCTTTTCTAAGTCAGATAGAAATTCTATTATGCTTGAACTTGTACATTCTGATGTATGTGAATTGAATGGTGTATTAACTAGAGGAGGTAAAAGATACTTCATTACATTCATTGATGATTTCTCTAGATTTAAATATGTGTATTTAGTGAGATATAAAGATGAATCTTTTGACATGTTCAAACGCTATAAAACTGAAGTAGAAAATCAAAAGGATAGGAAAATAAAGATCTTACGAAGTGATAGAGGTGGTAAATATTTTCCTAATGATTTTTCTACGTCTTGTGAGGAACATGGTATAATACACCAAAGTTCAACCCCTTATACACCCCAACAAAATGGTTTGGCTGAAAAGAAAAATAGGACTCTTTCAAACATGGTAAATGCCATGATCTTAAGTGTAGAGCTCCCATTTAGTTTATGGGGAGAGGCATTGCTTACAGCATGTCATGTGCATAATAGAGTACCTTCTAAGAAGATTAAAGTATTTTCATATGAGTTATGGAATGGAAGGAAACCAAACCTTGATTATATCAAAGTGTGGGGGTGTTTAGCCTTTTATAGAGTGATTGATCCAAAAAGAACAAAGTTAAGGCCAAGAGCTATAAAAAGTGTGTTTGTAGGTTATGCTGAAAATTCAAAGGCATATAGATTATTAGGCTTAAGCTCTAATACAATGGTGGAATCAAGAGATGTCGAATTTATTGAGGATAAATTCAGTGAAGATCCCATGGATGCCTTGATACCTACTCAAACACAACAAGGTGACTCTAATCCTAATACTACTTTAGATGGTACTAAAAGAATTGAAAGTGGTTCACCAAGTGAACAAAGAAATAGTCAAAGGATAAGAAAAGTAAATGACTTTGGTCCAGATTTCATTTCTTATCAAGCTCAATTGTTTCTTATTGAAGGAAATAGACAAGTGGTCCTAAATAAAATACCTATAGTGTTTAACACAGAGGATGTTCCTAAAACATTTGAGGAAGCTATGGCTTCTAGAGATTCAGTTTTTTGGAAAGAAGCTGTGAATGATGAGATTGACTCAATATTATCAAATAATACTTGGGTCCTATTGGATCTACCTACTAGTTCTAAACCAATTGGTTGTAAATGAGTATTTAGAAGAAAATATAATACTAATGGATCAATACAAACCTTTAAAGCAAGGTTAGTGGCAAAAGGCTTTAAACAAAGGGAAGGAGTAGACTATTTTGATACCTATGCACCGATGACTAGGATCACGTCTATTCCTATGTTGTATATATAAGTTGATTGTACATCAAATGGATGTCAAGACAGCTTTCCTAAATGGTGATCTTGATGAGGAAGTTTACATGGAATAACCTGAAGGTTTTGTACTTCCTACAAATGAAAAGAAAGTTTGCAAGTTAGTCAAGTCTTTGTATGGCTTAAAACAAACTCCAAAACAATGGCATGAGAAGTTTGACTCAACAATTTTGTCGGATGGCTTTGTACACAATAGTTCCGACAAATGTATGTATTCCAAATTCACAAAGGAATATGGAGTCATTGTATGCCTTTATATGGATGATATGCTCATATTTGGTATGAATATGAAAGGTATATGTGAAACCAAAAAGTATCTTTCTTCTATGTTTCAAATGAAAGATTTAAACAAAGTAGATACTATTTTGGGAACTAAAATTAAAAGACATAGTGAGGGATTTGCATTGTGTCAATCTCATTATGTTGAGAAAGTACTTCAAAGATTTGAATATCTTAATATAAAGGAAGCAAATACACATTTCGATCGGAGTATAAAGTTGGGTAAAAACACTGGAAGAGCAATAGCACTGCTCGATTATGCTAGTGCTATTGGTAGCATGATGTATGAAATGCATTGTACATGATCAGACGTATAATTTTCAGTGGACAAACTTTCTAGATTTACAAGTAATCCAAGTGTGAATGACTGGAAAGAAATTAGTAGAGTTCTTGGTTATTTAAAGAAAACCATGAGTTTGGGACTCTTTTATTCCAAATTTCCAGTTGTGTTGGAAGGTTATTCGGATGCTAGTTGGATTACTAGTGTAAGTGATAACAAATCCACGTTTGGTTGGATATTCACTCCTGGTGGGGGTGCCAATTCTTGGGCATCAAAGAAACAAACATGTATTTATTACTCCACCATGGAATCAAAATTTATAGCTTTGGTGGCATCAGGCAAGGAAGTGGAATGGCTAAGAAATATGTTGTTAGACAAAGAATTGTGGCCACAACCAATACTAGCCATTTCGGTGTACTACGATAGTGAAGCTACCTTGGGCAAAGCATAAAGTAAAATTAATGGTAAGTCTAGACATATAGGTCTAAGACATGATTACATAAAATAATTAATAGAATCTGGTACCATTTCAATTATCTATGTAAGGTCAAATAGTAATTTGGCAAACCCTTTAGCCAAAGCAGTGTCTTGAGATATGGTTGGGGTAACATCCATTGAAATGAGACTAAAACCCTTCTTTTAAGAGAATCACCAATAGTGGGAACCCAACCTTGAATTGATTTAATCTAAAGAGATTTAAACAGTAATAACAAGCTATTGATAAGTGGTTAGTAAGAGCACTAATTTTGTGTCTCATTCAAGATGAATTAGTGCAGACTGTTACAGTGTAATTGAGGATGAGTTTTACACTCTTAATGAAGTTCATAAAGTATAAATGTCTGTGTAATAGGGACATAAGAAGGAACTTCACATTTGTAAACAAAGAAGTGGTGCCGCTTCTAGCAAGAGTAAAGAGTTTTCTCTTGTAAATGTTCACAAAACCCGTGGGAAGAGCACAAGGCCATAATAGTGCTAACAATAATGGATTTCTAAATGTGTTATGGATATTCTCATGTGTGTGTTGTTTCCAATTTCAACACATAAGAGTTTCCATTTAAGCACCAAGCCACTATTAACTCTATTGATTTTTTGAGCAATTACACTAAGGGGATGTTTAAGTTAAAAGACACTTTCCACTATGCATGATAGAATATCAATCAAGTGAGACATATATTATTACAACCTAGTGGGGGATTGTTGTATATATAGGTATATACATGTATAGGTTGTAATAATGATGTTTGAGTTCGGAGAATATTGTTTCATAAAGTTGTTAAAGTGAAAATTCAAGTTTTGAAATTTTCTAAGTGAAAATTTGAAATATAGGATTTTCGATCAGTCGAAACTTTGGCTCGATTAATCGAAATGGTAAGAAAACAATCTTGGAGTCTTTGGATGAATTGATCGCTATTCGATTCCTGTTCAATTGATTGAAAAGAGCACTCGATCGATCAAAAGGAACTTTCGACTGATCGAAAGTCGTAAAATAGGATTTTCTGTAGAATTTTCTGGTGACTGTTCAGAGAGTTTGAAAAGGTTTCAAGACTTGTGAACAGTTTTATGAAACATTTTAACTCTACATACGTGCCTTTTGATGAAATATAACGCTATGGGTATAAATAGAGAGAAACACAAGAAATCCTATGGTCATTCTCTAGAATTGCTATCTGTAGAACCCAACATCTTGGTTATATCTTGGAGACAAGTTTGTGATAACCCTTTAGCAACAATAGTGTGAGGGCAAATAGTCTAAGGGAAATGATATTGTGCCTCCAAGTTATCTATTTTCTGTTTATCTTTTGTGTAAACCTTGTTCTTCCATTATTACTTTGTGTAATATTCTCAACAGTTATCACTATCTATAAATTATATCTCTTCTATGTAATGACTCTTTTTCTTTTTTGAGAAAATTCTACGCAATGACTTAGTGGGTAGAAGGTCCAATTAATTCATTCAAAAACTATAACTTAATTAATCTCAATTCTTGTATAAAATATAAATTCAAGTAGAAAACAATTTGCACGCACTATTATGATATTTAATTTAAGTTATTAACAATTAAAACCTATATGATATCCCATTTATAAATTCAATATTCAAAAACTAAATATCAAAAGCTCTTGAAGAATTAATTTCAATTCTCAACTAAATATGAAAGATCCTAATTGGAGGGCTGTTGTGGATACTGAGATTTGAGCCTTAGGCTTCGTTTGGGAGTTCATAAGGGAATGACATAGAATGGAATTGAATAATCATAAAAGAATAGAATATATTTAAGCAAGGGAAATGAATAAAATAGAATTAAGTAACCTTATTTGGATGTTTTAAAATAAGGGTTTGGCTTACATCCAGTACTTTTTTAACTGGAATCTCTTTTTATTTTAATGAAAAATTACCACATCATCCACTAACTAAATAAAAGGTGGAGATTAAAACTCACTACCATTCCCTTCATTAAAGCTCCATTACAAGAGAAAGGAAGAATATCCTAAAATTATTCTCTTCATTCCTTTCCATTCCATTCCCTCCTTCCAAACGAGGGGTTAGAAATAAATAATACTTGGATTGTCACATCTCTTCTCTCCTTGCTAGTAAGCACCCAATTAAATGCAAATGTGAGTGCACCGCCTCGGACCTGTTGGTTGCATGACATACCTTCTCTTTTCTTTGAGAATCGCCATCTGGTTTTGATTTCAAGAACCAATTTGGAAATCTATGTACTTGTGAGAGACCAGGGTAGAACCTATAGGTACTCTTAGAAAAGGGTTTAAGCATTGACACTTTCCTTTTCAGGATCATATGGAGTCGCCACTTATTTTATAAGTAAAATAAGAAAACTTTACAAAATATAATATATCTTGAATAGTATGCGTTCCCATTAATTGAAAATAATTACATCTTGGTATAAAGAAGTTTACATTGCTTTGATTCCTAGTTACAATCTAGTAAAAAAAAGAAAATACAAAGCTTTGTTTCCTAGTTACAATTAACCCAAAATAAAATAAGACACTAAATCTACCAGCCTAAGATTCTAATGTTCAGGGGTTAGGTTACAGGATAGGAAGGTGTTAGGCACCCACTCTGCTCAGACAGAGTTTGGTCTTCTAGACTTTCAATGACCTTTTAAATACCCATTAAAAAGTGACATGCAAATTATTGTATCAAAATTCCTAGATCTAAAGTGTGCAAAATACTAGATTTGTTGCATTTATGCAAGGAGAAACCACATCTGAATTTTATTTATAGGAAAAGGATTTTTAAGTGAAGTTTCAAATTGGGCAAAATGAATTTTTTGATAAAAAATTCAGATCTGATTTTTTTAAATAGCAAGGAATGGATTTTTATTGAAAAGTTCCCAAATTTGATTTCTTAATTAAGTAATAGAATGAATCTCCAAAAAGAAAATCCAAATCTGATTGTTTAATTAAGAAACATAATGGGTTTAAAAAGAAATTGCAGGTCTAATTTTTCAAAGTAAAAAAAAAAAAAAAAAAAAAAAGGGAATAAAATTCAGATCTAATTTGTATGTTTTAGAAAACAAAGGATTTTTGAAAAATTATTCCAAATATGATTTTTAGTTCAAGAAAACAATGGAGTTTTGAAAAATAATTCTAGATCTGATTTTTTTTGTTTAAGAAAACAATGGTTTTTGGAAAAATAATTCAGATTTGATTTTTTTGTTTAACATAAAGCAACAGACCTAATATTTAATGGTATGCATTACATCATTACATAAATACAACACATATGCATAAACATACATACATCACATAACTAAAAGAGAATCAGGGCAAACAAAAGGAAGGACAAGTTAAGAGCATGGAGAATTGAATCAATTACATGAACATGTATATAAAGAGATAGAAACTTGCCTGCATGAACGTGCTCCACAAGGAGAGAATTCTTCAGAAATCAAAGAGAATGAATTTTTTTTTTAAAGATCTAAAATAAGAGCCACTTAACAGAAAAGTAATTCCTAAAGCAAAGCTTCCAGAATTTCTTTAACATAAGGGGAGAGAGGGGTCAGAAAAAGGGGTCCTGATTTCTGACTTTTAATTCCCTATTTATAGAGGTTTGGTGCTTAGAAAATAAGCTAAGTTTGATTAGATATGAGTTTGGTCAAATTTTTATCCCTAAAAAATCGAATTGGATGTGCTTTGGCTTGATTTGATGATTTCTGGGCAAGGCCTCGAAGTTGTGCCAATCGGCACTATGGAAGTGCCGATCAGCACTGTGGATGTGCTGATCGGCGCTTGCCATGTGCCGAGCCCAATCCCCTCTTTTGGTTCAATCTGGACTCTTTTTTAGGGGTTTTCTGAGTCGGGAATTGCGCTTGGGCGTGTTTTTAACTTTTACTCCAAAATAAATCCCTTTTATTTTGATAATTAGGTCCTTAAAATAATAATTATTTGATGGATAAATATTCTAAAAAGACTTAATTATCAACAATTCTCTTGTTATCTAATTATCCATTTTGTTCCTTTGCAACCAAGCTTATTTTTGATAAAATCCGACGAGCAATCACACAAATTATTCAATTAATTTTAACTGTTGACCAATCAAAATTAATTTCAATTAATCACACGTGATTAGCCTCACCCACATATAATGCATACAGACCATGAAACTTAATCTTGTGATATCTTTTAATCCGACGGTCCGATTTGGGAATCAGGTATATCGTCATGATTGTTAGAATCTTAAGATTATTTTTATGATATGTAATGGATGATTTAATGCATGAGATGCAACTATGATTTTTTAAGTATTTGAAATTGTCATTTTAGTCATCTTCCAAAATTAAGTTATGGATGAAAAATCGAGTGTTTATAGTACTAAAATCTAGGTCCAGAGTTAAGGTACGAGGATGGGAAGATGTTAGGCACCCAACCTCGCTTGGCCCATGGGCCAGCCTCTACTAATGTTATTAGGTCACAATATTTAAATAAGCAATTTTTTTTTTTGGTTGGATACAAGATAGAAATTCTACTATAGCCTAATCTAAGTGTATATGTGTGTGAAACTCCCTCCTGGAGACTTGAATCCCAGCCCTTGCCCCTTACACCCCACAAGCACTTAAATAAGGATATTTTTAACTAAGCCCAAGTTTAATCATACAATTATTAAATCAATTAAAAACCCACACAAGAAAATATATCATCACATCATGACATAGAAGGAAATAAATTAAAAATCAAATCAAATTAATTTGGTTAAGTCAAATATCCAATTAATTACAACTCAAATCAGACAAACAAACATTCTATTCTAATCTTTCTCAAAAAAAAAAAACATTCTATTCTAAAAATGTCAAATTAATTTTTTATGAAAAAATCAAAGAGGAAATCATGGCAAATAATTAATTCATAATTTCTAACTTAATATGAGTCTAATAGAATAACTAAATATGAAAAATGTCACAACAAGTCAATCAGGCAATCAAAGCATGAATTCCATGAGTCAAGCTGTATGTGCAAGGAGGAGGTTGCATATGCACCTTCAATCATGCGTGCGCATATCGAGTCATCGACGCAGAAACACAATTCCAAAATCGTTTCCAATGTTCAATCAGATTAACACGTCAATTCAACTCCTAAATTTGAAAACAAACTAAAACGTACAAAACAAAACAAATCAAAATCTATCTCTAATCATGCTTAGAATCTTACATTAATCCAAGAACAACAAAACATAAAGCAAAGCGTGTTCAATGATTCGCATATTAATTAACTTGTTCATTTAAGTCTTAGCTTGGAATAAAGGCTGGCGATTTGTTGCGCCCGTAATAGAGAGTCACGCATCTTGCTGCCGATCTCATTTCATTCGTGGACCTAGTCGCCAATCCAAAATACATGGTTTCATTAATTTTGGCTGAATGTATGTTTTTATGTATATTCATGTAATTCATGTACATGGATTGCTTATTTTCTCTTCAAAATGATCTACCTATCCCAGATCGCTATTCCCTTTTTTTTTTTGTATTTTTTTATGGATTAATTATTTTAATTTTAATTTTAATTTGGTGCTAGTGGTTTTCTCTTTTTAATTAAAATTTTCATAATTAATTTTTGTTTAATTAATTAATTTATTTTAATTTAAAGGTTGATGTGGCATTTTTGCCATCTAAGTGTTGATGTGGACACTTAAATTTGGACACGTCAGTATTAGGCATGTCAGTAGTGCAGACCATAAGCCATGTAAGAATTTTTTGTTATTTAGTTGACAATATAGACTAAATTAATTACAAGTTGAAGATATATATATATATATAAACCAAAAATTGACTGTAACTAAAATGTAGGGACAAATTGATTGTAACCCCAAAATGTAGAGACCAAAATGATATTTTTGGCATGTTTTTATGTTGTTTTATGGAGAGTAAGAAGAAGCAAAAACTTTAGAGAAATCTAAGCTTTTGGTTGATGAGAAAAACATTGCTAGAGATCTCCTAGTATTGTTCCTTGTGGTTCATGCCCAAGAGATACCAGTGTGTTCACGCCCATGCTAGTAGTGCACACCATTAACCATGTAGGAGTTTTCCATTATTGAGTTGATGGTATGGACTAAATTTGTTAGGACATATGTGATTCACTTGTTAGGAACATATGTCACTATTTTATGTAATTGGTTAATCCTTTGACAAAACGCACTTTACTTGTAATTGGATAGATCTAGGTGTTTTTAATACTTCAAGAAACAAGGTTTCAAGATCAAGTATTGAAGTCATTCAAGTCTATCCAAGAAACAAGCTGAATAGTGCAAATTCATTAAAGCTTGACAGCTGGCTCGACAGCTGCATCTATCGAGCTTAAGAAAGCTGTTTCAGCCCGTGTTCTCGACACTTGCTCGATAGCTGCTCGACACCTCCTATCTGTAGAGGTTTAAGAAAGAAACAGAAATTCTAATCTATTTTCTTGGAATCCGTGAATGTGTCTTTGGGCCTTCTTTTCTCCTAACCTAGACATATAAAAAGATTATTTTAAGGGCCGTCAAAAAGTTCACAAGTTGCACAAGTGTTGAGTAAAGTTTGTTCAAGCAAATTATGACTGGAGACAGAATTTGTTCTAGTTCATCATTCTTGAAAAAGTTGTTGTGCATGTACACCATAGGGTTTTGTGACCAAGCATCTTCTTGATCTTCATCGTTGGGATGAACTGAAGAACTTTGCAGCCAACAACCTTCTCTAGTTGGTGATTGAAGTCGCGTACTGGGATCCGCGCATTGGTTAGTCACGTACTTGGAAGCCATGCATCAAAAGGAGAAATTATCACTATAGAACAAGTCCAATTGGGTATTGGGGTAAGGGTTTAACTGTGATTGGTATAAGGTACTGGGATCCCTTTACTTGTAACCGCTTGTTGTGATAATAGTGGAATTTCAGGAGTGGTGACCTGAAAATTATCCGGTAGGGTTTTTGCCGTTAGGTTTTCCCCATTCGTAAACAAATCACCATGTCAAATTTATTTTCTGCTGCATACTTAGTTTATTGGTGATTTGTTTGTGCTACCACGCGTTTGCATGTTAATTAACTTAATTAATTCACTTGGCTAAATTAATTGGTTAATTTATCACAAGGGCTCAATTCGTTTTTGGCCTACCAAAATTGACTGCAAGTTGAAGATAACCACCGCACACCCTTGGAGCAGTGGTCACTCCACAAGTATAAATGCTTGTGAGGTGTGGGGGGTAAGGACCAGGGTTCAAGTCTCCAGGAGGAACCTTCATACACATATACACTTAGATTAGGCTAGAATAGAAATTCTATCTTGTATAAAAAATAAAAAAATAAAAAGAAAGATAACAAAAACCAAATTGATTGTAACTAAAATGTATGGATAAATTGATTGTAACCCCAAAATGTAGGGACCAAAATGATATTTTTGGCATTTTTTTTTATGTTGTTTTATGGCGAGTAAGAACAAGCAAAAACTTTAGAGAAATCTAAGCTTTTGGTTGATGAGAAAGAGATTGATAAGGATCTCCTAGTATTGCTCCTCATGGTTCATCCCTAAGAGGTACTGGTGTGTTCAGCCCATGCTACATTAGCCATGTAAGAATTCTCCATTATTGAGTTGACGATATGGACTAAATTGATTGCAAGTTGAAGATAACAAAAACCAAAGTGACTGTAACTAAAATGTAGGGATAAATTGATTGTGTAAAGTCATGATTTACAAATATGTATTTTGTTGGCTTTTATTCCGTGCCAAATTTGATTGTAATTTTATTCAATCTTTTGTATCCTGTATTTGTTATGGGAATTTATTGTAAGGGTTGTGTGTTAGTGAGAGAGAGTGCGAAGACTCAAGCTATTGAAGCAAGGAGGGTTTTCGCGAGTATCTCGCAATTAAGCATCCCGCGAAAGGAAGCATGTGCCTTGCACATGACTGGAATGCGAAGAGTCAGGCCAGATGGAGACAGCTGTGTCTCACGAGTATCTCGCAGGTAAGGCCTTCCCGCAAGACACCCACGAGACATTCTGTTCTGCCAGTCTGTCCAGTCTGATACACACTTTCTGCGCCTACATTACTTATACCCACATTACCCACAAATGTAAGAGAGAGCTTCAAAGAGAAAACCCTAGCTAAAACACTTGGGAGTTAGAAATTGTTCATCCAACAATTCTCTACACATTTGTTTGTGGAATTTCCTCATTTCCTACCTCTCCATTTCCATACCATTGAGAGGTCAATAGCCTAAACACTTACCACACCTTTTGAGAGTGTCCAGTGAGGTTTTGGTGCTGCTGGGAAACATTGGAAGAAGCCAAAGATGGCAGATGCAACATGGAGCTTGTTGCGGGATCCGGAGAGCTAGACAAGACACGGTTCCGAGAAGCTTTGTTGGAGTAGGAGCTTGGAGGGCTTAGGTACAGAGGGTAGATTAGGCTTGGAGGGTCTCTTGCTTACCCATGTATCCCAACTGATTGTCTAGTGGATCGATTACCGCTTGGAGGGCGGCGGAGAGGTTTTTCGCCGAGTTTTTCGGTTTCCTCTTCGATAACACGTCTCAGTGTTATCTGTGTTTGCATCTCTCTTCCCTACTCTTGTTAATTTCATTTTACTGCTGTGTTGCTTTAAATATGGATTAGAGTAGTTCTATTGCTTGTATGCTTGTGTTTACACTATTCCGCACTAAGTATTAAGTTAGTGTAAAATCAACCAAGCCATAATTTGAATTGGGGGTCTAAACAAGCTCTTGTGTTTTCACACATTTCGAGCTTTCAATTGGTATCAGAGCGGGTACACTCGCTGTGGTTTAAATATCTGAGTGTGTTCCTTGACCCCATTTTGAGATGGACCGGTCTCAATCTTTGAATGTTCCACCATTCTTTGATGGTAGTAACTACGCTTTTTGGAAAGTCCGAATGAGAGCATTTCTGTGTTCAATAGATGATACTATTTGGGATGCTGTAGAAGTAGGTTGGACTAGGTCCGAGGCTGCTAAATCCACTTGGGATAAAGCAGCACTTGCAGCAGCCAATGCTAATAGTAAAGCATTGAATACTATATTTTGTGGTGTTTCTCCAGATGAGTTCCACAGGATTTCTCACATAATAGTAGCCAAGGAAGCTTAGGAGATATTGGAGACCACCTATGAAGGAACAAAGAAAGTTAAGGACACAGCTTCAGATGTTAACCACCAAATTCGAAGAGCTTAAGATGGGAGATGATGAGTCATTTGATTCATTCTATGGAAAACTCAATGAAATTGTGATTGCGAAGCTCAATCATGGTGAGAAGATTGAGGATACTAAGGTGGTGAGAAAAATTTTAAGGTCCCTACCGGAAAGCTTCCAAAGAGTAAAGACTTGGATGAGATCAAAATCCAAGAACTAATCGGATCTCTTCAAACATATGAGCTAGGACTGCCTTCTCATAAATCGAACAAATCCCTTGCCCTTAAAACCATCACCGAGAGAATGGACAACCCCTCCGAAGAGGATGATGTGGAGAAGGAAGTAGTTTTCCTTGCAAAGAACTTCCGAAAATTTCTAAAGATGAACAACAGTGGGAAGCCTTTCAACAGAGGAAAGTTTTCATCTCCTAAGGGTGATAGGAAGGAATTTAGGAAGAAAGATGGGAAGGACTCTCAATCCTCTCAAGGAATCACTTGCTTCGAGTGTAATGGACATGGTCATGTCAAGAGAGAATGTCCTAATTATTTGAGAATGAAGGGCAGGGTATATGCCACAACTCTCAGTGATTCGGAGTCTTCCAACTCAGATTCGGAGGGCAGCTGTGATGAAGAAGGGAATTACTCAGCATTTATGACTATTGCTCATGTTGAATCTTCAGAGGAGTTGAACTTACTGGTACAAGAGCTTGGGGATCATAGTGATGAAGAATCAATGGGAGTTGTCGAAGAATCTAATGCTGAAGAAGGTGAAAACGCAACCGGCCTTCAAGAGAACTACAACTCACTCCTTGAGAAGTCAGGAGAGTATACAAGGATAGCCAAGGTAGCCGTAAAGAAGATGAGAAAGGCAGAGGAGGACTATAAAAGTCTTCTAGCGTGGTATAAGGAGGCCAAGTGTGAGATAGAAATGATGAATGGTGAGTTGATTGAAGCTTATTCAAAAATCAGATTTCTTGAGCTAGAGGTAGTGCAAGCAAATGCGAAGATAGAGAGGGTATCCACGAAGAAGCTAGATGATGTTATTTCGTCTCAAAAACATTTCTCAGACAAGTTCGGGTTGGGATATACCAGAGGGAGTAGCTCATCAGCCAATGTCACCAAAGAAGTGAAGTTTGTGAAGGCCAGAGAGCCGGTTGTAGTTGCCTCTACTCCTGAGAAAGTAAAGGATGAAATGAAGAAGAATGTGGTTGACCAACGGGTGCCGAACAAGTCTTGTAACCAATCAGTGGTTAGAACTATAGCCAAAGGAAGATTACTTCCAAAATCACAAAGAGGTCCGAGAATGAACCATGTATGTCATCATTGTGGACTTCAAGGACACACCAGACCAAACTGTCATAAGCTGAGAGCATTGAATAATGCTAGGGATCAAACGTTAAGAGGACCAAGAGATAACAGGAGGAATTGGACTGTTGGGCAACCACGAAGTCAAAATGAAGATTCCGGTATGATGGATGTAATGAAGATGATTGAGGCATTCACCACATGTTTGGTGAACTTCAACAGCAGGTTTGAAGGTCACAATTCACATACCCAATCCTATAGGGATATCACCCCGAACGCATATGACGTGTGGGTGAAGAGGGGTATTCATGCATGATTATCTCCCATGTCCATGCATCAATACTTCCAATGCTTAGGGTCATAGGTTCATGCATCATATCATGCATTGTTTTCTGTTTATAGCTTGTCTTTTTTTTCTTTTTCTTTTTCTTTTTTTTTTTTTTTTCCGTGTGTTCTTTCAATTCTTGCTCTATTTTTGAGTGTGTTCAAAATTCAAAAACCCCTAAAAATTAAAAAATCTTTAAAAAGTTTGATCGCTTGTCTTTGTGTATATCACATGTGAGTTTGGCCTAGTACCTTCGTACTAATGGCGTAGTGCATTTTCGAGCTTAGCTTGTTTCTATATGCACATCTATCTGTGTGGAAGAAATCTTGAAAACTATGCGTGATTGTTGTAAATAGATCTTCAAGCTTGTCATGAATGATTGGTCAATTGTCTTGATGGTCTTGATACTTGCATAGACTTGTGCCTATATCTCTTCCCACGTTATTTTTTATGTTTTTGCAATTGAGCTCTCCAAATGTAAATCTCAAAGTGAAAAAGAGATATTGAGCTGCAAAAGCCTGTCGCACATACTAGTATTTGACTAGGAAAAAAGGAAAGCGACTTTTGTTTTGAAATGTATGGTGCTCAAAAAGCCAAAGTCTAAGCCTCAATGTTGAAATATCAAAAATTTCAAGCACCGATCTCAAAAAGAGATGTATTTATCCAAAAAGGATCAAATGTCATGATTTATGCAGAAGCCAAATGAAAAGCTTCTAAGTTGTGTAATCAATTTGTGGGAGGTCATATATGTGCATTTCTATAATTGAGATTGATCACTTGACTTAGTACTAGTTGTGTATGACTTGATTGAATTGATCATTGAAGCTTCACTCTGGTCTAAGGACTATTTCACACTTGATACTCACCCACAACACACAAGACTTTGATTCAATGAATGCTTATCTCATTTATGTGATTGTACATGTTCAAATGTGATATGTATGCTCAAGTACTTGATGATCAAACCCAAAAAGATTTTTAAGTGTTTTATTTGTTTTTGAAAGTGATTTTATACTTTCGTGCTTTTAGTTTTTGTTCAAAATGCATTTTTGTGTTTTTCATCAAAAACTAGTTTAGAGGCTGTTTCGCGAGAAGCTCGCGACTTAGAGCTTCCTACGAAAGTTGCTTGAGGGAAAATAAAAGTTATATTTTTCATATAGAAACTCTCGCTACTGCCTCACGAGTATTTCGCGACTAACCTCTTCTCGCGAAATGGTTTTTAGGCAAAAACTGAATTTTTCTCAAAATCACACAGAAACTTTCACGACTGTCTCATGCCTAATTCGCAACTAACAGCTTCTCGCGAAAGCATTTGTGCTTCAGTGGCTCTTCTCGCGACTGTTTTGCTACTGTCTAACCTGTGAAAAACGCGTGTTTTCAGTTTTTATGTAGCAGATGTGACAGTTTTTCAAATTTTTTTCACTTCCCTCGCACAAGTCTCTCGAACCCCTTTCAACCCAAATCACTATTTCATTCAAACCCCATCAATTTCAAGCAAAATATTTGCAAAATCTTTTCATGGTATGTGTTTCTAACACTATTTTCATTTTTTATTTTCGAATTATGCAGAATCTGTGCTTAGGGTTTTGAAAATTGGGTTGGGTTTCTAATTTTTGTAAAATTTTTTCTATCTATTGATTGGGCTTAGTCCCATTTGGTGTTTGTGCATCTGTGTTGGCCCCTTGTGGCAGTTCTAACATGTATCGAGGCATATTTTCACTATGTTCATGCATTTTCCATCATTGTTGTGCATTGTTGCATGCTAGGTACTTGACAGAATGTTCAAGTGACATTCTTTGGTTGTGTTGGAATCAAATGGGCTCCTTTACATGAGTTTTGTTTGATTGACCTTGTTTCACATGTTTTGGATGTGTTTAACTCACTTTGTGCTACAATGCCATGCTTTGCACTCACTAGGCACTCTCTAGGGCCTCTCTAGGCATCCCTCATGCATCTCAAGATGCACACACATGCACAAGCACATGCACAGCTTATGCATACACAAACACACTCTCTCTATTCATGCATTCTGATTATACTTACATGCTCTAATACTTTTAGCATGTTGGTTATATCTTTTTGCTTTATTTTGAGTGTGATATGCTCTGTTTTGAGATCCCTTCATTTTTGTTTGATCTAACACGAATTTAATCATTTTTTTTTTGGCTCTGTTTTGTGGTGTTGTACTTCGTTCTTTTCTGTTTGTGGTCCTTTGTACAGATGGCTCCTACTAAGCATGCAGCCACCAAGAACCCATCTTCCAAATGCGCAAGCACTGATTCTGATCATTTCAAGTCTGCTGATGCTAATATGAAGTTTAATGATTTCTACAAGGGCACAACCATTATCATGGAAAGGGTGGTCAATTTAGAATCCCTTGAGGGCACGTTCATCCCTGAGGTGTTCAAAGAAAGGACATGGACCAAACTCTTGAACCCGGTTGAGGTTGTCTATTCAGAGATCATCAGGGAGTTCTTCTCCAATGCGGCTATAGATGGAGATCATATAGAGTGCTGGGTAAGGCACAAGGAATTTGTGATTACAAGGGAGATCATCCAAGATTTTTTGGAAGTTCATCCAACCTCATAACCAATTGCAGTGCAGTATGAGGATAGATTGGGTTCTACCGTTGAGATGATAAGGTCACTTGGTGGCACACCGAAGAAATCATCCATGAACACAATACCATTCTCACCGGAGATGAGAGCTTTGGCATATGCGATGATCCACAACTTATATCTGGTCACCAACCTGACCACTTTATCTGCTCCAAGGACAAGATTTTTGTATGATCTCTTTACCCACAAAGAGATAGATCTTTATGGACATATCTTCCATGTGTTGAAAAATAGCATTGAGAAGTAGAATTCAAGGACTGTAATGCCTTTTCCCTCATTGATTATGGGATTGATTGTTAAGGCAAAACTGAAACTCCCGAGTGGTCTGATAGTAGTCTAGAGGGACTATCCTATTGGTGCACACACAGTAAATAGGAGCATAGCTCACATCAAGGGCTCCAGAATAGGTGTGCATATGATACCACAGGGTCGTACTGAGGATGAAGGTGGAGATAAAGAGGAAGAGATTGATAGATTCACTTCTGCTCCAGAGACCTCAGCACAGCCATCATCTTTTGCACCAGCACGAGGACCAGACAGACTTAATCGCCTACTAGATAGAGTGGTTCAGATGTTCACCATGCTAGACACCCATGTGCAGCACACCGCGAGCTAGTTTACATACGTCCAGGGTCAGATCATTGCATTATCTTCCCAGATTGACGACTTGTCTATGGCACAGGGATCCGATTCGAAGTCTGATAAGTTCTAGCTCCTTTGGCCATTCCGGTCAAAAAGGGGGAGAAAATTTTGAGGGGGAGCTAAGGAAGAGCTTGCACAGTGTTAGGGGGAGCATAGGTTCAGACTTAGAAATATTGGTTTATTGGTTATCGGTTTATTTGGGTTTATTTTTTTTTTTTTGCTTCTATTACTATATTTTTACTCTTTTGTTTAAAACCTCAACACATGTTATTTTAGTTAATTTCAGTGTTTATTCAGAATATTGTGTTTGTGACTTTCTCAATGCTTGTGTAGCATTTTCTGTGTACTTCTAGATATTGCTAATATGTCTTGAGTACTTCACACTTGTGCCCTTAGTAGGATTGTTCCTAGATGCATATACTTCGTGTATGTTGCATTGGTTGTGTGATTGGATATGCAAGTAATCATAAGTGATTGCTTTGTTGTACATGTCTGGATGAACATTTACTTGTTATATGTTCATTGGAGTCATTCTTTAATGACTGCCCTTGTTTGATCAAGTGTTTGTTTGCATGATATCTATTGTTTACATACTTGATCGCACTATGCTTGCTCTTGTTCATACCTTGTGTTCAACTTGTCATAAGCTTAATGAAAGTTTTGTTTATGTGCGAGTGTTTCAGGTTACAGGTATAAACTGCAAGTGCTTCACAGTTTCTAGATTAGGTGTGAGTGAGTTTTGCCATTGTTCCCAAACTCACGTTTAAGTCTAGAGTCTGTTGTTAGGGGTTTTGTCACGGAATAGCCAAAGGGGGAGATTGTAAAGTCGTGATTTACAAATATGTACTTTGTTGGCTTTTATTCCGTGCCAAATTTGATTGTAATTTTATTCAATCTTTTGTATCCTGTATTTGTTGTGGGAATTTATTGTAAGGGTTGTGTGTTAGTGAGAGAGAGTGTGAAGACTCAAGCTATTGAAGCAAGGAGGGCTTTCACGGGTATCTCGCGACTAAGCATCCCGCGAAAGGAAGCATGTGCCTTGCACATGACTGGAATGCGAAGAGTCAGGCCAGATGGAGACAGCTGTGTCTTGCGAGTATCTCGCAGGTAAGGCCTTCCCGCGAGACACCCGTGAGATATTTTGTTCTGCCAGCCTGTCTAGTCTGATACACACTTTCTGTGCCTACACTACTTATACCCACATTACCCACAAATGTAAGAGAGAGCTTCAGAGAGAAAACCCTAGCTAAAACACTTGAGAGTTAGAAATTGTTCATCCAACAATTCTCTACACATTTGTTTGTGGAATTTCCTCATCTCCTACCTCTCCATTTCCATACCATTGAGAGGTCAATAGCCCAAACACTTACCACACCTTTTGAGAGTGTCCAATGAGGTTTTGGTGCTGCTGGGAAACATTGGAAGAAGCCAAGGATGGCAAATGCAACATGGAGCTTGTTGCGAGATCCGGAGAGCTAGACAAGACACGGTTCCGAGAAGCCTTGTCGGAGTAGGAGCTTGGAGGGCTTAGGTACAGAGGATAGATTAGGCTTGGAGGGTCTCTTGCTTACCCATGTATCCCAACTGATTGTCTAGTGGATCGATTACTGCTTGGAGGGCGGCGGAGAGGTTTTTCGCCGAGTTCTTCGATTTCCTCTTCGATAACACGTCTCGGTGTTATCTGTGTTTGCATCTCTCTTCCCTACTCTTGTTAATTTCATTTTACTGTTGTGTTGCTTTAAATATGGATTAGAGTAGTTCTATTGCTTGTATGCTTGTGTTTACACTATTCCGCACTTAGTATTAAGTTAGTGTAAAATCAACCAAGCCGTAATTTGAATTGGGGGTCTAAACAAGCTTTTGTATTTTCACACATTTCGAGCTTTTAGATTGTAACCCCAAAATGTAGGGACCCAAATGATAATTTTGGCATTTTTTTATGTTGTTTTATGGCGATTAAGAACAAGCAAAAACTTTAGAGAAATCTAAGCTTTTGGTTGATGAGAAAGACATTGCTAGAGATCTCCTAGTATTGCTCCTCATGGTTCATGCCCAAGAGGTACTGGTGTGTTCACGCCTAAGCCAAGGCTCAAACAACTGCTTACCAATACCGTCATACCAAAACCAAACAAACAAATTAACTTTGATTGATTGACATTGATGTGTTTGGTTTAGGTTTAATTAATGTAAGGAAGGTAAAATGGGAATTTCAATTAAAAAAGTGAGGTAAAAGCATGTTGGGAAATTTAGACCCCAATTAAAATTAGTTAGTTTCTCAAGTTGATTAATTATTCAAGTGATGTAATGGTCCAATTTAACATGTAATTGGTACTTTTGGTGCATCCAAATCACAAAAATTAAATATGAACACAAGCGATATGGTCATAACGGGATACCTTTGTGGGAAAAACACAATAAATAGTTTGACATTTAAAACCAACTTGAAGAATTCTCTATGTAGAATGGAAGTTGTTACAATACAAGAATATCCCTAATCCTAGTACTGTTACCTATGGTATAACTTACTCATGTAACCAGACGTAACTCCTACTGAAATGGACTTTCCTACCTTTTTAATATTTTTGATGCACGGATACCCAATTAGTGTCTAACTCACCACAACAACTCTTTCATGCAATAGTCTTGGTGCAAAGTTTTCACAGGAACCCTTGGTGCTTAGTTGTTGAGATAGCTTCTCCAACTTTCATGGTGTTATCTCTTATGTCATGATGACCTAAAAAGGCTTTTTGTATGACAGTGAGCCCTAGTGCACTTCCTAGGTCACTTGGTCATCATGCGTCGCAAACTTAAAAAGTCTATATTTTCGAATCTCGACTGATTGACTGGAGTCGAGGTTAACTTAAACTCAATCAATTGAGCTACTTGCAATCGAGGTAGTAAAACCTTCACCTTTTTGAGCGGTCTCTTGAGTGCTTTCTTGTATCTTCAATATAGATCTTCATCCACTATTTAGACATTTAAAAACTTACAGCTCAAGTACAAGAAAAAGAGTTTTGACTACTAATTTGTCAACATCAATATGGGTTGACACTAAAAAAGCACAAATCAACCAATTTCTATTATTGAATTTAATGGTGTTAAGGTGTGAGTGTAATTTATTTTGAAAAGTAAAGGAGGTCTATGTACAATTTAGGAGAAGAATGGAGGTTAGTGTGATTTCAGTAAAACCTCTAGGGTTAGTTCAATTTTCTTGTTTTCAATTCAGTTACATTTTTAGGATGGCTATTAGGCAATTAGTGTCTGTTTGGCGGACAAAATTGCCAAATGCCCATTTTGGGCAAACTAATCAGTCTTTTGCCCTTCTTCCCAAACTAAATAGGGAAATGCCCCTCTTTTGAAAACCGAGTTTTTAAAAATCGATTTAAGCCCTATAGCGACGTTTTCAAGGACCTATAGTGACGTTTATAAGGACCTATAGTGGCGTTTTGTAACTTGATATCCATGAAATCGAGTTATAGGCAATTCTATTGCCTATAACTCGATTTCATGAATATCAAGTTATAAAACGTCATTATAGGTTCTTAAAACGTCATTATAGGTCCTTAAAAACGTCGTTATAGGGCTCCGGAATTTTTTTTTTTTAACTCGATTTTAAGAAACTCGATTTTCAAAAGAGGGGCATTTTCCTATTTAGTTTGGGAAGAAAGGCAAAAGGCTAATTACTTTGCCCAAAAAGGGCAAAAGCCCATTTTGTCCTCTGTTTGGCACAAAACCTTTAACTTTTTGTTTTTTTTTGTTTGTTTTTTTTTGTTTTTGTTTTTTTGTTTTTGTTTTTGTTTTTTCTTTTATCTCAATTTTATTATAAAAAAAATAATAATAAAATCATCTTTTATAAAAACAAGGTAACTTTAGGTATTTGTCACATATTTAGTTTAAAAATTATAAAAATACAATGTCTTTTGAGAAACACTACGGAAATAAGCTATCGAAAACTGCGAGATACCCAAATAGAGGCTGAGTTTAATTCAGTATATATTTTCAAGCTAGATAACAAAGATCCTTCTTGTATAGATTCCATTATGAATGAGAATTAATTTATTTTATTTTCTCTTTGATTTTCTTCTCTGAGAATTTTAGCAATTATTATTAGCATGGACAAATTTAACAAACAATAAGAACACATACTCACAGAATAAAAATAAATAAATCAATCAATCAATGATATAACTGGCCATTACCTGTTAAAAATCTGGACCAACACATAAAAAGACATCAATGACTTTTAAATTTTCAAATTTCACATCCAACAAAAAGATATCAGTAAAGTTTGAAGAGTTTCTCTTCAATTAGTTTTGCAAGAAACCCCTTCTTTTTTCTTTTTTTTTGGCAGCGATGAGGCGTAGTCTCTTGAAGGCACATGAAGCCATTACTTGTTACAAATTGGGCATCCAACGCATTTGCCCGAGACCTTGAAAAAAATAAGGATGCTAAGTCCAACGTAGAGCCGTAGAGGTGTTTCTCTTCCTACCTAAACTTTATTTTCTAATAGTTTTTTAAATTAGTAATTCAAAGTAATTTTAATTTAAGAGTGTATCTCTTACACTCTAACGCGTCTTTGATTTGTTCATACTCAAAAAGTCCAAAATCTAGACACTTTAAAGTCAAAAAACCATTCCATTCACGGAGATTTTTCTTTTTGTAACATTACTAGCAAATCCCATTCCCAGCTGAACCGAAAGATAGAACTTAATTGTAAACTAGCCACGTGGTCGGTGTGAATAATTAATTAATTAATTATTTGCTATCCGTTAATGTTCTTATTACATTATCTTTTTTATACACTTGTCTACATATTTTTTATGACACTTCAAAATTATTATAGTCACATGACTTGTTTGCATCTTTCTTCTAACCACTGATGCAATGTCTAGTAATAAGTCGTTTGGTGGGAATCGGAGAAACCATCGGTACACTTTTTTTTTATTGTTTTTGGAAAGTAGCCTAGAACTATGCATTTATCATGCTAACAAGTATATAATCTACACGCGGTGTGAGACTTTAATTCCATTTGCAGTGACAGAACCATGAATTTTTTTTGGAACCAAGTTAAGTATAATAACGTTCTTTAAAAATAAAATTTGATAACTAAATGATAATAATAAACTTAAAAATTGCATATAAGTTACTGTCACTTTTAAGTTGAGTTTGTACTATTCCATTACGTTAGAACCTCATTTTCCATATATATATATATATATATAAACTGATGTAGCTCCATTTATATTAAATAATACCCCTTCTTTCTACCGAAAAAATAAGGGTAGTCCCTTGAAGATCAATTCTCAGTTAACAATTGGGCATTCAGCACATTATGGGTACTACTTATATATTTCGGGAGTAATATTTCATCTTCTCACGTGAGGGGTAGACTTCACACACAGGCACATTAATACTTATATATTTCGAGAGCAATGTTCCCTCATCTTACATGAGAGGTAGACTCTACACGTGAGCAATGCTCCCTCCATCCCTCATGTGATAGGAGGGGACATTGCTCTTAGACTATAATAATTTTTCGCCCTCTTCTAAGCAATAGACCCAGCAAAAATTTAGGGTCTGTTTGGTACATGTGTTTAAATAATAGTTTTCAATTTTTTTAAAAATATGTGTGGATGAAAAAGTGTGAAAGTACGTATAATATTGTTTAAAAACTGAAATTATGTGTTTAAAATGATGTACCAAATAGCCCCTAAGAATATCAAGTCCAACGTAGAGGTGTTTCTCTTCATAGCTAGACTCATTTTCTAATCGTTCCTTATATATTTTGGTAAGTCAAAGTAACTTTAAATATTTAAAGCGGGTCTCTTACACTCTAACGTCACTGATTTGCTCATATACTCAAAAAGTCCAAAATCTACACTTCAAGTCAAAAAACCATTCCGTTGATGGAGACTTTTCCTTTTGTAACATAACATCACTGGCAAATCCCAGCCGAACGGAAAGAGAGTTGAGTTTGTAAACAACGAAAAACTTTAATGAGCTAGTTTAACCTTTTCCTTTTCCATTGTCCCCCTAATAACTTTGGTAAATCGCTGGTCATTTCATTAAAAAACTGTAAGTTGCAATTATCAATCTTTTTTTTGGATAAACAGTTGCAATTATCAATCTTGAACTTAGGCTTAAGTTTTTGCTAAACTAATTCCAGTAATCAAACTTGAAATGCATAATTTGTTGGCCTCAGTGATTTTCTCATGAAGGAGAGATCACACAGCTAGCGGTTTTAAAAGTTATTCTCTGTTTTTGGTCCAAAGCCATGAATGGGCTTCGTACTAAATCCCTAATACTACCTCTCGGAAATCAACTTTCTAGCAAAAGAGAGTTCCATTTTATCTATTATATCATTTTAACAATGAATTACAATCCTATTGGCAGAAATATTATTGTTAATCTGTTAAAGCCATCAGTTTAACTGCTAATAGACAAGTTGCTTTATTTCCCCCTACCACACAGAAAGTACATAGAGAAGAACGAAACCATTGTGATAAATAAATGTTGGACGGTATTAGAAAATATGAAAGCATAAACTACATAGTAATGGTGGTGCTATTGATTAGTCCAAAGATAGTATTTGTAACGAGCCACATGATCAGTATTCCTCTAATTCAACAGTTCATACTCATCTGCGAATGGTCAATTATTTGATATCCATTACGGTGCTTAATTTCTACATGATCTATTTTGTAAACATTTGTCTACATATTTTATGATGATGCCGAAAAAAGCCACCAGAAAGCTACACGGTTTCACGTGCTCGAAACAACACCTGCACAACACAAAAAGAGAAGACCTTGCAGAGAGCACCGGTGTGGTGCTGACCAAATACCCTCCGAAGGTCAAGTTAGAACTTCTCACAGCTCTAGAGTGCTAGAGAGGGGTCAATTATGCGTACCGTGGCTAGTGAGAGTATTGGGGCTTTTATAGTAGTAAAGGGTTAACCTTTCTTCCTTGATATGAAAGTCTTTTCCTTATAGGAGTCCCTCTTGGGCGTATTTGGCGGGATCCTTTCCTTATAGGAATCCTCTGAGTATCGTTAAACGTGGAGGGCAAGACATTTTCTTATATATGCAATCGTGAGCAACAAGTAAACCTACATTAGGGTCGTCAGCTTTATCCTACTTCCTTCAGCCTTACTGTCATTAGTTTATTGATGGTGTCAGCCTTTAGGTGCGCCTTACGGACTCTTCACATTGCCCCTATTAGAGCTTTGTTTGTTGACACCTACCAAAGGAAGCTGACGGTTTTACCCGTAACCGTCACCTTGTGCCTGGTGACTTATCTATATCCATCAGCTTATACCTTATATGAGTAAGCACTCTTTTTATCCTTATCAGTTGCCCCCTACTCCATATCCTCGTTGTTTTAGATCAACGGGTTATGGAGTTTAGTTTTTATTGGCTAACTATCTTTTGGTCCAGGAGAGTGGGAAAACCACTTATGGATAGTTCCTCGAGCCACTAGCCTAATGCTTGGACACGTGGCACGCTTTCGTTGGCTTCGTTTCTGGACGAGGGCGTCGCTTCGTTTTCCGCGCATTTTTCCTCCTATATATAACGCGCATCCTTCTCCTCATTCCTCTATTTCATCCTTGCTGATATTTCAAGAGAGAGAGCTCGTCGCCTTCACTTTTGTTGATCCGTCACTTTGTTGCTAACGTCGTCACTTTTTAGGCCGTTCCTTTCTCCAAGGCTTGTTCACCTGTAAGTTTTTCTTCTTTCTTCACATTTTTGTTCTAGCTGAACAATTTCTTAGTGAGGACGTCAATTTAGGTACTTAGAATGGATCCATCACTTGTAGGTAGTCAAATGTCAAGTGACGCATCGAGTGAGCAGTCATCAGTCCGCGATGGAGCGAGCTACGACGAAGTTTTTGGCTCAGGTCAAGAGTCCGACGGCTTTTCTGGGTCGTCAGAAAGGGAAACGTTAGTCCAGTCTCCTAGCGTTGACGTAGAAGACTATGTTGAGGGAGTTGAGGAGAAAGTAGTAGGTGAGGATGAAGGGGAAGGAGAGAGTGACGGAGATGAGGAGGAGGATGAGGGTGACGAGGAGTCCTATGAAGAGGCTTCAGTAAGTCCCGGAGGAAACCGTCCCTTTATCCTCCCTGAGGATTGGGCCGTCAACAAATTTTTACCTAAGATGAGTGAAAGGGTTTTCAAAGAATTACGTACCCGTTTCCAAATCCTAGACCACATCTCAATCCGTCTCCCTAGGAAAAAGGAAAAGTGCTATACAGGGAGGACTGCAGACATCGGCATGTATGATGCCGTGCTTGTTGCCGGATTAAGGCTACCTCTGACGGCTTTGCACCGTCAGCTTGTTGACTTTATAAGGCTATCCATCAGCCAGATTGCCCCCAATGCTTGGAGGACTTTTATTGGAGCTGAGGTTTTATGGGGTCGTCTGAGCGGTGGAAACCGTCAGCTTTCCCTAGATGAGTTCTTCTATTGTTACAAACCCCATCATATTGTTTCGTCCAAAGGAACTTACCATTTTTCCGTTAGGGAGAAGGACTTAAGACTTGTATCTGACATGCTAGATTCCAACAGGAGTTGGAAAAGTAGATACTTTTTCCTTGAGGGGTCTGATTGGGTATGCCGCTCAGAAGAGTGGGTTACCATGCCTCGTGGTTTTGATAATACATGGGCACTAGTTAAAGCCTCGGGTTTTAACACCGTCAGCTTTTGTCTTGCTTCTAACTCCGTCAGCTTTTGTTTTTGTTTAGTGTTTTAATGTAGTTGTTGTCTCCCTTTTCTTTTTCTTTCAACCTGCACCCGTCCACTTATAACTGCCGAGCAGGAGGCGTTCATCCATCGGGTTCTCGAAATCCCATTGGAGCAACGAAAGTGTAGGGACTTGATTACCCTTGACACTCTTCATTTGTATTGCGGGGGTCCAGAGCCGACGGCTGAAGCTCGTAGGTTGGACGAATTTTCTCGTCGATGTGAGTAGACTCTTCATTTCCTCCGTTAGTTTACTCATCCCGTCTGTTGTACTAATCGTTAGTTATTTTGTGCAGAGATGGAATCTGCCAAACAAAGAGTGAGGGCTATCGCGGCCTGTAAAAAAGAGGAGAAGAAGGCAAAGGAAATAGAGGGGGGAACTTCGTCAGCCGCAAAGACCGTCTATAAGGTCTCAAAAAGAAAACCTGACGGGAAGGACGATCGTCCTTCCAAAAAGGCTGTCGTCACTCCTGGGGACATGTCTCCGAAGGGGAAGTCACCCTTTAAGTCCAGCCAGGGTGCGGGCAAAGGGGTAATGACTTCCTCTGGCCCTGTCATCTAGGGACCCCATTGCCTTCTTACCCACAAGGACTATGCTGTCGAAGAAGTGGAGTCCTTCATAAAGCCGACGGATATAGGGTCCTATGATCAATTAGGGACGAAGGATTTAGGGGTGTCGGCTCTTTTTGACCTTACCAGGGTATGCTTGCTTCCTCAAGTTAAGTTGGTTTCGTCTCTTTCTGATTCATTTGACTGACGCTTGTATCTTTTTCAGGCCTTGGTGCGTGTTAAGGCCCTTTAGAACCGTTGTGTTGCCAAGGAGAGGGTCGTCAGCAATGTTAGGAAACACAATGCAAACTTAATGAATGAGCAGGGGTAATATAAGGATGCCGTCCGTACTTTAAATAATGAGCTGAAGGAGACAAAGGGGAAGCTGGAGGAGGCAGATCGTCAGAAGGAGAAACTACAGAAAGAGGTGACGGCTTTGCTTGAAAAGGTGGAGATGGCTAGGACTGACGCTGTCCAAAAATTTAAGGCATCGCAATCATATATTGACTCTTGTGCCGACTATTATGGCACTGGGTTTGATGATTGCCTTAAACAAGTCGCGTCAGTTTATCCAAAGTTGGACCTATCTGGGATTACAATGGATGATCCTGTACCGACGTCACCCGTTGGTGACGACGTTGTTGATGAAGGTGACGGCTCCCCTGAGTCCAATCTTCCTCCCAATGATGATGGCATCGTCGTTCTAGCCCAACTTGCTGCCAATCCTCCTCATGTTTCTGCTTCTGACCTTCCAACGGTGTTTGTAGATGTTGAAAATCCTGAGTCTCAGAAAGATGACAGGAACACTGCTGACGCTTCTGCTACCTAATTTCGCTTTATGTGTATTTCATTTATTTTGCAAACAATTGTTTAAGTGCCCCTTCGGTTTTTGGGCTTTTATTTGTAGACAGTTTATTTTTGTTATATGGCATGTTACTCCCGTCGTTTTCTACTTTTTAATTGATGATTGTGTTGGATGAATTCGTCGGCCTGTAATCCCGTCTGTTCTGGGAAACCCGTTAACTTTTAAGGGTGGACTTGTTTATTAGAAAAATCCGTTGATACGGGCTTCGTGCAACTTATGTTCTTTTTGAGCCCGTCCATCTTATCCTTTGAGTTTGATAAGCTCGTCGGTTTCATGAGCTTTACCTTTGGGCATTTGATTGTGTTGCTAACCTTATGACCTCGTCCACTTTGTAGACTTTTAAGGAATGTTATTTTTCATAGGCCCGTCAGCTTTGTAGCTTCACCCATGTTATGTATTTAATGATCTTTGTCGTTTTTACTAGCCCGTCGGCTTTATAGCCTCGTCCATGTTATGGACTTTAATCGGCGTTGTTATTTTTATAATCTCACCTACTTTAATGAAACCATCGGCTTTTTAACTTCCGTCCATGTTATGGACTTATGACTTTGTCATTTTTGCAAGCCCGTCGGTCTTATAACCTTGTCCATGTTATGGACTTTTTGACCTTGTCATTTTAATCTCACCTATTTTAATGAGACCATCGGCTTTTTAGCTTCCGTCCATGTTATGGGCTTAATGACCTTGTCATTTTTGTAAGCCCGTCGGTCTTATAACCTTGTCCATGTTATGGACTTTTTGACCTCATTTTATAGTCTCATTCATTTGGTGGGACCTTGGCTTTTGTGAACTTCAAACTGTCCATTCTTGTGGACTTAGTCGTCTACTTTAGGCGTCCACTTTTGTGAACATAATCGTCCACTTTTGTGATCTTCAAACTGTCCACTTTTGTGAACTTAGTTGTTTACTTTAGTCGTCCACTTTTGTGAACTTAGTTGTCCACTTTTGTGGACTGTAGATTTGTAAATAGAAACTTCAGCAATTTTTGAATAAACTCCTCTTATTGCCATGCATTCATAAAATAAAAAAAAAATAAAAAAAAGGTAGTTCGAAAATCAAATCCTGCCCTTTGGGCTTAAAAGCAAAAAAGGTGTCATTGCAAAAACTAAAGTAAATGATAAAACTGAGGAGTATAACTAAAATTTGCTATGGTGAACTATAAATAAAAAAGGGGTTGGTCTTCATGCCGCCATCTCTACTGGTAATACTTCTGCAAGTGCTTGGTGTTCCAAGGATGCAACAGCTTCTGTCCGTCTAACGTCTCTAGGTGGTAAGTGCCTTTCCTCTACCATGACGTGACTCGGTAAGGTCCTTCCCAATTGGGGCCAAGTTTCCCTTAGGTAAGGTCTCTAGCGGCGCCCATGACTCTCCTGTGAACGAGATCTCCAACCTGGAAGTCTCTGTGTCGGACCCAGGAGTTGTAATGCTTGGCCATGCGGTCCTGGTACCTTGCGAGCCTTTGTTCTGCCGTCGCCCTGACTTCGTCCACTAGGTCAAGCGGTAGTCGCATGGCCTCGTCGTTCTTGCTTTCGTCATGGTTGTGTACCCTGTAGCTTGTGAGTCCAACTTCGGCCGGGATGACTGCTTTGCTCCCGTATGTTAGCCGGAACGGTGTTTCTCCTGTGGGCGTCCTTGCCGTTGTCCTGTATGCCCATAGTATGCTTGGCAATTCTTCAGGCCATATACCCTTTGCCCCCTCGAGCTGAGTCTTGATAATTTTGAACAAGGATCGGTTCATGACTTCGACCTGTCCGTTAGCCTGAGGGTGGGCGGGGGAGGAGTAATGGTTTTGTATCCCTAACAGCGAGCAAAAGTCTCGGAAGGAGTCGTTGTCGAATTGCTTCCCGCTATCTGAGACTAAGACTCTAGGGATGCCGAACCTGCATACGATGCATCTCCAGACGAAATTCCGCACGTTATTCTCCGTAATGGTGACCAAGGCTTCAGCTTCCACCCACTTCGTAAAGTAGTCAATGCCCACTACCAAGAACTTCAGCTATCGTACTACTGTAGGGAATGGTCCCATAATGTCTAATCCCCACTGAGCAAACGGCCATGGGGCCGTCATCGGGGTTAACTCTTCGGTTGGTTGTCTAACAATATTGCTGAACTTTGGCACTTGTCACAGGTCTTAACGTAAGCCTTGGCGTCCTTCTGCATGGTGGGCCAATAATACCCTACTCGCACAAGCTTGTGCACTAATGATCTTGACCCCGAATGGTTTCCTCAAATCCCTTTGTGCACCTCCCTCATGACGTAGTCCGCCTCTTCTGTACCTAAGCATCTCAGATATGGGCGGGAGAAGCCTCTTTTATACAGGACATCTTTTATCAAGACCAATCTCGCTGCCTGGACCTTCAGCTTTCTTGTGGCCTCCTTCTCCTCTGGCAGGACGTCGTTCTTTAAGTATGAAACTATCGGCGTGGTCCAGTTACTCTCAAAGCCTATCTCCTGTATGTCATCGGAATCTATTAGTGGAGAGAGCTGAACAAAGGAGAGTACATTACCGAGGGTGATCATATGTTCTGCTGAAGCGGCTTTGGCAAGCCGGTCGGCTTGCTCATTTTCTCCTCTGGGAATTTGGATGATTTTGGCCTCTAGGTCGTCTACTCTTCTCCTTACTTGATCCAGATACCTCTTCATTCTTTCGCCTTTGCACTCATAGCCTCCATTTATTTGGTTAGTAACGACTTGAGAGTCGTAGTAAATGACTACGCTCGCAGCTCCCGCTGCTTTAGCGAGGTCGAGGCCTGCTACTACTGCTTCGTATTCTGCCTCATTGTTGGTGGTGGGGAAGTTGAGACGGACCATACACTCAACTGTGTCTCCTTCGGGTGACAGTAGTACGACACCAGCCCCCCTAGCCTGCCTGTTGGATGATCCGTCCGTATGTATACTCCACTGAGGGGACTCTTCTGCCCCCTTGTCTTCGTCGTGGGTGAATTCTACTATGAAGTCCGCGACGATCTGTCCTTTGATGGCAGTTCACGGGCGGTACTGGATATCAAACTCGCTCAATTCTATGGCCCATAATGCCAATCGACCCGTAGCTTCAGGGTTGCTCATGGCCTGTCGTAGGGGCTTGTCGGTCAGGACGTTCACCGTATGGGCTTGAAAGTATGGCTTGAGCTTGCGAGCTGCCGTAACTAATGCAAAGGCAAGTTTCTCCATAGGTGGGTATCTTTCTTCGGCACCGCGAAGCGCCCGGCTCGCGTAATACACGGGCTTTTGTACTTTTTCTTCTTCTCTGACCAAGGCCGCGCTGATGGCTGCAGGGGAGATAGCCAGATAAAGGAAAAGTTCTTCTCCCGGCTGTGATGGACTTAGCAGTGGCGGGGAAGAAAGATAAGATTTTAACTCCTCAAACGCCTACTGACATTCGACAGTCCACTCGAATGATCTCTTCAGCGTGCGGAAGAAGGGCAAACACTTGTTTGTTGCCATCGACACGAACCTATTTAGTGCTGCTATTTTTTCGTTGAGGCTTTGTACTTCCTTCACATTTCTTGGGGGTGCCATCTCCATTATGGCCCGGATCTTGTCCGGATTGGCTTCGATGCCCCTTTGAGATACCATGAATCCTAGGAATTTTCCCGCCGTTACTCCGAAGGTGCACTTTCCTAGATTGAGCTTCATGTTGTAAGAACGAAGGGTGTCGAATGTTTCTCTGAGGTCCTCCAAGTGATCTTCCTCCCTTCGGCTTTTTACCAGCATGTTGTCAACGTAAACTTGGACATTCCTCCCAATTTGCTGTGTGAACATTTTGTTCATAAGCCTCTGGTACGTCGCGCTCGCATTCTTCAGGCCAAATGGCATCACTTTATAACAAAAGAGGCCTTGGCTAGTCACGAACGAAGTTTTCTCCTGATCAGCTTTGTGCATTTGGATTTGGTTGTAACCCGAGAAAGCATCCATAAAGCTTAACAGCTGGTGCCGAGCCATAGAGTCTACTAGAACATCGACCCGCGGGAGGGGATAGCTGTCTTTAGGGCATGCTTTGTTAAGGTCAGTGAAGTCCACGCACATCCGCCACTTCCCGCTAGCTTTCTTAACCATCACCACGTTCGCCAGCCAATCGGGGTAGTAAACCTCCCTAATGAAACTTGCCTCCTGTAGTTTACGGACCTCTTCCGCTATGGCCTGATCTCGTTCCGGGGCAAACACTTGCTTCTTCTATTGGATGGGTGGAAAGGAGGGCGATACATTCAGCCTATGTACCATGACTGAAGGGTCTATCCCTGGCATGTCTTCATGGCTCCAAGAGAATACGTCTTGATTGTTTCTGAGAAAAGTTGTGAGAGCTTGGCGGACTGCGGGTTTAGCGAGGGTTCCAATTTTGGTTGTTCGGTCGAGGTTGGAGTCGTTAAGGAGTATCTCTTCAAGCTTCTCTACTGGCTCCGTCCCCATTCGGTGTTCTTCTATGTTCATGGCTTGGAAGTGGTCATCCATTTCCATCATGGCCACGTAGCATTCACGTGCGGCAACTTGATTTCTGCTCAGCTCTCCCACTCAATATTCGGTAGGGAACTTAATCATTAGGTGGTAGGTTGAGGTTACAGCCTTCCACAAATTGAAGGTGGGTCGTCCAAGGATAGCGTTATAGGCAGACAAGCAGTCGACCACTAAGAATGTTACGTCCTTGGTGATCTGCTGAGGGTAATCGCCTACCATTACAGATAATGTGACCGCGCCCAGAGGGAACACCCTGCTTCCTCCAAAGCCAACAAGCGGGGTGTTCGTTGGGATCAATCGTTCCTTGTCAATTCTCATCTGCTGGAACGCCGGATAGTACAGGATATCTGCCGAGCTACCATTGTCGACCAACACCTGGTGCATGTTGTAGTCCCCTACTCGAACGCTGACAACCAGCGCGTCGTCATGCGGGTGGTGAAGTCGCCACGCATCTTCTTCCAAAAATCCGATGACGGGGCCTTCTGTTCGCGCCATCTTTGGCACGGAGCCTGTCAGCTGGACGTTCTGGACCATCCTGAGGTAAGTTTTGTGGGCCTTTTTTGACGAACCAGAAGCCGCTGTTCCCCCTATGATCATCCTTATGTCTCCTATGGGGGGGGTCTAGGGCGCTTATTGTCCCATTGGCGGGGCTGCTCTTGAAGAGGCGGATCCGCTCTCTCCTTTCTAACGAACTTCTGCAATTTCCCTTACTTAATAAGGGCCTCGATTTGCTGCTTTAAATCGTAACAATCAGCCGTGTCATGACCGTGGTTACGGTGGAAGTGGCAATATTTGTCCCTAGATCGCTTGTTAGGATCTCCCTTCAGCTTTCCGGGGTAGGTCAGGGCCTCCTCGTCCTTGATTTGCATTAAGACTTGGTCTATTGGGGTGGTTAACGGGGTGAAGCTTGTGAACCTTCCTCCAGGGGGCCTAGAGCGCCATTCATCCCTTCGGTCTCCTGTTCTTGCCTTCTTCCACCCTTGGTCTTGCCGCGCGTCTTCTTGTCTCTCCCTTTTCTTGGGCTTCTCCGCTCGAGCTAGCAGCGCGTCTTTAGCATTCATGTACTTGGTGGCCCTGTAAAGTACTTCTGACATAGTCTTTGGGTCGTTCTTGTATAGGGAGAACAAGAACTTCCCCTTCCGCAGCCCATTCGTGAATGACGCTACAAGTATCTTGTCGTCGGCTTCGTCGATCGAGAGTGCTTCCTTATTGAAGCGGGATATGTAGGCTCTTAGCATCTCGTCCTCTCGCTGCTTGATGCTCATCAAGCAAGCCGTAGACTTCTTATACCTATGTCCGCCGATGAAGTGTGCAGTAAATTGAGCGCTCAGCTCCTTGAAAGTGCTGATGGAGTTGGGCGTCAACCAGCTGAACCAAATTCTTGCCGCACCCTTCAGCGTCGTAGGGAAGGCCCTACACATGATTTCATCTGCTACTCCTTAAAGGTGCATTAAGGTCTTAAAGGTCTCTAGGTGATCTAGAGGGTCCTTGACTCCGTCATAGCTATCTATCTGTGGCATGCAAAACTTATACGGTAGGGGGAAGCAATTGATAGAGGCAGTGAACGGTGAGTTGGTTCGGTTGACTAGGTCATCAAGATCGCTGGATACTTGTCCCTTGAGGGCGTTCATCATAACTTCCATCTACTCCTTTATTGCCTGCATCTCTGCGACAATAGGTTGTGGAGCTGTATCTATGAGGTTTGGGAGGCTCATGTTTTGTCGCTCCGGTTTGCTTGGGGCGTTACTACCCTCCGGTCTCTCCTGGTTCCTGCAATCAGCACTGGCACCTTCTTGATCTTCCTCTTGGTTTCCCATCACTGTGTTCTTCTGTCACAACTGTTCTTCTAGGGTTTGGTTTTGTCTGGTGAGGCGCTCCACTGCCACTGTGAGGGTTAGGACTTGTCTCTCCAGGGCAGTAGGTTGCGGCTTGCCTTCCTGAACGTTGTTGATGGTCGCCATCGAGCATGTAAGTACCATGCAGCTCTTTGTCCGGGTAGCGTTTGCTGTGACTTAAAAATCTACTACAAAGACATCAACAATTCCCACAGACAGCGCCAACTGATGATGCCGAAAAAAACCACCAGTAAGCTACACGCTTTCACGTGCTCGAAACAACACTTGCACAACACAAAAAGAGAAGACCTTGCAAAGAGCACTGGTGTGGTGCCGGCCAAATACCCTCCGAAGGTCAAGTTAGAACTTCTCACAGCTCTAGAGTGCTAGAGAAGGGTCAATTATGCGTATCGTGGCTAGTGAGGGTATTGGGGCTTTTATAGTAGTAAAGGGTTAACCTTTCTTACTTGGTGTGAAAGTCTTTTCCTTATAGGAGTCCCTCTTGGGCGTATTTGGTTGGATCCTTTCCTTATAGGAATCCTTTGAGTATCGTTAAACGTGGAGGGCAAGACATTTCCTTATATACGCAATCATGGGCAACAAGTAAACCTACATTAGGGTCGTTAGCTTTATCTTACTTCCTTCAGCTTTACTGCTGTCAGTTTATTGATGGTGTCAGCCTTTAGGTGCGCTTTGCGGACTCTTCACATTGCCCCTATTAGAGCTTTGTTTGTTGACACCTACCAAAGGAAGCTGACGGTTTTACCCGTAACCGTCACCTTGTGCCTGGTGACTTATCTATATCCGTCAGCTTATGCCTTATATGAGTAAGCACTCTTTTTATCCTTATCATTTTATATGACACTATTAAGTTTGATTTCAGCCCCCATTAGATTATATTAACATTTTTATCGACTACTGAAGGTTTCATAGACTTCACTAAGCACAGCTGACTGTTAGTGCTATTCAATTAAAACAAGTTTGTGTTGTAGAGTCACATGACTTTCTTGGTTAATTTGCATATTTCTTCTAGGCAAATGTTTATTACACACACTTCAACACTTGCACGTGATACATTGGATCTCAAAAAACAAGAAAAACTGTGATTTGAAGTTTTGAAGTTCCAAATTGAAACTTGAAGTCAACATTTTCCTTATTTTTAGAAAATGTATTATGCGTGTAATAAGGAATGTGTACCAAACATTTTTCCTTCTTGCAACCACTTATGCAATATCCAGTAATAAAGTAGCCTTCTTAGAGCATCCACACTAGATGTGGTAAATGTGCCAAATGTCAAATATTTGGCACATTTGCCACATCAAACACCAAAAAACCTCTTTTATCAGATATTCCAAATCTTATAAATTATGCAACACTGAACAGTAACCTCACATATTTGCCACCATACGGACGAAATGTGGTATAAATTTATTATTTTTTTATTCAGCTTTTCTCTCTCCTCTCACTTCTTTAATTGATTTTTTCTCTCCCCAACCGATGTTCTTTCCTCTCCTCACAATATGTCTCTCTCTCCCAAACTGGTGTTCTTTCCTCAAATCAAACCCAAAAATCTTCTTTCTTCAAATCCAAAAATCAAACCCAAAAATCCTCAAATCCAATTCCCAGTTTAAAACAAAACCCAGAAATGGAATCATCACAAACCCAGAAAGAACAAAGGAATCGGTGATGGAGGTGAGGTAGAGCTTGGTGCCAAGGACGGCAAAGCCATGAAGATCAGTGTGCGAGCAATAAGCGAGGTTCGTGAGGGCGAGGTTTGCCGCCGGAGTGTTCGTCATGATTATGGGATCGGAATCGACGTGGGCATCGACATTAAGGTGAGATCGAAATTGATGTTGAGGTGAGATCGGAGTGTTCATCACGATCGTGGGCATCGACGTTGAGGTGAGATCGGAATCGTGGGTTGCCGGTGCTAATGGGTTTTGGTTGCCGGTGCAAGTGGATTCGTGGCTTTGGATTGGCGGTGCTAGTAGTTTCGTGGGTTTGGGTTGCCGATCTAGTGGGTTTTGGTTGTGTTTTCTGGGTTTGAGTTGCTGTGTTTTCTAGGTTTGGTTAATGGGTTTTCTGTGTTTTCTAGGTTTTAATGGGTTTTGTGGTGGGTTGTTGATGACGATGGTTATGGTGGTGGTTTTGTTTTCAATTTTTTGTTTTGCAATGGATTGTGGCTGCCACGGTGGTGGTGGCGGCGGCGGCGGCAGCAATGTTGTGGTTGTTAATTACTGTGTTAGATATATTATTTTATTGTGTTGTTTATATTATTTTAATGTGTAGTAAATATTATTTTAATGTATAGAATTGAATGATAAAACATCTGATAAATGGAATGTTGTAAAATGATGTGGTAAAATAATAAAATAGGTCTTTGGTGTGGCAAAATGGCATAAATTATGCCACAGCTGCTGTGGATGCTCTAAGTGGGAATATGAGAAACTCCATTTGTGCACTTTTGTTGCATGGGTTAGCTAAATCTGTATGTTTATCATGCCAACATTATGTATATAATCTACGCACAATGTTGGACTCCAATCCCATGTGATGAAAAATGATCATTAAAAAAAAGATGAAAAATGAAGATGGTAACAGTAATGGAAAATTCATAAAAGGCTCAATGGGCTTGCAGCCCAACTACACCTGCCGTTATATGGGAAATGACTGTTTTCTATACTTTGAAATAAGAAATTCACTTTTTTCAAGAATGTCTATATTTACCCACAGAAACAATTAAAACTCTTCCTATATTACACGTGTCATATACTAGGTTGCACGGACACGCCATTTTTGGCGTCGTGTCCGTGTCCGACACGTGTCGGACACCGGAACGGGGACGACGCGCTAGATTCCGGTGTCCGGTGGTGTCCCTTTTTCTTTTTTTTTTCGTTTCTCTGACGCGGCTCCGACACGGTGCCGACGCGGCTCCGACACGGAGCCGAGCGTGTTCCGACGCGTCTAACACGCCAGCAGTTAAAAAAAAAAAAAATTTCACAGATTTTGACAGGTGGAGTTACCAATACCGTTGGTTCTGTGATAACCCTACATGTTTAGAGTCTGAAAATTGAAAGTTGAAACCACACATCTCAAGTCTCAAGTCTCAAGCTCTTCTCTGTCGCTGAAACCCACACTCCCTTTGTCGCTGCCGCTGCCTTCTGTCCCTCGTCGGAGTTAGATCGGGTCGATCGGCGAGCTCTGACGTCGACGCCGTGCCCTCGCCCCTCTGTCCCTTCCGATCATCTCTCTCGGCGCGGACAACAGGTCCGATTCTCTTCTCTCAGTTCTCTGTTCTCTCTTTATTTTATTTTTTTCTTTCTTTCTTACGGATGTTGACTTTGGTGAATGGGTGGGTGTACTTATTTATAACGCGTTTCGTTTTTTTTTTTTTTTTTATCTGCTGCTGTGGCCTGTGGGTTATAACTTATAATTTATAAATTTGTTTTTGTGTGTCTTGTTATATTTTTATATATTTATTGAAGTTAAATATTGTAGGTGATTTTACTAAAATGAATATTGAAAATGAAAGTGAGAAATCATCAGAGAAAGCTGCTCCTCTATGGAAATATGTTACTAGGTTAGAAAAAGCAAGTGTTGGTGGTGGGAATGTTTCTTTCAAATGTAATTATTGTGAAAAAACTTTGAAGGGGTCTTATTCAAGGGTGAAGGCACATTTGTTAAAACTGCCTAAGTTTGGAATACAAGCATGTGCCAAGGTTGGAGATGAGTATTATGATGAAATGCAGAAATTAGAAGATGCGTTTGAGGAATCTTCGCGTAGATTGAAGAAGCCTAAGCTAGTGTCTTTACCAACTGATTCTTATACTAGTCCTAATTTGGGCAGTAGGGAGAGTAGTACAGCTACAAGTCATCCCATTTTTCCAAAAAAAAAAAGGGGTGGGGAATTCTCCTTTGGAGAGGGCTTTTAACAATCAATGTCGAGAGCAATTAGATTCTCTTATTGCTAGGACATTTTATTCTGCTGGTTTACCCTTTCACTTTGCTAAGAACCCGTATTGGATTGAGATGATCAAGTTTGCAGCTAATAATAATTTAGTGGGCTATATTCTTCCGGGTTACAATAAATTAAGAACAACTCTGTTGCAAAAAGAGAAGGCACATATTGAGAAGTTGTTGAGGTCAATTAAAGACACTTGGAAAGAAAAAGGTTTAAGCATTGTAAGTGATGGGTGGACAGATGTACAAAAAAGGCCACTTATCAATTTTATGGCTACATCACAAAAAGGGCCACTTTTTATCAAATCCATTGATGGTACCAAAGAGTACAAAGACAAGCATTTCATTGCTGACTTGTTTCTAAAGGTCATTGGTGAGGTTGGGCATCAACATGTTGTCCAAATTATTACTGATAATGCATCTGTTATGAAGGTTGCAGGATCTATTGTTGAAGCTGAATATCCTCATATATTTTGGTCACCTTGTGTTGTGCATACACTTAATTTGGCTTTGAAGAATATATGTGCACCTAAGTACTCTTTGCAGAATGAGGTTGCATATAATGAATGTAACTGGATTGCACAAGTTTCAGATGAGGCAACTTTTATTCGTATTTTCATCACAAATCATTCTATGAGATTAGCAATTTTTAATTCATATTCCCCTTTGAAGTTACTTGCCGTTGCTGAAACACGATTTGCTTCAATAATCATCATGCTTAAAAGATTGTTTCAAGTAAAACAAAATCTTCGAAATATGGTCGTTAGTGAGGAATGGATGTCATATAGAGAAGATGATGTAGGAAAAGCTCAAACTGTGACGGATTATGTTTTGGATGATTTGTGGTGGGACAAAGTTGCATATATTCTGAGATTCACAGAACCTATTTATGAGATGCTTCGAGTGGCTGACACGGATGCACCTATTCTCCATAAGGTGTATGAAATGTTGGATTCCATGATAGAAAATGTGAAGAAAGAAATATACCGGCATGAAGGCAAGGAAGACTATGAGGAGTCTCCATTCTATGATGTGGTACACAATATACTCATTGACCGGTGGACTAAAAATTGCACACCACTTCATTGCCTAGCCCACTCCTTGAATCCGAAGTAATTTTTCTATCTCTTTAATCTTTTCGTTTATATTCTTTAGGCATTTCCAAACAAATAAACTAAACTCATTAGTTGCACTTATTTATTTGCTTTTAACTAGGTATTATACTAGTCAATGGATTGAGGAAGTCAGAGGCCGTGTTGCGCCACATAAGGATGCTGAAATTTCAGTGGAGAGAAACAAGTGCCTTAAAAGGATCTTTCCTGATCCTGATGATTGGCATAATGTTATTAAGGAGTTTGGTTTGTTTTCATCATTTAAGACTAATGATGAGGATAACATGGAGGATAGGTGGAAATTCAATCCAATGCTTTGGTGGTCAACTTATGGGTCTAGTTTACCAATGCTTCAAACTTTAGCTCTAAAGCTTCTTGAACAACCTTGCTCATCATCATGTGCTAAGAGGAATTGGAGTACATATGGCTTCATCCATTCTATGAGGAGGAATAGAATTACTCCTAAACGTGCTGAAGATTTAGTGTTTGTTCATTCTAATCTTCGACTTCTTTCAAGGAGGAGGCCCGAGTACACTACAGGAGAATCTAAGAAGTGGGACATTGGTGGAGATAATTGGGATGAACCATTTGGAGGACCTGGGTTGCTTGAGATTGCTTATCTCACACTAGATGAGCTAGAGATGGAGACAAGTATTTTTGAGAATAATGACTATGTTGATGACGATGATGTTGTTGTTTTGTGATAATCTTGAAAGTTTAAAACTTGTTATCCTTTTATGTTTTTAGTTTCATGTTGAACTTGTTATCCTTTTATGGTTTGTACTCTAAACATTTTATGTGTATTATTGTACTACTTTGGGTGTTAGTTTACTTATTTGTAGTTCTTACATAATTTGAATTCTAGACATAAATGTATTTTATGTCTAAAAATATTAAAAAATGTGCCTAAATATAAAATTTAATTAATTATTTAACCGCCGTGTCGCCGCCGTGTCGTGTCCTTATTTTTCAAAAATTGCCACATCCCCATGTCCGTGTCTGTGTCGTGTCCGTGTCCGTGTCCGTGTCCGTGCAACTTAGGTCATATATAATGGATTCTAACTATCTCTCACCCCGCCGAAGCTTATGGCCCTTTTGAATTCAACTGATATTTTTTCCTACATTTCTTGCGATTAGGTCTTGATGTGGACCACATACATATTACATGACCAATATATGGATTTTCTTCGTTTTTGTGGGAATGATGATATCTATGCTTAGGATTTAAAAAATCAGAGTAAGAATATTGAGGAACTATACTACACTTTAACTTAAAAGATTCTAAGATTGCATACAAAGGAGATCGCTGCATGGAAACCGGAAGAGCTAAATTCGTTACATATGTCACTAGCCTTCACCAGGACCAACATTGGTACATTGTCAAACTTTTGAGCTCAAATAATTGTATACTGAGGAAGGAAAGATATCGATTTTGAACCGAAAAATTTCTATTCTAGGGTATATTTTAAGTGCTGAATGACGGAGGATCTAACGCTGAAAGTTCAAATAGTGTAAAAACACCCTTGAACGTTTAGACCCCCAATTTACAAATTAACCAATTCAAGCTTTATGTCAAACAACTAGTGTACGGAAAATGAACATAAGCTATAATGTAGAATTGGAAAAACTATCTAAGCCAAATTAAAATCACAACCCAAAGCAGATAATAAAAGGCAAAGATATAAGGGAAGGAAGATGCAAACACAAAGACAACACGCGATGTGTTATCGAAGAGGAAACCGAAGCCCTCGGCGTAAAACCTCTCCGCCGCCCTCCAAGCGGTAAACAATCCACTAGAAAATGTAGTTGGGATACATGGACAACAATAGACCCTCCAAGCCTAATCTACCCAGTGCACCTAAGCCCTCCAAGCTTTTTGCTCCAACGAGGTTGTGCCGAACCTTTTTCTTTTCTAGCTTCCCGGATTTCGCTACTAGACCATAGCATCAACCAATGAAGATTGGTTCCTTCCTAACTGCTTCCCAGAACACCAAACAACCCTCTCACAGTAATGGATATGGTGAGAACAAGGTTTTGGTAAAAAGCCTCTCAAGGATTTGGCAATGGAGAGGAAGAGAGTTGAGGAATTTGAAGAGACACTTATGTAAAGATTGTAGATGAATCAATCTTGTTTTACTCTAGGGTTCCTCTCTCAAAATTCTCTCTGGAAGCTCTCTCTCATTTGTGGGTATAAGGGGTATTTATACTGAGGTGAGAGGAGAATGTGAAACGTCAGGTTTTTCAAAACAGGGCTGGCTCGCGGCTTGGCCTCGCGACTTGACTGAGTCGCGAGATCCAGTCGCGAGATAACCGTATGGCCAGTTGTCCTGTTTTGTCCTGTAGTGCTCCAGCTAGCATGACTGTTCACCTTCTGGCATGCTTGGCACGTGTGCTGCGTCTGGCGGCTTGCAGCCACAAGTCACCCGCGAGATCAAGCCGCGAGTCTCTGTTTTCTTGCACACTCTTGAGCAATCTTCACTCTATCTCACTCACTACCCTTACAACAAGCCCACTTAAATACAGGGTTACTAAATGCTGAAATACAAGCAAATTTGGCACGGAATAAAGCCAATTAGATGGTTGAATAAATTCAACCTTACAATCTCCCCCTTTGGCTATTCCGTGACAAAACCCTAAAACAGACTCTAGACTTAACATGTGAGTTGGGAACAGTTGAGCAAAACTCACTCACACCTAACTCTAGAAGCTATGAAGCACTTGGATCATATGAACATAAGACTCCTGAAACACAACAATACACCATGATCATTGTAAGCAGAAAATCGTGAAATGCATATGAAACAGGCAATATGTGATCAAGCAAAGATGGAGTTAAGAAACAAACCATGGCTTGATCAATCACGTAATCACTACAAGGTAGTGACCACAATGCTCATTCACACTTGGAATGAACACTAGGACATACAAGCTAACAAGCTCAATGCAAGTCACTTGCATGCCAAACACTCAACCAATGCATAATACACTAAGTATATGCATCTAGGAACAATCCTACAAGGGCACAAGAGTGACAATACTTAAAGGAAAATGCAATACATTTATATAGAAGTACTGATTTAAACAAAGTATAAAAGGATGCATAAAGCATGGTACAGACCATAAAGCCTACAAACTATGCATAAAACATAACCCTAAAAGCTTACATAAGCAACATAGGTACAAGACACAATATAAACTGAATAACATCAACAATATATATAAAAAAGTAAACCAAGTTTATAAGATAAGAGTTAGAAACAAAAGTACACAAAAGCCACAATGTATAAAACCCATAAAGACAGCAAGCAAGATAAACTATGCTCCCCCTCAACATAATGCTCCCCCTCAAGGTCTGTTTCTCAAAAATTTCTCCCCCTTTTTGACCGGAATGGCTAAAGGGTCAGTGCCCATGATGTGTGGCGAAGCTGTCGAATTTGGCGGAGAGAATATCCAGCTGGTCCTGCATGGCTATCATCCTCTCAGACTGCTCTGTCTGGACCTCTCTGAGTCCATCAAGTCTGTCCAGAATTACTTGAAATGTGTCTTGAGGTACAGCTGAAGAAGTTGATGCTCTAGTCCTCTTGCCACTCCTTCTGGGTGTTGAAGTTGATGCCTGGCCTGCTGCCTCTGTCTCAGTCTCCATTGGAGCACCTTCATCTTGTTCAGCCCCTTCTTCATCTACATCACCCGGAAGCCGTACTTGTATCCTTATGATGGTTTGCTTGTTGATTGCTGAGGGTATTGGCATTAGGCTGAGGTCTTGAGGAATTGGAATTCCTTTTGCCCTGAAAATCCGCATGAGGAGGCTAGGAAAAATCAGCTTAGCTCGAGAAGTTGTTCTGGTCTCTTCCATGATTGTATCAAATATATAAGAGCTGATATCAATGAATGTTTTCTCCTTTATCTCCATAAGAAAAATGGCTCTGGCATTGTTGATTGTAGTGAGTTTCTTCACAGGATACAAGTTGTTCATCATGATGATGGTGAGGCACCTCATGTCAACTGGAAAAGCTGTGGTATTGAGACACTTTTCTTCTCTCTGTCCTTCAATGCGGTTTTGAACAGTTTCTAAAGACAACATTCTGTCTTTGTAGTTGGTAAACTCATGCTCCTCTAAACCATCAAGACCAAGGACCCCATCAATATCATGGGCATCTAGAGTGAATTCATGCCCACTTACCCAACAATCTAGCTCATCTTCCCTAATCTTCACATTAGAGTAAAATTCTCTTATCAAAGGCTCACACACACCCGGCAATCCACTTAACAACTTTTCCCAGCCTTTGCCCTCAAAACATGTGGGAATAAATGTATCTTTTAGGTCCACTAAATCCACAAATCTCTCTTGAATTATGGTTCCCTTCATGAAAGAATCTTTGTATCTCTCAAAGTGTTGAACCGACCTAAACAGATTAGAATCCATTTTCAATCGTTTGTCAGCCTTCTTTGCAGGAGTTTTCTTCTTCGGAGTTGAGGGAGCCATCTATGAACAATCAGAAGAGACCACAACAGCATAGTACAATACATGTGTAGAGCAAATCAGAACTTTGTTAGTGACAAGGACAAAAATGCCACCACTCAGATGAACTAAAACAATTAAACCTCATGCTGCTTAAATCAACCACACAGATGAATAGGCTTAAAAGTGTATACACAAGCACAACTGGTATAATGCATGGGAGAGATTTTGAAGACATCCGAAAGATAAATATATGTCAATGTGACATACAGATTGATGTGAATGACCTGACTCAAAGACCAAAAGACAGATGCACACAATAGATGGATAGGTACAAATTTCAGCACAGTAGACCTCGTAGCCAAAAAAGGAACATTTTGAATCAACATATTAACATATGATCAGACAAGAAGAGAAACCAACAAATAGCAAACTCTTTCTAAGCACATGAAGAAGAACCAACCAACAACTTAGTCAAAATCAAACTAAATCAATAGCTTTCACAAGCTAAGCAAGGATAAAGAGCAACAGCCGCAACAAAAAACCCATATCAAAAACATAAACAAATGCGAGTAATCAAGAGGGAAATGCACAGAATCAAGTGAAATAGGGTTCAAGAAAGAAAACCCATACCTGTTACTTGAAGATTTCGAGCTGAAAGGAAGCAACAATGGTGTTCGAAAATGGAGGCATAGAGTATGGGTAAGAGCAGTTTTAGAAAGACAATGAACAGTCACAAAAAGTTCGAGGGAAAAACTGAAAAATCTTTTAAAAACTGTCCCTATTTTTTCCAAACACGCGTTTTTCGCGACTGAAGTGAGTCGCCAACAAGTCGCCAGGTTGAGCCGCCAAAACACTCAAAGACAAAATTTTGAAAAATTTTTCTAAGTATTTTTCGCGACTGGAAGGTCTACCCGCGAGGGAGTCGCGAGCTGAGCTGCGAAAATCTCTGAGTAACCCTCGCGACTGGACCTTTCACTCGCGAACAAGTCGCCAAACAAGACCCGCGAACACGCGACTGAGGCCCGCGACTTGACTTACCCACGACTGAGTCGCCAAAACAGGGCAAAAATGAATTTTTTGAAATTTTCAGTTTTTTAAGAACAAAATACTTTCCAAAAACACCTAAAATACTCAAAAATCTTTTTGTGCTTGAATCAACAAATATTGAGTATGTGAAAACACATTTCAACAAGTACAATCACACAAATGAATATGGCATTTAATGAACATAAACTTGTGTGTTGTGTGTGGATATCAACAGTGAGATAGTCCGTAGTCTAAAGTGAAGCTTTAATGATCAATTCAACCAAGACATACACAATTAACACTAGATTATGTGATCTATCTCAATTATAGAAATATGTATATATGACCTCCCACAAAACTTGATAACATATCTTGGAGCTTCACATTTGACTCCACTTCAATCATAACATTTAATCTTTTTGATCCTTTTGAGACAATTACCTCTCATTGTGAGAGTGATATTTGACAATTCACTTTAATGAACAAGCCTTTGGCCTTTTGAATAAATATTCACTTTAATTTTTGGTCGCTTTCCCTTTTTCCTAGTCGAATACTAGTATGTGCGACAGGCTTTTACAGCTCAATATCTCTTTTCATTTGGAGATTTACATTTGGTGAGCTCTTTTTGGCAAAAACAAAAATAAAGAGTGGGAAGATATATAAACACAAGTCTATGCATGTCTCAAGATCAACATAACCATTCACTAATCATTCATGACAAGTTTGAAGATCTATTTACAACAATCATATAGATTTCAAGATTTCTCCCACAGTGATATGAGTGCAAAGAAACAAATAATGTTCGAAAATGCACAAAGCCATTAGCACAAAGGTACAAGGCAAAACATGTTTTGAGACAAAAGCTCAACAATGTCAATCAAACTTTTGATTTTCTAATTTTTATGTGATTTTTGGATTTTTGACACTAGAAGAAAAAGATTGACCAAACACAAAAACAAAATCAAAAGTATGCACAAGTAGACAAGCAAACAACCATCAGCAAAAACAATAAGCAAACAAACAAACATCGTCGCAAAGCATAGGAAGTATTAATGCATGGACATGTTATAATGCTTATGCATGAGTACCCTTCTTCACCCACACGTCACTTGCGTTTAGGGTGATTTCCTTATAGGATTGGGTACGGGAGTTAGGGCTTTCAAACCTTCGTGAGAAGCTTTCCAAGCAGTTGGTGAATGCACCAATCATCTTCATCACGTTCATCATTCCGGGATCACCATTTTGATCTCTAGATTGTTCACCCGCCCAATTTCTTCTATCATTTCTAGGTCCTCGTGACCTTTGAGGAGTTGCACTGTTCATTGCTCTCAGCTGTTGACAATTTGGTCGAGTATGCCCTTGAAGTCCGCAATGATGACACACATAAGTTGATCTAGGACCTCTTTGTGGTCGTGGACGAGACTTGGCTCGAGATTCTGACCTGCCCACAGATTGATTACGGGAATTCAACAACCGTTCGTTCCCCACATTTCTCTTCTCCTCTATCTTGGGCTTCTCAGCAGTAGGACTAACTTCAACTGGATCTTTAGCCTTAACAAACTTCACTTCTTTAGTGACAATTCCAGATGAGCCACTTCCTTCGGTATATCCCAATCCGGATTTGTTTGAAAAACTCTTTTGAGATGAAATAACATCATCTAGCTTCTTGGTGGAGACCCTCTCTATCTTGGCATTAGCTTGCACAACCTCTTGCTCAAGAAATCTCACTTTTGAGTAAGCTTCTGACAGCTCACCATTAAAAGTTTCTATCTCACATTTGGCCTCCTTATAGCGAATTAGGAGACTTTTATAGTCCTCCTCTGCCTCCTTCATCTTTCTCACAGCTGCCTTGGCCACCCTTGTGTACTCACCCGACTTTTCCAGGAGTGAGTTATAATTCTCTTGAAGATTGGCCGTGATTTCATCTTCTTCAATATCTGATTCCTCGACAACTCCCAATGATTCTTCATCACTATGTTCTCTAAGGTCTCGTACAAGTAGATTCAACTCGTCTGAAGACTCAACATGGGCAATAGTCATAAAAGCTGAATAATTCCCCTCTCCATCACAGTTTTCTTCTGATTCTGAGTCGGATGAATCCGAGTCACTTAATGTCGTGGCATACACCTTGCCTTTTGATTTCAAATAATTCGGACATTCTTTCTTAAAGTGTCCATGCCCGTTGCACTCAAAACAAGTGACACCTTGTGTAGATTGGGATTCTTTTCCATCTTTCCTTTTAAATTCCCTTTTCTCCCTTCCTGAACTTTGGAATTTTCCTTTATCACCAAATTTTCCATTATTCTTGAATTTCAAGAATTTTCGAAAATTTTTTACAAGGTATGCAACATCTTTATCAACCACATCGTCTTCCGATGAGTCATGGACTTCTACCTTCTCATTAATGGTCTTAAGAGCAAGAGATTTACTCTTCCGTTGATTGGGCAGCGACATCTCATAAGTCTGAAGAGAACCAACCAGCTCCTGGACTTTGATGTCATCGAGGTCCTTGCTCTCTTCAATCGCTGTCACTTTAGCACGAAAACTTTCCGGCAATGATCGAAGGATCTTCCTTACGATTTTAGAATCCTCCGTTTTCTCCCCCAAATTGAACTTGCTGACAACCACCTCATTCAGCTTCCTATAGAAAGAGTCAAAGGACTCATCCTCACTCATTTTGAGCTCCTCAAACCGAGTGGTCAGCATTTGCAACTTGGTGTCTTTCACTTTCTTCGTGCCTTCGTAGGTGGTTTCCAATATCTCCCATGCTTCTTTGGCAACGGTGATGTGGGAGATCCTATGAAATTCATCTGGAGACACACCACAGAAAATAGCATTTAAGGCTTTACTGTTAGCATTAGATGCAACGAGTGCTGCCTTATCCCATGTGGATTTGGCTGCCTCAGGTCTGGTCCAACCACTCTCAACAGCATCCCAAACAGATTCATCAATAAAGCACAGAAATGCTCTCATGCGAACCTTCCAAAAAGCATAATTACTACCATCAAAATATGGAGGTGCATTTAGGGATTGAGATCGATCCATCTCAATAGGGAGTCAAGGATCACACAATGGTATTGAAACCAATAGAAGTGTACCCGCTCTGATACTAATTAAAAGTTCAAATAGTGTAAAAACACCCTTGAACGTTTAGACCCCCAATTTACAAATTAACCAATTCAAGCTTTATGTCAAACAACTAGTGTGCGGAAAATGAACATAAGCTATAATGTAGAATTGGAAAAACTATCTAAGCCAAATTAAAATCACAACCCAAAGCAGATAATAAAAGGCAAAGATAAAAGGGAAGGAAGATGCAAACACAAAGACAACACGCGATGTGTTATCGAAGAGGAAACCGAAGCCCTCGGCGTAAAACCTCTCCGCCGCCCTCCAAGCGGTAAACAATCCACTAGAAAATGTAGTTGGGATACATGGACAGCAATAGACCCTCCAAGCCTAATCTACCCAATGCACCTAAGCCCTCCAAGCTTCTTGCTCCAACGAGGTTGCGCCGAACCTTTTTCTTTTCTAGCTTCCCGGATTTCGCTACTAGACCATAGCATCAACCAATGAAGATTGGTTCCTTCCTAACTGCTTCCCAGAACACCAAACAACCCTCTCACAGTAATGGATATGGTGAGAACAAGGTTTTGGTAAAAAGCCTCTCAAGGATTTGGCAATGGAGAGGAAGAGAGTTGAGAAATTTGAAGAGACACTTATGTAAAGATTGTAGATGAATCAATCTTGTTTTACTCTAGGGTTTCTCTCTCAAAATTCTCTCTGGAAGCTCTCTCTCATTTGTGGGTATAAGGGGTATTTATACTGAGGTGAGAGGAGAATGTGAAACGTCAGGTTTTTCAAAACAGGGCTGGCTCGCGGCTTGGCCTCGCGACTTGACTGAGTCGCGAGATCCAGTCGCGAGATAACCGTATGGCCAGTTGTCTTGTTTTGTCCTGTAGTGCTCCAGCTAGCATGACTGTTCACCTTCTGGCATGCTTGGCACGTGTGCTGCGTCTGGCGGCTTGCAGCCACGAGTCACCCGCGAGATCAAGCCGCGAGTCTCTGTTTTCTTGCACACTCTTGAGCAATCTTCACTCTATCTCACTCACTACCCTTACAACAAGCCCACCTAAATACAGGGTTACTAAATGCTGAAATATAAGCAAATTTGACACGAAATAAAGCCAATTAGATGGTTGAATAAATTCAACCTTACAGACGCAATAGGCTCTAGTATTCATTATAAAAGGCCAAGAAGTCTTGTTGTTTTAAACCATCTGTGCCAAATTTTCTTGTAATTCAGCATGTAGAAACTCTGTATTTAAGTGAAAATAATGTAAGGGTTGTGTGTGAGAGAATGTGAAGAAACTCAAGATGTGTGCATTCAAAGGAATCTCGCGACTAGCAAGTCGCCAAAGTGGCACACGTGTGAAACATGCTGGGAACTAAAGGGTCACGACAACTAGAGCAGCATAGGACAAAAAGTACAATTTGGAGTTTGGAAGAATAAATGGAAAATTTTGAGAAGTATGCCACCCTTTCATATACGTACTCAATGTCACATTATTGTTGCTACAATGGTTCTTCACAATTTCATTAGAGCATATGAGAACAATGACGTTGAACGTTCCAGATCTGCACAGGGCACATATGGACATAGTAAGGAAGGTCATTATGATGTCATGGCACATAAGATCTCAATCTTGGATGAAGCTGAGATGAAAGAGGTTCGTGACAATATCACAGCATCAATATGTAGGATGTGTCCATCGTAGGACTTAAATTGTTACGGAAGTTATATTCCCCTTAATTGATTATGATGACTATTATTTTTGTCACAATAGAAATTAGTGTGGTTGAAAATACCATTAACATTATGGTAATTTTTTTTGTGGGGACCATAACTAATGATTCATAAACTTCAATGTAATACCATTTTTTGTTTTATGGTGATTTATTGTGGGTAAGCAGAATTGATGGCTCACAAAACTTGATTGTAATACCTTTGATTTATGCATTTGTATATATCGTTACATGTGAAACTTATAGGTATTGCAACAGTAGATTTCAAGCTTATAGGGGACTTCTGAATAGACTCCAATCTTATTTGAACAAGAGATAAACTTAATGGATTTTAAGATTGCAACAGTAATTTGTGAGGAATTTAAAAAAATAAAAAAAACAAAAAAAAACAATATCTACCCTGAATTTGTTTTAAAGACACTAAGAACCCTAACTATCAATTGCTAGTAAAGTGTATATAGATAAATAAATATAATGTGTATATATATATATATATATATATGTATGTATATATAGACACACATATACAACAATAGAACTTACAATCTCCATCAACGTGGCCATTAACATCATAGAGCAAATTCAAACATCTCCACATTGTTTTAAGAAGTACAGCTACATACATATCATAAATTGTTACTTGCAATAGTACGATTAACATACAAAACAAATGTAATAATACAAGTCTGTATTATTACATACATACACATCTCATTATGGCAAATACATATGCCTGAATTTGACTTCTCCAAAACTAGTAGACAAGATAAGAAATACTAGAAACATGACCCAGGATACTACTAGAGCTATTGTCAACTTCTTTGCTTTCTCTTCAGAAATCATGCGTGTAGCCTTGGCTCTTTCAGCCTTTCGTTTTGCAACTTGCTCCCTTTCCAATGCTACGGCTGTCAGGGCGTGTCCTTGCTTTGACTCTTCATTGGCAACTTCCATCGCATGCTCTAATCGCTTGAATTTGGCGATAACAATAGGTGTTGTTGCTGCGCCACGCGTACAACAAATGCTGGTGTCTAACCACTTTAAGAACTTGCATGCACGGTCATCATCTTGCACAATATAATACAACACTTAAACAGGAATACAATGAATTGGTTCTTTAATGCATAACACAAATATTTTGCCAATACTTGGATATGATACTTACTGGCGACCAATAGCGACAAGTATAAAACCTGGCGACCAAATGTATGAAGTTTCAGGGAAGTCCTAATGATGCAGTTGTCAATGTCACAAAAATGGCCATCATAACTGGAGAGATAGTTACTCGTTTCTGACATTGACATATCCTGGGCTTGAAAAAGAAAAATAGAGAATAAGGTGCATATGTAAGTAATCAATATAATGGAAGAAATAAGAGAGCTAAATAACATCAACCTAATAAGCAATCTCACTGGTAACAGGTTGAACTGCTAGTTTGCTGCTTAACTAGGAACAATCAAGCAGACCAGATCGAGCCCAAGAGTAAGTACCAATCCAAATCACAAACTAGTTTAATTTACCAAGATTTTTAGTCATTTCTCATAAAAACCTTTTTGAAGGTTTACTCATTTGGTCCTTACCCCTTCTTGTGGATTACTCAATGAACTTTAGCTTATCTGTAATTCTAGAGGTTTTTGCTTTTGATTTCTTCCCCTAACATGTAATGATGCAATTATGTGTAGGATATAGGAGGCGGCACTCAATACCATAGGAAAAGGAAATGAGAAAAACATTGAGGGATTTTATTGGACTCAAAGAGTTTTGGAGCTTACTATTGCACTATTCCCATTTTCAAATTTATTCAGAGTGAGAGAGCTTGAAGAAATCAATTGGATAAAGATCCATAAAGGGGATTAAAAAAAGTCCCTCATTCTTTGTCCTCTTCAGGAGCTGGGACAATCCTTTTCTATGTATAATGTGTGAAAAAGCTTTGTTTTAGACCATATGTTTACATACACAGATAGTAATAAATTATGTTGTTGCATGCGTGAGACTTTTTACTACCATAATGTTGCAGTTAACGAAAGAAAATCTAGAATACTAATCAATTGCTATGAATTGAAAAACTAGACGAGAATCGTAAGAGCAGAATTTGTAATTTAATCCTTTTTTTTAATTGGTATGTTAATCACACAGCCAAAAGGTCATTGCCTTTTCAAGTTTCCAATTCAAGAAAGAAAATGCTACTGTGAAAATGTATGTGCTAACAGCCCACAAGAGAATGAAGACAAGAAGCAGCCTATTCAATCGGTGCAAACGGAATAAGGAAGGGAAGGCATATCCAATGTAGCCAAAATATACAAGTAATCCAAATGCACATAAACTTGCAAAATGGAAACTCCAAAAAGACAATGCAAACAAGGAAACCTGTCAAAATTCCCACCATAGTTTTTATAAACGATTTGACATAACTAGACTCAAAATGCTTGTAGAAATTAAAATATCAAGCACATTGCACAAACATCAAAATAGAAAATTAAAGTAGACTATATACCTTATAGTATGAGCATATTCAAGGAAGGAAATTTATACAATTTTTTTCTTATAAATTATAAATGATTGCATTAAACCAAAAAAGAATTACATAAAAGAAACCAATAGAGTATACTGTTCGTATACCCAAAAGGATTTTTAGATCAAGTTACAAATGTAATGAGTCAATAAAATCACAATATTGTTTGAGGTCTACTTGCATCCAAAGACAGCCAATAAAACAAAGATCTGGCAAACTAAGATTTTTAAGTCTCGACATAGATAATTCATAGTCTTCAAGTGAAAGTTCAAAAACGTGTATAAACACCTTTGAACGTTTAGACCCCCAAATTACAACTTATCCAATTCAAGCAATATGTCAAACAACTAGTGTGCGGAAACTTAATATATGCTATAATATGGAATAGGTAAAAACTATCTAAGCCAAAACAAAATATAATCCACAGCAGATAATAAAAAGGCAAAGATAGAGAGGAAGGAAGATGCAAACACAAGGACAACACGCGATGTGTTATCGAAGAGGAAACCGAAGCCCTCGGCATAAAACCTCTCCGCCGCCCTCCAAGCGGTAAACAATCCACTAGAAAATACAGTTGGGATACATGGACAGCAATAGACCCTCCAAGCCTAATCTACCCAGTGCACCTAAGTCCTCCAAGCTTCTTGCTCCAACGAGGTTGCGCCAAACCTATTTCTTTTCTAGCTTCCCGGATTCCGCTACTAGACCGTAGCATCAACCAATGAAGATTGGTTCCTTCCTAACTGCTTCCCAGATATCCAAACAGCTGTCTCACAGTGATGATGATGGTGAGAACCAGGTTTGGTATAATGGCCTCTCAAGGATTTGGCTATGGAGAGGAAGAGAGATGAGGAATTTGAAGAGACTCTAATGTATAGATTGTGGGTGAATCAATCTTGTTTTTCTTTAGGGTTTCTCTCTCAAAATTCTCTCTGGAAGCTCTCTCACAATCGTGGGTAAAAGGGGTATTTATATTGGAGTGGGAGAGGAATGTGAAACGTCAGGTTTTACAAAACAGGGGTGGCTCGCGGCTTGACCTCGCGGCTTGACTAAGTCGTGAGATCCAGTCGCGAGATAACCGTATGGCCAGTTGTCCTGTTTTGTCTTGTAGTGCTCCAGCTTGCATGACTATTCACCTTCTAGCATGCTTGGCACGTGTGCTGCGTCTGGCGGCTTGCAGCCGCGAGTCACCCGCGAGTCCCAGCCGCGAGTCTCTGTTTTCTTGCACACTCTTGAGCAATCTTCACTCTATCTCACTCACTACCCTTACATCAAACCCACCTAAATACAGGGTTACTAAATGCTGAATTACAAGCAAATTTGGCACGGAATAAAGCCAATTAGATGGTTGAATAAATTCAACCTTACAATCTCCCCCTTTGGCTATTCCGTGACAAAACCCTAAAACAGACTCTAGACTTAACATGTGAGTTGGGAACAGTTGAACAAAACTCACTCACACCTAACTCTACAAGCTGTGAAGCAGTTGGATCATATGAACATAATACTCCTGAAACACAACAATACACCATGATCATTGTAGGCAGAAAATCATAACATGCATATGAAACAGGCAATATGTGATCAAGCAAAGATGGAGTTAAGACACAAACCATGGCTTGATCAACCAAGTGAACACCACAAAGTAGTGATCACAGTGCTCATTCACACTTGGAATGAACACAAGGACATACAAGTTAACAAGCACAAGGCAAGACACTTGTATGTTCAACACTCAACCAATGCATAGTACACAAGGTATATGCATCTAGGAACAATCCTACAAGGGCACAAGAGTGACAGTACATAGATCAAAATGCAAGACATTTAGATTGAAGTACTGATTTCAACATAGCATAAAGGCTACATAAAGCAAGGTACATACCATAAAGCCTACAAACTATGCATAAAACAAAAACCCTAAAAGCTTACAAAAGCACATGGGTACAGCAAAAAGAATCCTGAATAACATCATCAAAATATGTTAAAGTTTACACCAAAAGTATAGATAAGAGTTAGGAACAACTATACACCAAAAACACGGTGTATCAAACCCATAAAAGACAAGTTTAGAGAATAAGACTTAAAACAAAAGTATGGCAAAAGTATGTGAGAACTCCCCCTATCACTATGCACACTTATGCTCACTTCCCTTTGAACTTTCTCCCCCTTACTGAATGCTCTCCCCCTTTTTGGCACGAATAGCTAAAGGCTCTCGTCCAACCTTTGTTGAATAGCATCTAGCTGATTCTCCATAGTCTCAAGACGCATTTGTACATGGTTGTTTGTGGAGTAGAGAAGTGTCACAATCTCATCAATGCGTTTCTGAATATGCTCAAGTACACTGCCCACTCTATCAGTATGAGGAGCAGTCTGTGCTTGTGGAATACTAGCCTGTGAAGCTTCAGGAGCAGCACGCGAAGTAGATGTGGTATGTGCAGGTGTCTCTGATTCAGGGGCAGATGGAGTAACCGGAGAGATGTGAGCACTCCTTGGTGTTTTAGAGGAGTGACTTCTGCTAGCTTGAAGAGTGAACATGGAAATAGGACGCTGACGGGACAACATCTTTCCATCTGCAGGGGGAATAATGCCTTCACGAAGAATGAGCTTCATGATAAGACTGCAAAATGGGATGATTCCTCGAGCTGCAGTTCGACAAGCGGTCTTCCTCAAGGTGTAGTAGATGTGAGCACATATATCAATGGAGGCTCCTGTAATAAGATCACAAAGGAATAGAGCTCTCCCAAGATTGATGAATGTAGTGTTGGACAGTGGGTAGAGATTGGTGAACATGATCAACTTCAGAATGGTCAGCTCTGGTGCAAACTTTGCGGTGCTGATGGATGTTCCTGCACTTGATACTTCATGATCGGATCCTAGGATTTGTAGAATTTCTCCAACCTCTGGAGTTCGTTCATTGTAAGGAGTTAGATCCACATTCTGAGGTCTGGTGATGCCGAGAAGATCTGCGATGGAGTTCGGAGTGACGATAAACTCCTTTCCTCTGACCCAGAAAGTTAGTTCAGCTCCAAGATCAGTTGTATTGGAGAAAGCTTCCTTAACCAGTTCATCCATTGGATCGTCAAAGTTCCCAAACAAGTTTGCCCAATCTCGTTTCTCAAAGATTCGAGGGATAAAAGTGGTCCCTAAGGTGTTAAACTCCACCACCCGTTCCACTATAGTAGTTGACTTGTCAAAAATGTTTGAGTAGACGTGTGAGGTAAGCGGAGTTTTGAACCTATCCTCATTGGGTTCTTGAGATGCCTGTGATGATAGTCGAGTCCTTTTAGCAACTGGTGTTGCTGGATCGTCAGCAACAATGTCCTTTCCCCTGGAAGATCGACGAGAACAGGCCCACAGCAAAGAACCAACAGCAGTACCACACAAGATAAATGTCAACAAGATTCAGTGCTAATAGAGGGAAAAAAAATTCCAACACATAAATACAAACTGAAGATAGTGCAGACCCAACCAAACTTCCAACAATACAAAGGAGCACAAAATGACAGGTGCAGCAAAATGATGACAGAGCACAAAGGCATAGAGAGACAAAACAACTAACAAAACTGTCAATGAGATAGGTTACCATGACCATGATATACAAACAGATACAACATTCGAACATTAAGAACTGATATCATAAAACACTCCACAAGAGATATGAACATGGGAAAAAATTTCAAAATGAAGTAACAAAGCATCCAAACTAGAGCACATGGATGAGAGACACACATTATGATATCATAAAAACTCAGTAGCCCAAAACCGAAATCCAACATCAACACTCAAGCAAGTGCAATGAGCAAGGCAAATAAGTACCAAACCCATTTACTAAAAGGTTTTCAGTCTAAACAATAGGCAAATATCAGAACAATGAAAAAAAGACATTGTGACCACTCAACATGAAAATAGATGAGAACAGTATCAAACATAACAAGCCATACCCATCACACAAAGAGAGAAATATATCGAACACAATATCAATCCAAACAGTAACAAGAATAACCATGAAATAGGGAAAATGAGATTGAGAAAACAAAACCCATACCTTTTCTTGGTGATTTGGACAAGAAATAAAGCACCAATGAAATTTGAAAATGGATTCTCGGAGTGTTTGGGAAGGAGATAGTTTAGAGAGAAGATGAACAGTTCACAAATGTTCGAGGGAAAACTGAAAAACGCTTTTAAAAACTGTCCCTATTTTTGCCAAACACGCGTTTTTCGCGACTGAGGTGAGTCGCCAGCAAGTCGCCAGGTTGAGCCGCCAAGACCCTCAAAGGAAAAATTTTGAAAAAATTTTTCTAAGTGTTTTTCGCGACTGGAAGGTCTACCCGCGAGGGAGTCGCGAGCTGAGCCGCGAAAATCTCTGAATAACCTCGCGACTGGACCTTTCACTCGCGAACAAGTCGCCAAAATGGACCCGCGAACATGCGACTGAGGTTCGCGACTTGACATACCCGCGACTAAGCCGCCAAAACAGGGCAAAACTGGATTTTTGAAATTTTCAGATTTTTCAACAAAATACTTTCCAAAAACACCTAAAACACTCAAAAATCCTTTTGTGCTTGAAACAACAAAGATTGAGCATGTGAAAAACATATTTCATCAAGTACAATTACACAAATGATTATGGTATTCTTTGAACATAAACTTGTGTGTTGTGTGTGGATATCAACAATGAGATAGTCCTTAGTCTAATGTGAAGCTTCAATGATCAATTCAACCAAGGCATACACAATTAGCACTAGATCATGTGATCTATCTCACTTATAGAAATATGTATATATGACCTCCCACAAAACTTGATAACATGACTTGGAGCTTTACATTTGACTCCACTTTCAATCATAACATTTGATCTTTTTGATCCTTTTGAGACAACACCTCTCATTGTGAGAGAGAAATTTGATAAATCTCTTTAAGAAACAAGCCTTTGGCCTTTTGAATAAACATTTCTCTTTAATTTTTGGTCGCTTTCCCTTTTTCCTTGTCGAATACTAGTATGTGCGACAGGCTTTTGCAGCTCAATATCTCTTTTCATTTGGAGATTTACATTTGGTGAGCTCTTTTTAGCAAAAACAAAAATAAAGAGTGGGAAGATATATAGACACAAGTCTATGCATGTCTCAAGATCAACAAAACCATTCACTAATCATTCATGACAAGTTTGAAGATCTATTTACAACAATCACAAAGATTTCAAGATTTCTCCCACAGAGATATGAGTGCAAAGAAACAAGCAATGCTCGAAAATGCACAAAGCCATTAGCACAAAGGTATAAGGCAAAACATGTTTTGAGACAAAAACTCAACAATGTCAATCAAACTTTTGACTTTCTAATTTTTTATGTGATTTTTGGATTTTTGACACATAAGAAGAAAAAGATTGATCAAAAACAAAAATATGCACAAGTAGACAAGCAAACAAACAGCAGCAAAAACAGCAAGCAAACAAACAAACATCGTCACAAAACATAGGAAGTATTAATGCATGGACATGTTGTAATGCTTATGCATGAGTACCCTTTTTCACCCACACGTCACTTGCGTTTGGGGTGATTTCCTTATAGGATTGGGTACGGGAGTTAGGGCTTTCAAACCTTCGTGAGAAGCTTCCAAGCAGTTGGTGAATGCACCAATCATCTTCATCACGTTCATCATTCCGGGATCACCATTCTGATCTCTAGATTGATCACCTGCCCAATTTCTTCTATCATTTCTAGGTCCTCCTGACCTTTGAGGAGTTGCACTGTTCTTTGCTCTCAGCTTTTGGCAATTTGGTCGGGTATGTCCTTGAAGTCCACAATGATGACACACATAAGTTGATCTAGGACCTTTTTGTGGTCGTGGACGAGATTTGGCACGAGATTCAGACCTGCCCACATATTGATTACAGGAATTCAGCAACCGTTCGTTCCCCACATTTCTCTTCTCTTCTATCTTGGGCTTCTCAGCAGTAGGACCAACATCAACTGGATCTTTAGCCTTAACAAACTTCACTTCTTTAGTGACATTTCCAGATGAGCTACTTCCTCCAGTATATCCCAATCCGGATTTGTCTGAAAAGCTCTTTTGAGATGAGATAACATCATCTAGCTTCTTGGTGGTGACCCTCTCTATTTTAGCATTTGCTTGCACAACCTCATTCTCAAGAAATCTCACTTTTGTGTAAGTTTCGGACAACTCACCATTCAAAGTTTCTATCTCGCATTTGGCCTCCCTATATCGGATTAGGAGACTTTTGTAGTCCTCCTCTGCCTTCTTCATTTTTCTCACAGCAGCCTTGGCCACCCTTGTGTACTCACCCGACTTCTCCAAGAGTGAGTTATAATTCTCTTGAAGATTTGCTGTGCTTTCATCTTGTTCAGCATCTGATTCTTCAACAATTCCTAGTGATTCATCATCACTATGTTCTCCAAGGTCTTGTACAAGCAAATTCAACTCATCTGAAGACTCAACATGAGCAATGGTCATAAAAGCTGAATAGTTCCCCTCTCCATCATAGCTCTCTTCAGATTCTGAGTCAGACGAATCCGAGTCACTCAATGTCGTGGCATACACTTTACCTTTCGATTTCAAATAATTCGGACATTCCTTCTTAAAATGTCCATGCCCGTTACATTCGAAGCAAGTGACACCTTGTATAGGTTGGGATTCTTTTCCATCTTTCTTTTTGAATTCCCTTTTCTCCCTTCCAGAACTTTGGAATTATCTTCTATCATCAAATTTGCCATTATTTTTTAATTTCAAGAACTTTCTGAAATTTTTGACAAGGTATGCAACATCTTTGTCAACCACATCGTCTTCCGATGAGTCATGGACTTCTACCTTCTCATTAATGGTCTTAAGAGCAAGAGATTTACTCTTCCGTTGGTTGGGCAGTGACATCTCATAAGTCTGAAGAGAACCAACCAGCTCTTGGACTTTGATGTCATCTAGGTCCTTGCTCTCTTCAATCGCTGTCACTTTAGCACGAAAACTTTCCGGCAATGATCGAAGGATCTTCCTTACGATTTTAGAATCCTCCGTTTTCTCCCCCAAATTGAACTTGCTGACTACCACCTCATTCAGCTTCCCATAGAAAGAGTCGAAGGACTCATCCTCACTCATTTTGAGCTCCTCAAACCGAGTGGTCAGCATTTGCAACTTGGTGTCTTTCACTTTCTTCGTGCCTTCGTAGGTAGTTTCCAATATCTCCCATGCTTCTTTGGCAACGGTGATGTGAGAAATCCTGTGAAATTCATCTGGAGACACACCACAGAAAATAGCATTTAAAGCTTTACTGTTAGCATTAGATGCAGCGAGTGCTGCCTTATCCCATGTGGATTTGGCTGTCTCAGGTCTAGTCCAACCACTCTCAACTGCATCCCAAACAGATTCATCAATGGAGCACAGAAATGCTCTCATGCGAATCTTCCAAAAAGCATAATTACTACCATCAAAATATGGAGGTGCATTTAGGGATTGAGACCTATCCATCTCAAAAGGGAGTCAAGGATCACACAATGGTAATGAAACCAATAACAGTGCACCCGCTCTGATACCAATTGAAAGTTCAAAAACGTGTATAAACACCTTTGAACGTTTAGACCCCCAAATTACAACTTATCCAATTCAAGCAATATGTCAAACAACTAGTGTGCGGAAACTTAACATATGCTATAATATGGAATAGGTAAAAACTATCTAAGCCAAAACAAAATATAATCCACAGCAGATAATAAAAAGGCAAAGATAGAGAGGAAGGAAGATGCAAACACAAGGACAACACGCGATGTGTTATCGAAGAGGAAACTGAAGCCCTCGGCGTAAAACCTCTCCGCTGCCCTCCAAGCGGTAAACAATCCACTAGAAAATACAGTTGGGATACATGGACAGCAATAGACCCTCCAAGCCTAATCTACCCAGTGCACCTAAGCCCTCCAAGCTTCTTGCTCCAACGAGGTTGCGCCGAACCTATTTCTTTTCTAGCTTCCCGGATTCCGCTACTAGACCGTAGCATCAACCAATAAAGATTGGTTCCTTCCTAACTGCTTCCCAGAAATCCAAACAGCTGTCTCACAGTGATGATGATGGTGAGAACCAGGTTTGGTATAATGGCCTCTCAAGGATTTGGCTATGGAGAGTAAGAGAGATGAGGAATTTGAAGAGACTCTAATGTATAGATTGTGGGTGAATCAATCTTGTTTTTCTTTAGGGTTTCTCTCTCAAAATTCTCTCTGGAAGCTCTCTCACAATCGTGGGTAAAAGGGGTATTTATACTGGAGTGGGAGAGGAATGTGAAACGTCAGGTTTTACAAAACAGGGGTGGCTCGCGGCTTGACCTCGCGGCTTGACTAAGTCGCGAGATCCAGTCGCGAGATAACCGTATGGCCAGTTGTCCTGTTTTGTCCTGTAGTGCTCCAGCTTGCATGACTGTTCACCTTCCAGCATGCTTGGCACGTGTGCTGCGTCTGGCGGCTTGTAGCCGCGAGTCACCCGCGAGTCCCAGCCGCGAGTCTCTGTTTTCTTGCACACTCTTGAGCAATCTTCACTCTATCTCACTCACTACCCTTACATCAAACCCACCTAAATACAGGGTTACTAAATGCTGAATTACAAGCAAATTTGGCACGGAATAAAGCCAATTAGATGGTTGAATAAATTCAACCTTACATCAAGCATCATCCTATTTCTCTCCCACTAAACTCTCCACAATAAGCAAAGAGGAATAGCACTCCAAACTCCACTCTCAAATGCCTTTGAACTCTGTCAGCAACACTTAAGCCCTCCTTTCACTGTCTAAGGCATCATCCACTCACACCCAAAAACTACAATGAAATCCCATAATTCCATAGCCATAGGCAATTAAATAGCAAATTATCCACATTTTCAAAACTTATCCACCTACTAGCAGAGATGGTGGCAGGTTAGTCGCTGGCAACTTTGGATCCAAGGTGTTTTTCTTTTTTATTGCTAAGTTACATGGTGGGTCTAGAACTAACAAGCTCACTCTCCGCCTTGTTTTTACAGAGAGAGAATCAGATATTTTCCAATCTCAATCTACAAAATGTAGGTCCATAAATATGTAAATACATTAACAAATCTCATTGCTAAACAAAAAACAGAGCTGATCATAAAGCTAAGTCTGAATCTTAAGCAAAAAGAACCCAAAAAAAAAAAAAAAAAAAAAAAAAACCCGGTAGATCCACATCTCCGTTTATAGCTTTGATCATCACGCGTTTCAAACAACAATCAAAGTATTGAAATCCAATTCTCAAAATAGAAAGAAACAAAGAGAAAACACACACACACACACACAAATCACAGTAATGAGAATATTGTGAAAGTAATATGTACTTGTTATTTAGAACACGAAAGATCCACAATTCACAAACTCAAAAACCCATTTACCCAAAAATTAAACAAATGGGTCAGCAAGTGAAATTGGAAGAGGCATGAAATGGGTTTATGGGAAGAGAGGTGTCATGGGTGGGAGAGGAGTGAAATTGGGGAAGAGGGTGAAATGGGTTTATGGAAGGAAGAGTACACGCCGGCGTCAGACTGGGGTTGTCTTCCTCGTGGATTTCTCATCTGAGCTCTTCGCCAGCGTCGGACCGATGTAGGTCTTCCTCATGGATTTCTCTGGTGGGCGTAGAACTCTCTGAAGGCACAGGCATTAGCTAGGGTGGGTGAGGAAAAAAAAAAAAAAAAAAAAAAAAAAAAAAAAAAAAAAAAAACGCAACCCTTTATACTTTTAGCTGAGCTACAGTACTTGTATCAAAAAATAATCATCCGCGTTTTTCACATAGCGTAATATAAAATATAAAATATGTAATCTGATTTATAGGGGCAGAAATCAAACATCATAGCGTAATATAAAATATGTAGACAAATGTTTACAAAAGATAATGTACTTAGATTCTTAATTAATGGATAGCAACTAATATTATTAACCATTCACAAATGAGTGTGAAGTGTTGAAATTAGAGGCACATGTGAGTTGTTACAAATACTATTTTTGGAGTTGTCAATAGCACCACCATTATGATGCAGTTTATATATGCTTTCATATTTTCAATGAAATTGTATTTAAACCCATTTAGACATTTATTTGTCATGATGGTTTCATTCATCTCTATGACTGTGTACTTAAATTTGTGACTGTTAGGTGGGAAAAAAAAACTATGTGCTGAACTGATGGCTTTAACAGATTAATAATAATATTTCTGTCTGCCAATAGGACTGTAATTAATTGTTAAAATGAAATAATAGATTAAATAGAACTCTCTTTTGATATAAAGTTTATCTCTAGGGGGTTGTATTAGGGATTTAATACAAATTCCAATCTTTACCAAAAGCTCAATCGGCATTCAAGGAAACCCCGTTACAAAGCCCATTCTTGGCTTTGGACCAAAACAGAGAAAACATATTAAAATCAGCTGTGTGATCTCAGAGAGAAAATCACTTGTTAGGCCAACCAATTTATATGCGTTTCTAGTTTAGAATAACTGGAATTATAAATTTAGGTAAAAGGCCTAAGTTCAGGATTTATAATTGCAACTGACAGTTATTTTAATTTATAATTGCAACTGACAGTTATTTTAATTTATAATGAAATGACCGGCGAGTAATTAAAGTTAGAGGGACAATTGAAATGGAAATGGATAAACTAGCTTAACAAACTTTTTCATCGTGTTCAAACTCAACTATCATTTCGTTCCTCAAAAGAACTATCTTTCCGTTTAGCTGAGATTTGCTAGTAGTGTCACAAATGGAAAATCCCCATGAACGCAATGGTTTTTTTGACTTGAAGTGTCTAAATTTTGGACTTTCAGAGTATGATGAGCAAATCAATGACGTTAGAGAGTGTAAGAGGAGACACTCTAGAAATTAAAGTTACTTTGACTCTAGGAAGAGAAAGACATCTACGTCCTACTCAGCATCCTCATTTTTTTCAAGGGGCTAATGTGTAGGGTGCCCAATTTGTAAAAGGTAATCGGCCTTCAAGTCCCTTTGTTACTACGAAAAACAACCATCGTTAAGACGTCTTTCATGTGTTGGTCCAAATTTCAAAGAGATAATGGACCTGTCAGGCAGAGTTTTTAGAGAAGTTTAAATTAATTTGGAGATAAATTTTTAAAATTTCTTATACATATTTTTATTAAATATGAATTTTGAAAATCTAATAATTAGGTTGCATATTCCATACGTTTTTAACATGCATGTAAAGTTTCTTTCAAATCAGATGTTATTTTCTCTCCAAACTATTTTAGAAAGAAACTTTTCAAATTTCTCATATATATTTTTATTATAGGTGAATTTTGAAAATCTAACGATTAAATTGCAAGTTTTTTATAATTTTAACATATATATGTAAAATTTCGTTCAAATTGGATAATATTTACTATTTAATCAATAAACTTTATTTATTTTAAGGGAAAAACAATATAAGAAATAAAAACCCTTTTATTTAGAAATAACTTCTTAGATAAAAATAAATTGCATTCTACCAATGATGAGTTTGAGAGTCAGGTTACACAATAAGAAGATCACACCCAGTACACTTAATGGTCCTTGACTAAGAGAGAGAAGGTGATGTTACTTTTAACACCCCCCCCCCCCCCCCCCCCCCCCCCAAAAAGTGATATTACTATTTAATTAATCATTTGATAAACACAAAATTATTATTCAAATTTATTACATCAGCCCAAACAAGTAGTAATTTTTATGGCTTGGTGATCTAAAACTAATCACATAAAAAAATGGTAATAGTAGAAAGGAGAAAGTTTGACTATAAAGTTGGTTGTAACTATTGGTTATAACTCTATTCAATATATTTTTATTGGATGTGAATTTTGAAAAATTAACCATTAGAGGATAACATTTCTTTATTATATTCTTCATTCTTGCAAAATTTCTAGAAAATAAAAAATCAATAGTTATTGCATTAATCAAATGTTTAAATTTCAAGTTTTTGTAGGCTAAAATTATGCATAAAAATAAATTTATAGATCAAATAATGAATAACATTCAATTGACACGAAATTTGACATGCGTATTACGAATATAAAAAGCATACATTTCAACGGTTAAGATTTTCAAAATATGTAGTCTATGTTAATTTCTTCTAATATAAAAATGAATTTATAATTAAATTTATGAAGTTGAAAGCAAGTGCAAATAATTAATTAGATCCGAGTTATTATGTGAAGCATTCTTAAAGTCACTTACTACTGTTGTTTTGAGACTTTAGAAGCTAAATTTATGTCAAGTAGGGATTTTATTTTTAAGGAAGTGTGTCGGGATCATATTTTAACAGAGGTGGAGCCTATTTTGATAAAATCGTTTTCAGACAATAAATTTTGGTTCTGGCAAGGTAGAAACAGGGAGACCTGTTGAACATGGATGCGGTTCTAAACAACTTATACAATATGAATAGCCTAAAGGTCCACTTTAATTAAGGATTAACTATGGCTCACAATCACATTAGCAAGAAACAAAGCCTAATTATCATTTTGGCTAGAGTTATATCCCATAACAAAAAATAAGTCTAAAAATATTGTTCGTATCACGTTCCCAAAATTCTCACTTTTAGGAGTTTTGGCCAAAGAATTGACAAGTAGCCTTTACCCAATTAGTTTATGGAGAAACACATTCTCAAACTCAAACAAGACCAAAAATACGTTTGGACTTTGGTACCACAAAAAAAACAAAACCGTAATTTTTTTAATCCATTGAAGTGGCATTTTCTTATTAGTATATAATAATAAAAATAATATTCGTAATGAGCTTACATTGAAATGACGTTACACCAACCACAAATTTCAACTTCAGCAAATTATGAAAAAAAAAAGTTATGAAATTGTTGTGCAGATAAGCTTACTTAGCCTTCACTGTTTCTGTCCATTTGTCAATAGAATATGAGGGAAACTATACTAATGCCATTAGTTCAATTCCTAAACGTTGAGTAAGCCGTAGTTGCTGCAACCATGCCATTCATGACTCATGAGCGCTATTCCAAGACTTCTTACTTTTACATAAGTGAAGTGATTTATCAATTTGATTATTCTTAAATTTCCAGTGTAGGTCGGAGCTTTCTAATTTCATTTTTTTTTATCGTATAAATAATTTAGTGTGTATATATATATATAACGGTATTTGAAAAAGTTACACATTTTTTATAGCATAAATTTGTAAAATATCTAATAGTTAAAAAAGATAAAGAGTAATATTAGAGATACAAAAAATTTTACAAACTGCTAATGTAGTGAGTAGTTATTGGTAAATGAAAATGTGATGTTAATGATGGGTCTAGATGAAAGTCAATAAAAAGTTGGGTACGTCAACAGTTTGTAAAAATGTTATAAAATAATTTGTGGTCGTAGCACTACTTAAAGATAAGAGTAATGTTATAGGCACAAACTATTTTACAACGTTTTTACAAAATGTTGATATAATCAACCTATTATTAGTTTTTATCTAGGCCCACCATTAATATCACCTTTTCATTTACTAATAATCACTCACAACATCAACACTTTGTAAAAAAATTTGTAAAATAATTTGTATCTCTAGCATTATTCTAAAGATAAGAGTAATGCTACAGGCACAAACTATTTTACAATATTTTTACAAAATGTTGATGTAGCCAACCTCTTATTAGTTTTCATCTAAACCCACCATTAATATCATCTTTTCATTTACCAATAATCACTCACCATATAAGCACTTTGTAAAATTTTTGTAAAATAGTTTGTATCTCTAACATTATTCTTGTTAAGATCATATTTTATTGTAATTAGCTAATCCTTTGACAAAATGCACTTTATTTGTAATTGAGTAGATATAAGATGGGTTTAGTACTTCAAGAAACATGTTGTTCAAGTCAAGTATTAAAGACATAAAGATTGGTCCAAGAAACAAGCGAAGAAAAGTTGTTCATTAAATCTCGACAGATAGCTCTATAGATGCCTGCTACCAAGACTTAATGTGAAGCTCGATAGAGAGCTCGACAGCAGCTCGATCTATCGAGACTTGCAATTTTCAGTTTTCCAGATTTGAAATTCGACCCAACTTATGTAATTGTTTTGGGTTTTTTTTTTCTCACAATCCTAGACATATATAAGACTTATTTTTAAAAGCCGTCACATATGGATATAGAGACCAAGAGACTTATTTTTTCTGTGAGAAGTTACTGTGTTTGTACGCCATAGGGTTTTATAACCAAGTGCTTCCAGATCTTCATTGTTGATGAAGTGAAGAACTTTGCAGCCAACAACATCCGTTCAAGTTGCTGGAGTTAGTCACGTACTGAGATCCATGCAAAAAGTTAGCCACAAATTGGAGGTTTGTGCATCAAGAGAAAAAATGCTACTACAAGATCAAGTCCAATTAGGTATTGGAGCAAAGATTTAACTATAGGTTGGTATTTCGGGATAGACAAAGATAGTTGGTAAGATTCTTTATACTTGTAACCGCTTGATTGTTGATTAGTGGATTCTTAGGAGAAGTGGCCTTAAAATCACCCAGTGAGATTTTTGTCTTGCGAGGTTTTCCCCATTTGTTAACAAATCATCGAGTAAAATTTATTTTCTACTGCATTTAGTATTTTTGGTGATTTTTGGTGCCTTCATGATTTGCATGCAATTGAACCTAATTAATCAATTTGGATAATTGAATTAATTAACCGGTATCAAGCTACCTTAACCCAACAATTCTAAAGATAAGAGCAATGCTATTGGTACAAACTATTTTACAACATTTTTACAAAATGTTGATGTGGCCAACCGCTTATTAGTTTTCATCTAGACCCACAATTAACCTAATTCCAAAGCGTATATCCTCTCTCTCTCATTGGTTACAACAACAAGCGTCTTTGCTCAAAATTCCACAAACATAATACATCATGAGCTAAAGTCGACTCAACCATATTACGGTTTTCCTTTATTTAAGTTTGATAACTATCTAAATATTTGGCATACTAAGCCAAAAGGTGAGCTGGACGATTGCCATCTCACTCAACATGGAAAATTTCCACATATCTAAAATCTTGCAATTTTGCTCTAATCCTGCCTATAATATTGTCAATAGCAACTGGAGCTTCACTAGTTCCAATTAACGCATCAATAGCTATCTTAGGGTTATTCTCAAGCACCATATCTCATAGCCCTACATCCCAAGCAAAAAGAACCCCTTCCTCCAATGCTTTTACTTCAATATAGGACCCAGAGGGATTGGTAAGTTTTTGCTTAAGCCTGCCTCTACTTGCCCTTTGTAGTCTCGAATAATAACCCCAACTCCTGCAAACTGTGTATTAAAAAAAGTAGCCCATCATTATTAGTCTTATACCATGACTGGGCTAGGGGTATCCACTGATCTATATATATATATATATATATATATATCATTGGTTTCATGGCAAGCTAACTTGAAGTTAGCCATTTGAAACTCCTCCAGTAAGTACTTGGCCTTCCACAAAATTTTAGCTGCTGACTGTCAGTTTTACCTTGTCTCACTGCATTCCTATTAAACCACATACACCGTGCCACTGTGATGACTAACCCCAACAAAAAAAAAAAAGTATATTACTAATACTTAATTCCTACTTTCATTCTGAAACTTTGTAACATAAATATAATACCACCAAGTAATTTTAGTTTATTCTTCAACTTGTGTAAAAGGCCTTTGTCCGCAATTTCTTAAATTAAAATTCGGTATTATCCTTTGGATAGGTGTTATATGATGTGTAACATCTTCCTTGTATATAATCGAGTTTCTGAGTCCTAAATCTTTCATTCAAGACTTTTTCTTCCGTAATTAGTCTAGAAGCCTTGGAAAATTCTTTTGTTAATTAAGTAATTAAAATAAATTAGATTTTAGATGATCAATCATACACTTAAAAAAACCAATAGATAGTGTCTACTCTTAGATTAAAAATTAAATAAATAAAGAGGCTCACTTGCACATAAATCATCCAAGTGTTGCCAATACACACACGTCACTCTCTTAACATACAGAAAAAGTTGGGGTAGGCAAGTGGGTCACAAAAATCTGGTGTCCACTAGACCCAATGATGAGATACAAAATCTCACAAATTTTGGTTAGCAATAAATTGTCTTAGTTAAATTTCGACCAAAATTCTGTAATGTACCCAGTCGGCTTGTGCGAGTCTTTGGCATCAACCGTGGGAGGGTGTCCTAGGAAATACACTTTTGGTGCTTTTCGTTCTGCTGAGAATAATATTCGTAAAATCTTAATTTCCTTGGATGAGAATCACGGGTCCCGATTGAGATATGTGATAAGATGTCAATATTAAGAAAAGTTAGAATCTTTACGAGAATACATAATGCAAACGTGACTTTTTGTTCTTCTATGTAAAATAGAAAACGATTCGATCTACTCATTGAGATAGTAGTACCAAGAAGCATAACTGCATGTCAATATACTCATAAGCAACAGAGCAAACTACATACACTAAAACGGGTAGAGTACACAACATGAACATAGCTCAATGCTACTAGTAACTGTTCCACGTATAGAACATTGACTGACATGAAAGATAACATAAGTTGTAGCTCTTATTTTCTAAACATTTAGCTATGCATTCAGTTGGCAGTTGGGGGTTTGTGTGGTGGCTTCTCTCCTTTACCCTTTGGTGGCTTGTGTTCTGGGAATGGTTTTCTCTCTCCATCTTCAAGTGGGGTTGGTGGCTTGTGTTTTGGTGGCGGCTTCTCTCCTTTACCCTTTGGTGGCTTGTGTTCTGGGAATGGTTTTCTCTCTCCGTCTTCAACTGGGGTTGGTGGCTTATGTTTTGGTGGTGGCTTTGCTCCCTTGGGAGGAGGTTTGCCATCAATGGAAGAAGACTCCAATAAAAGGTGTCCAGGGTGATGATCATGTGGTGGTGGCTTCTCTCCCCTACCCTTTGGAGGTTCATTACCTCGGCTTGGTGGTTTGTGTTCTGGGAATGGCTTCTCTTCCCTGTCGAGTGGGGTTGGTGGCTTATGTTTTGGTGGTGGCTTTGCTCCCTTGGGAGGAGGTTTGCCATCAATGGAAGAAGACTCCAATAAAAGGTGTCCAGGGTGATGATCATGTGGTGGTGGCTTCTCTCCCCTACCCTTTGGAGGTTCATTACCTCGGCTTGGTGGTTTGTGTTCTGGGAATGGCTTCTCTTCCCTATCGAGTGGAGTTGGTGGCTTGTGTTTTGGGGGTGGCTTTTCTCCCTTGGGAGGTTTGTGCTCATATTTGGGAGACTCATGGTGATCAGCCATTGAGGCAGTGCTTAGAAGCACCACTCCAAGGAGCAACACTAGAATGTATTTGCTGGTAGTCATCTTTGGTCTCTGGATGGTTCAAAACAGCAATACTTCTTGGCCTTTTATAAGGGATATTAGAGCCTATTTCGTCAGATCATACGTCATTAAGCATTTAAAACATACCCTACCATAGACACGTACAGTTCAAAATGGATATCTTTTCTTCTTGAATGTGCAATTATTCATGTCAGGGGAGGGGGTCCAATTGGGTTTTCTGAGTTCAAAAGTTTGACAAAGTGCAATGCTTGTTACTTTGTTCCTGGTGAAGGCTAGTAACATAAACGAATTTATCTCTTTGCTTTCCATGCTGATGCAGCGATCTCCTTTGCATGCAATCTTTGAATCTTTTAAGTTTAAGCTCAGTTACGTACCCAATTTTCTTACTTTGATTTTTTTATATCCTATCCTATACATGGATATCATTCCCACCGAAAGGAAAAACATCTATATATTGGTCCGTAATACGTACGTGGTCCACATAAACACCTTAGCGCAAAGTAGTAAAAAAACAGTCGAATCCATGATATATAAAAATTTAGAAAAAGGGTTGGTGTTGTCAAGTGTCTCATACCTCAACTAGTATTTAGTGTAATATTCCGGAAATATTTAGGGTATGTTTAGTTAGGAGGGTGGAAAAGTGGGAAGATAAAAAATGGAGAAATAATGGAAAAGTAGGAAAATAGAAAAAAATTTAGTTTTCCTCATTTGTATTTAGTTGGGAGAGAGAAAAAGTAAAGGAATATAAAACTTTTTTGTTTGGTTGAAAATAAAGTTTGTATAAATTTACTATCATGTCCCTATATAGACGGATACTTTATTAAAGTTTTTTTTAAAAATAGCATAAGAAATTAACCCAATACTGTTTTCTAAAAAAAAAAAGGGAATAAAAACAAAAACCAACCAAAATTAATGAGAAAATAAACATATGATCACCCAAAAAAGAAGAAGAAGAAGAAGAAGAAGAAGAAGAAGAAGAAGAAAGCTAACACATCCAGAAAAAATCAAAGAAAAAAAAAAGCCAACATGTTAGTAACAGAGAAAGAAAAAAAATTAAAGAACTAAAAAAAAAAAAAAAAAAAGCCAACACATTGAAGGTGAAGTCCAAGGTGAGGGGTATTTTCTGAGCTTCCCCCTCCCAATTTTCTCCCTATTATAAGGAGAAAACTTTTTGAAGGAAAACACTTAGACCTCACTATTTATTTTCCTTCCTCTCTACTCAACCAAACACACTTCAAAAAAAGTTTTCCTTTCTATTTTCTCTGCAAAATTTTTCATCCACTCTATTTCACCTCCAAACAAACACATCCTGAATGATCAAATCCCTTCTCTTATAATTATTAAATAATAATAATAATTAAAAAAAAAAAAAGTCAGTGGTTGGTCCCATGGGCCACATGCCCAGCGAAGCTTTTATGAATTTTTTAGTTCTATTATTAATCATCAATTTTTTTTTTTTTTGGTGAAGAATCATCAATTTTTTATCACATGGCAAAATGGCATTGAAGTCCCACATCGTGCGTAGATTAGATATTTAAATACATCCCCCCCAAAAAAAAAAAAAAAAAAAGGATATTTAAATACATGTCGGCACGATAAATACAGTTTGAGCTACATTCCAATAACACTGCAAAAGTTCACAATGGGTTTCCCGAATTCTCACTTAGTATCTTTTTTGATATCATTTATTATTGAAAATTAAAAATTGAAAATGCTATAACAAAATAATTTTTAAATGTGTAAATAGTATCATGAGATCTATTTTTAATGAAAGTTTTACTAAAAAAAAGGTTTGTGGGTCCCATGAACAGTGCATGGGACCCACTGACAGATGCTGGACGCAGCTGAAAAATCATTTCAGTTGCATCCAAACGTTCACTTAGCCTTCATTTGGATAGTGCTGAAACTGCATCTGCATTTCTTTTTTCTTTTTTCTTTTTTTCTTTTTTTGAGAATAGCGTTTCACATTTTTAGATGTGGCTACAGTGCATTTTCAGCAAAATTATGCTTTTTCAATGGGTCCTATGTACTATTCACGGGACCTGTAAGTACTTTATTCAAAAAAAAAAAATTTAAACTGGGTCTCACAGTACTATTCACACATTTAAAAATTATTTTGTTACGATATTTTCAGTTTTCAACAAAATAAACGGTATCTAAACACATCAAAATGACTTTATTACTAGACATCAAACCAGCGGTGGTTAGAAGAGGGATGAAAACAAGTCATGTGACTGACTGAACTCTATAATGCATACCTATTTTAATTGAATATATAGTACTGGCCACCATCAGCTGGCTCAGTGAAGTCTATGAAAACCTTTAATAATCTAACAGAAATCAAACTTATACAAAAGATAATGTAGTAAGCATATATTTCTTTCTTTCTTTCTCTCTCTCTCTCTGTCTTCTTTTTTTTTTTTTTTTTTTTTTAAATTTTTATTTGAAACATAGTAAGCATATCTTAATGGATAGCAAATAATTAACCCTTCACAAATGAGTGTGACTAAAGGCACACTGATCATGTGGCTCATTACATATACTATTTTTTTTTTTTTTTTTTTATGAGAAATGCTGCAAACAAATTATTTTATTGCATTTTTTACAAATTGATATTGTGGCGAATTTTTATTGATTTTTATTTGAGCTTATTACTAACATTACTTTTTTTTGCTTACTAATAACAATTCACCACTTCAACAATTTGTAAAAAAAATTATAAAAAAAATTTTAGCCATAACATTTTTTTTTTTGGACTGATGAATGTGCAATTTTTGAATACCGCTTATTTTGTTGAAACTGAAAAATTATTGCTAAAAGTACTATAGATAAAAGTAAAAATTAGTTGAAATAATATAGTGAGGCTCATCACTTTAAAGTCAAAAAACCATTCCATTCACGGAGATTTTTCCTTTTGTAACATTACTAGCAAATCCCATTCCCAGCTGAACCGAAAGATAGAACTTAATTGTAAACTAGCCACGTGATCGGTGTGAATAATTAATTATTTGCTATTCATTAATGTTCTTGTTACATTATCTTTTTTATACACTTGTCTACATATTTTTTATGACACTTCAAAGTTTAATTTCTGCTCCCAAATCCCATCAGATTATACTAATTTTTTTTATAGACAGTAAATTTAACACAGATCACTTCACTATGCCCAGCTGACGGTGTAAGCACCATTCAATTAAAATAGGTTTGTATTATTATAGTCACATGACTTGTTTGCATCTTTCTTCTAATTACAGAAGCAATGTCTAGTAATAAAGTCGTCGTTTGGTGGGAATCGGAGAAACCATCGGTGCAGTTTTTTATTGTTTTTAGAAAGTAGCCCAGAACTATGCATTTATCTTGCCAACATGTTTATAATCTACATGCGATGTGAGACTTCAATGCTATGTGCAGTGACGGAGTCAGGAGTTTTTTTTTTTTTTTTGGACCAAGTTAAGTATAATGATGTTCTTTAAAAATAAAAATCGATAATTAAATGATAATAATAAATGTAAAAATTTCATTTAAGTTACCGTCACTTTTAAGTTGAATTTGTGCTATTCCATTACGTTAGAACCTCATTTTTCATATATATAAATTGATGTAGCTCTATTTTATATTAAATAATTCCACTTCTTTCTACCAAAAAATTAAGGGTAGTCCCTTGGTGGACTCCACACGTGGACACATGCACATTAGCACTTTATATATTTCAAGAGCAATATTCCCTCATCTCACATGAGAGGTGGGCTCCACAAGTGAGCAATGCTCCCTCCACCCTTTATGTTACAAGAGAAAACACTGCTCTTAGATTATATAATAATTTTTCGCCCTCTTCTAAACAATAAACTGAACAAAAATTAAAGGGATGTTTGGTACAGTTGTTTAAACACTGAAACAAGTATTTTCATAACATTTTTTTAACTCACACGTGTATCCACACCACTTAAAACTGAAAATCTCTAACCAAATGGGCTTGTGACTAGACGTGGCAAAACGGGCGGGTCGGGTCGGGTCAATCGAGTCACAGGTCAAACAGGTCACGGGTCAAAAACGGGTCATTTTTAAACGGGTCAATCGGGTTGCGGGTCGGGTCGGGTTGACCCATATTTTTCAAACAAATTTTTTTTTTTTTTCACTTACAAAATGACTAATATCAAACTTAAAAGACTAAGAAAGAAGAGCAACTCACATTGAGAGTGCAAAAGATCTAGATTTATATTCAACTTCCAACAAAGGCAAAACAACTACATCTTGATTTAATGCATGGAACTTAAGCTGCTAAGCACATATTTTTTCATATACAACTTACAAGCCTTCCACCACCTTTGTCATCAAGTAACCAACTCAAAATTTCTAACAAGCATCTTTTTTTTTTTTTTTTCTTTTTTTTTGATACCAAAAACAGTACAAAGCAAATGACATTAAGAATTTAAGAGTTCATATACAAAGCTGGATTCAACCAGCGAGAAAGCAGAGGCTGAATGTGTTGCCAGTGTAGAAGGGCAGAGGCTGAATGTGTGAAGAATGAAGACTGATTCAATGAAGAAGGGCAGAGGCTGCCAGGCCAGACTGAGGATGGCGCAAGAGATGAGAAGTGGAGGAATGAGGAGAGGAACTCAACTTTCAGCTTTAGCCTTTAGGTTTCAGTGTTTTTTTTTTTTTTTTTTTTTTGACTGAAGGTTTCTGTTTCACTGTTTTAGCCTTTTAGTTTTAGGTTTGTACCGTTTGTAACTTTGTTTGTATAATTAATTAATTCATTTTTGTGGCTTTGGACAATGGAGAATCGGAGTGGACTACAGCTAGCAGCCTAGCAGCAAGCATAAAACATTGAAATTGGATGAGATTTTTTAATTTTTAATGGTTGTGAGACAGCCTTCTAAGCCATTGGCCGGTTGGTCCTTGACTAATTGACTTACCCTTGTCACTTGTGTTGTGTTTGTAGTGAGTCTAGTGACTTCACTGACTTGTCTTGTCTTAGTCTTAGTTGTTTACTGTCAAGCATTGATTGTTTTTTTTTTTTTGGGTAAACTGTCAAGCATTGATGGACGGTTGTGCACTTATGCTTTATTACTACTTTATTAGTTTTGATACTTATGCATAAAGTATCAGGACGTAATTAAAAAAAAAAAAAATTTAGCGAATTTTTTAACGGGTCGGGTCACGGGTTATTCGGGTCGGGTCGGGTTGATCCGCAAAAAAAAATCGGATCGGGTCACGGGTCAATCCGTTTTTATTTCGGGTCAAAAAAATCGAGTTCGAATCAGGTATTTTTCGGGTCAGGTCGGGTCGGGTCAGAAAATTCTGACCCGTATTGCCATGTCTACTTGTGACTGCCAAGTCCAACGTAGAGGTGTTTCTCTTCTTAGCTAGACTCATTTTCTAATCGTTCCTTATATATTTTGGTTAAGTCAAAATAACTTTAAATATTTAAAGCGTGTCTCTTACACTCTAACGTCACTGATTTGCTCATATACTCAAAAAGTCCAAAATCTACACTTCAAGTCATAAAACCATTCCGTTGATGGAGACTTTTCCTTTTGTAATATAATAACATCACTAGCAAATCCCAGCCGAGCGGAAAGATAGTTGAGTTTGTAAACAACGAAAAACTTTAATGAGCTAGTTTATTCTCTTCCTTTTCAGTTGTCCCCCAAATAACTTTGTTTAATCGCTGGCATTTCATTAAAAAACTGTCAGTTGCAATTATCATTCTTGAACTTAGGCTTTTTTGCTAAACTAATTCCAGCAATCAAACTAGAAATGCATAATTTGTTGGCCTCAGTGATTTTCTCATGAAGGAGAGATCACACAGCTATCGGTTTTGAAAGTTATTCTCCGTTTTGCTCCAAAGCCAAGAATGGGCTTCATACTAAATCCCTAATATTACCTTGAATGCTCGAAAATGTGTGAAAACACAAGAGCTATTTAGCTCCCAAATTAAAGTTACGGCTTGATTGATTTTACTCTAACTTAATACTAAGTGCGGAATAGAGTATATGCGAGCGGATAAACAAATAAGCTACTCTAACCCATAAACATTATAACACAACAGTAAAATGAAAGGTAAAAGAGTAGGGAAGAATAATGCAAATACAAGATAATACGCCGATGTGCTATCGAAGAGGAAACCGAAGAACTCGGCGAAAAACCTCTTTGCTGCCCTCTAAGCGGTAATCGATCCACTAGACAATCAGTTGGGATACATGGGTTAGCAAGAGACCCTTCAAGCCTAATCTACCTGATGTACCTAAGCCCTCCAAGCTCTTACTCCAACAAGGCCTCTCGGAATCATGTCTTGTCTAGCTCTCCGGATCCCGCAACAAGCTCCATGTTGCATCTGCCATCCTTAGCTTCTTCCAATGCTTCCTAGCAGCACCAAAACCTCACTGAACACTCTAAAAGGGTGTGGTAAGTGTTTGAGCTATCAACTTCTTAAGGATATGGAAATGGAGAGGTAGGAATTGAGGAAAATCTACAAGCAAATGTGTAGAGATTGTGGGTATAACAATCTCTAACTCTCAAGGTTTGTGGCTAGAGTTTTCTCTCTAAAGCACTCCTCAACATCTGTGGGTATATATAGTGTGGGTACAGAAAGTGTGTATCAAATAGCACAGTTTGGCAAAACAGAATGTTTCGCGAGTGTCTCGTGGGAAGGCCTTACCCGCGAGCTACTCGCGAAACACAACTGTCTCCATCTTGTCCTGACTTTTAGCATTCTAGTCATGTGTAAGGTACATGCATCATTTCGCGGGATGCTTAGTCGCGAGATACCCGCGAAACTCTTCTGTCTTCAATTGCTTGAGTCTTCACACACTCTCTCTCTATCACACAACCCTTACAATTAAATCCCATAATAAATAAAGGGTACAAACAATTAAATAAAATTACAATTAAATTTGACACGAAATTAAAGCAAACAAAACATATAGTTGTAAATTACAACTTTACATACGTCTCATAAATCAACTTTCTAGCAAAAGAGAGTTCCATTTTATCTATTATTTCATTTTAACAATGAATTACAATCCTATTGGCAGAAATATTATTGTAAATTTGTTAAAGCCATCGGTTTAACTGCACATAGACAAGTTGCTTTTTCCCCCCTACAAGGCTACCACACAGAAAGTACATAGAGAAGAACGAAACCATCGTGATAAATAAACATCAGACGGTATTAGAAAATATGAAAGCATAAACTACATTGTAATGGTGGTGCTATTGATTAGTCCAAAGATAGTATTTGTAACGAGCCACATGATCAGTATGTCTCTAATTCAACAGTTTATACTCATCTGCGAATGGTTAATTATTTGATATCCATTACGGTGCTTAATTACTGCATGATCTATTTTGTAAACATTTGTCTACATATTTTATATGACACTATAAAGTTTGATTTCAGCCCCCATAAGATTATGTTAACATTTTTATCGACTACTGAAGGTTTCAAAGACTTCACTAAGCACAGCTGACTGTTAAAAAATTGTACATAAAATTTTTTTGAAGTTCGAAATTAAAACCTGAAGTCATAATTTTCTTTATTTTTAGAGAGTGTATTATGCGTGTAAGAAGAGATATGTACTAAACATTTTTCTTTCTTCGTAACCACTTATGCAATATCCAGTAATAAAGTAGCCATCCTAAGTGGGAATCTGAGAAACCCCATTTGTCCACTTTTGTTGCATGTGTTAAGCTATATCTGTACATTTATCATGCCGGCATTATATATATAACCTACGCACAATGTCGGACTCCAATCCCATGTGATGAAAAATGATCATTAAAAAAAGATGAAAAATGAAGATAGTAACAGTAGTGGAAAATTCATAAAAGGCTCAATGGGCATGCAGCCCAACGACACCTACCCTTATATGGGAAATCAGTGTTTTCTTTACTTTCAAATAAGAAATTCACTTTTTTCAAGAATGTCTATATTTAACCCACAAAAACAATTAAAACTCTTCCTATATGACACGTGTCATGTATAATGGATTCTAGCTATCTCTCACCCCGCCGAAGCTTATGGCCCTTTTGAATTCAACTAATATTTTTTCTTACATTCTTGCAGTTAGGTCTTGATGTGGACCACATACATATTACATGACCAATATATGGATTTTCTTCGTTTTTGTGGGAATGATGATATCTATGCTTAGGATTTAAAAAATCAGATTAAGAAAATTGAGGAACTACTATACTACGCTTTAACTTAAAAGATTCTATGATTGCATGCAAAGGATATCGCTGCATGGAAGGCGAAAGAGCTAAATTCGTTACATATGTCACTCAGTGGCGGATGATCAAAGGGACTAGAGGGGGCCTAGGCCCCTCCAAATATTTTGAAAAATATCTATTTTAATATATGATGTAATTATATTTGCAACTAATTGGGAAAATACAACTTGGTCCCCTTTATTTATTATTAAATTTCTAAATACTTTTTAGTGTAAGCATAGTTAACAAATAATTAAGCAATAATCCTCTCATAATATATGTCAAGAGTGACGATATATGTGTGTGTGTATTAGGTTGTAAATAGCATTAGTTTTTTTTTTTTTTTTTGGTGTGTAAAATGTAATAATATCTTTCCAAGTGTAATTTTTTTTTTTTCTTATTTCATCTAATTTTCAATCGTTTTAACCACATATCTATAATTTATAATTGATTTAATTACAATACTTGGCTGCTAGCAAATTGTTAAAAAAAACTGTGTTTTATTTAATATTCAAATAACTTATAAATTATAGAGTAAACAATATACAATGGCATAGTATTCTTTTACATCTAAATAAATAAATAAATAGAAACATAAAATATAAAATGAATTCTTCAAAGCATTTTAAATATAATGATAATGATACAAATTTTTTTTCTTCTTCTTGAGTTTTTTGTTGTTTAGATATATGGTTTATGTTAATTGTGGCCCCCCAAATAAAACTTCTTGGCTCCGCCACTGATGTCACTAGCCTTCACCAGGACCAACCTTGGTACACTGTCAAACTTTTGAACTCAAATAATTGTATACTGAGGAAGGAAAGATATCGATTTTGAACCGAAAAATGTCTATTCTAGGGTATATTTTAAGTGCTGAATGACGAAGGATCTGACGCAATAGGCTCTAGTATTCATTATAAAAGGTTAAGAAGTCTTGTTGTTTTGAACCATCCAAAGACGAAAGATGACTACTACCAAATACTTCCTAGTGTTGCTCCTTGGAGTGGTGCTTCTAAGCACTGCCTCACTTGCTGACCACCATGAATCTCCCAAACATGAGCACAAACCTCCAAAGGGGGAAAAGCCACCCCCAAAACACAAGACACCAACCTCACTCAATAAGGAAGAGAAGCCATTCCCAGAACACAAACCACCGTAAGGGAGAGAAGCCACCACCACATGATCATCACCCTGGACGCCTTCTGTAAGGTTGAATTTATTCAACCATCTAATTGGCTTTATTCCATGCCAAATTTGCTTGTAATTCAGCATTTAGTAACCCTGTATTTAGGTGGGTTTGATGTAAGGGTAGTGAGTGAGATAGAGTGAAGATTGCTCAAGAGTGTGCAAGAAAACAGAGACTCGCGGCTGGGACTCGCGGGTGACTCGCGGCTGCAAGCCGCCAGACGCAGCACACGTGCCAAGCATGCTGGAAGGTGAACAGTCATGCAAGCTGGAGCACTACAGGACAAAACAGGACAACTGGCCATACGGTTATCTCGCGATTGGATCTCGCGACTTAGTCAAGCCGCGAGGTCAAGCCGCGAGCCACCCCTGTTTTGTAAAACCTGACGTTTCACATTCCTCTCCCACTCCAATATAAATACCCCTTTTACCCACGATTGTGAGAGAGCTTCCAGAGAGAATTTTGAGAGAGAAACCCTAAAGAAAAACAAGATTGATTCACCCACAATCTATACATTAGAGTCTCTTCAAATTCCTCATCTCTCTTCCTCTCCATAGTCAAATCCTTGAGAGGCCATTTTACCATAACCTTGTTCTCACCATATCCATTACTGTGAGAGGGTTGTTTGGTGTTCTAGGAAGCAGTTAGGAAGGAACCAATATTCATTGGTTGATGCTACGGTCTAGTAGCGGAATCCGGGAAGCTAGAAAAGAAAAAGGTTCGGCGCAACCTCGTTGGAGCAAGAAGCTTGGAGGGCTTAGGTGCACTGGGTAGATTAGGCTTGGCGGGTCTATTGCTGTCCATGTATCCCAACTGTATTTTCTAGTGGATTGTTTACCGCTTGGAGGGCGGCGGAGAGGTTTTACGCCGAGGGCTTCGGTTTTCTCTTCGATAACACATCGCGTGTTGTCTTTGTGTTTGCATCTTCCTTCCTCTCTATCTTTGCCTTTTTATTATCTGCTGTGGATTATATTTTGTTTTGGCTTAGATAGTTTTTACCAATTCCATTTATAGCATATGTTAAGTTTCCGCACACTAGTTGTTTGACATATTGCTTGAATTGGTTAAGTTGTAATTTGGGGGTCTAAACGTTCAAAGGTGTTTATACACGTTTTTGAACTTTCATTTGGTATCAGAACAGGTACACTTGTTGTGGTTTTATTACCTAAAGTGTGATCCTAGACCCCTGTGTTGTGGTTGTTGTTATGGAAAATACCATGCTGAATTGTAGCTTAAGTGTTTGTGAAAATGACTCTATGCATATGTCTGAAAGGTGTTTTACTAATGATCTCGTAGAGTTGTTAAAAACTAAGAAACATGCTAGAGTATTTGTTCACATGCTGGAATATCTTGAAAATCAGAATCATGTCTTACACAGTAGCATATCTGAATCCAAATCATTGATTAAATAATATAAAAGAAAGAATAGAATGTTGTGTGAGATGATTGAGAATCTGAAAATGAAAAATCAATCTGAAAGAAGCATGAAAACTGATGATGAGTTTGTGTTTGAAGGTCAAGAATGTTTGTCACATGTGAACCTATTTGTGCATACCTCATTGAAGGTGTTTAATGCGTGTTTGTGGTATCTTGACAGTGGGTGTTCTCGCCATATGACAGGGGATAAGTCAATGTTTAAGACACTCAAAGAAAAGGTTGGTGACTATGTGACCTTTGGTGATGGAAGTCATGCTCAAGTCCTAGGCAAAGGAACCATTGAGATACCTGGTTTGCCGCTGTTGAAAGATGTGCTGTACATAAAAGGGCTGAAGGCGAATTTGCTGAGCATCACTCAAATTTGTGATGATGATTTCCTGGTACAATTCTCTAAGAAGGGATGCTTGATCATCAATGAAGAGGGGATTCAGGTTTTGGAGGGAAATCGGACTACAGATAACTGTTATGGAATAGTTCCCACGGCACCCATATCGTGTAGAAGTGCTCGTGTGGATATGTTGGAGCTGTGGCATCACAGATTTGGGCATGCCAACTTCAAACAAGTAGCAAAAGTCTCCAAACTTGAAGCAGTCGAGGGACTTCCTAAGTTTGGAAAAGTGAAGAAGACCGTTTGTGGTGCATGTCAAATGGGGAAGCAAACTAAGGCAAGTCATCACAAGGTGAATGTGATTGCCACTTCTCGGTGCTTGGAGCTACTCCATGTTGATCTAATGGGGCCTACCAGAACTGAAAGCCTAGGGGGGAAGAGATACATTATGGTCATTGTGGACGACTACTCAAGATACACTTGGGTTGAATTCCTTAGAGAAAAATCAGAAGCATGTGAGAGGTTGGAGATTCTGTGCAAGAAACTACAAAACGAAAAAGGGATTCCGATTGCCAAAATTAGAAGTGATCATGGGAGGGAATTTGAAAATGCAAGATTCAAGTCCTTCTGTGAGAAGAATGGAATTAAAAGAGAATTTTCAGCTCCCAAAACTCCACAACAAAATGGAGTGGTAGAGAGAAAAAATCGTGTGATTCAGGAGATGGCAAGAGTCATGTTGCTTAACAAGCAAATACCTCAAAAATTTTGGGGAGAAGCTGTCAACACCTCGTGTCACATTGGCAATAGGATTTTCTTTCGAGTTGGTACAAAGAAGACTGCCTATGAGATATGGAATGGGAAGAAGCCTAAAGTGAAGTATTTCCGGGTGTTTGGAAGTAAATGCTATATCCTAAATGATCGGGAGAATCTTGGGAAGTTTGATGCGAGAAGTGATGAGGGTATTTTTCTTGGGTACTCTACTACAAGTCGAGCGTATAGAGTGTTTAACAAGAGAACAAAGACTGTGATGGAGTCCATAAATGTCAAGATTGATGATGCCTTATCTAAGGTGGAAATGATTGATGATGTAGAAGGGCCAAGCACCAAAGAGCCCGATGTTGAGGTAGAAGCTTTGGATATAGAGGGTGAAGAACCTATACCAGAAGTAGAATCGACTCCCATCAACCCAAGAATGGAAACGAGATCGATGTCTAGAACATCAAGTCCTCTTACACCTCCGGAAGTTCATCCTCCTATCTCTCGAAGTGATGAAGTTTCCACTTCAAAAGGGCCATCTTCAAGAGTTATCAAGAATCATCCGGAAAGTAACATCATAGGATCTCTTGATGACGGTCTTCGCCTCAGGAAAGGAAACATTCTGCGAGCCAATCATGTAACATATCACTGCTATCTTGCACAGTTTGAACCAAAAAGGGTTGAAGAGGCTCTTTAAGATGAGAATTGGGTTGAGTCAATGCATGAAGAGCTGAATCAGTTTGTGAGGAATGATGTGTGGGAACTTGCTCCAAGGCCTGAGAACGTTCATGTTATAGGTACAAAATGGATTTTTAAAAACAAAACTGATGAAGATGGAGAGATAATTCGAAACAAATCTCGGTTAGTAGCTCAAGGATACACTCAAGTAGAAGGAGTAGATTTTGATGAATCTTTCGCTCCGGTGGCAAGACTCGAATCCATTCGAATCCTCATGTCCATTGCGTGCACTTTGAACTTCAAACTTTATCAAATGGATGTAAAGTGCGCATTTCTGAATGGATATCTAAATGAAGAAGTATTTGTTGAGCAACCAAAAGGATTTGAGGATCCTCATTTTCTAGATCATGTATTAAGATTGAAGAAAGCCCTTTATGGCTTAAAACAAGCGCCTAGAGCCTGGTACGATCGTCTTACACATTATCTTCTAGATAGAGGTTTCAAAAGAGGGTATGCCGACCGAACTCTGTTTGTCAAAAATGATGAAGATTATCTCCTTGTGGCACAAGTCTATGTTGATGACATAGTGTTTGGGGCAACCATCGAAGATCGTGCTACTGAATTTTCTGAGGAGATGAAGAAGGAGTTTGAGATGAGTATGGTGGGGGAACTCACATTTTTTTTCGGGTCTTCAAGTCAAACAACAGAAGGAGGGTATATTTGTTTTTCAAGAGAAGTATGCCAGAAACATTGTCAAGAAATTTGGACTAGACTCCAAAAAACATGCCTCCACTCCCATGAGCTCATCCACTAAATTGAATGTTGATTCGTCTGGAGTCGAAGTAAGTCCTACATTGTATAGGAGCATCATAGGGAGTTTGCTCTATCTTACAGCCAGTAGACCGGACATTGCTTTCAGTGTTGACGTTTGTGCCAGGTACCAAGCTAATCCGAAGGAATCTCACCTGACTGCAGCTAAGCGAATCATTCGGTATGTGAATGGTACTTCAAACTATGGTCTGTGGTATTCAAAAGACTCAAATGCTTGTCTTGCTGGATATTCAGATGCTGACTGGGCTGGCAGTGTAGACGATCGGAAAAGTACTTCAGGTGGCTGTTTCTACCTTGGTAACAATCTTGTCTCGTGGATGAGCAAGAAGCAGAATTCCGTGTCTCTATCTACTGCTGAAGCAGAATACATCGCTGCTGGAAGTTGCTGCACTCAGCTTCTTTGGATGAAGAAATTACTTCATGACTATGGAATTCCTCAAGAAACGATGTGTGTCTTTTGTGACAACACCAGTGCCATCAATCTTTCCAAGAATCCTGTCCAGCATTCAAAATCTAAACACATAGAGATACGTTACCATTTCATTCGGGATTTGGTAGAGGAAAGAGTTGTGTATCTTGAGTTCATACACACCGACAATCAAAAGGCGGACATCTTCACCAAGCCTCTCGATGGTCCACGGTTTGAATCACTCCGTAAGACCATTGGTGTTGGTACAATTCCTTGACTCTCTTGTGTTGGGGCACACACTTCTTTGTTAGCTCTTTGTGCAACATGTTTATTGTTTGTTTGTCCATTTGTGAATACTGTTGCTTCTTTCTTTGTTTGTTCAATCATTTTCTTATTTTATGTCAAAAATCCAAAAATCATATAAAAATTAGAAAATCAAAAAGCTTGATTGACATTGTAGAGTTTTTGTCTCAAAACTTGTTTTGCCTTGTACCTTTGTGCTAATGACTTTGTGCATTTTCGAGCATTGCTTGGTTCTTTGCACTCATATCTCTGTGGGAGAAATCTTGAAATCTTTGTGATTGTTGTAAATAGATCTTCAAACTTGTCATGAATGATTAGTGAATGGTTTTGTTGATCTTGAGACATGCATAGACTTGTGTCTATATATCTTCCCACTCTGTATTTTTGTTTTTGCTAAAAAGAGCTCACCAAATGTAAATCTCCAAATGAAAAGAGATATTGAGCTGCAAAAGCCTGTCGCACATACTAGTATTCGACTAGGAAAAAGGGAAAACGACCAAAAATTAAAGAGAAATGTTTATTCAAAAGGCCAAAGGCTTGTTTCTTAAAGAGATTTATCAAATTTCTCTCTCACAATGAGAGGTGTTGTCTCAAAAGGATCAAAAAGATCAAATGTTATGATTGAAAGTGGAGTCAAATGTAAAGCTCCAAGTCATGTTATCAAGTTTTGTGGGAGGTCATATATACATATTTCTATAAGTGAGATAGATCACATGATCTAGTGCTAATTGTGTATGCCTTGGTTGAATTGATCATTGAAGCTTCACATTAGACTAAGGACTATCTCATTGTTGATATCCACACACAACACACAAGTTTATGTTTAAAGAATGCCATAATCATTTGTGTAATTGTACTTGATGAAATATGTTTTTCACATGCTCAATCTTTGTTGTTTCAAGCACAAAAAGATTTTTGAGTGTTTTAGGTGTTTTTGGAAAGTATTTTGTTGAAAAATCTGAAAATTTCAAAAATCCAGTTTTGCCCTGTTTTGGCGACTTAGTCGCGGGTATGTCAAGTCGCGAGCCTCAGTCGCATGTTCGCGGGTCCATTTTGGCGACTTGTTCGCGAGTGAAAGGTCCAGTCGCGAGGTTATTCAGAGATTTTCGCGGCTCAGCTCGCGACTCCCTCGCGGGTAGACCTTCCAGTCGCGAAAAACACTTAGAAAAATTTTTCAAATTTTTGTCCTTGAGTGTTTTGGCGGCTCAACCTGGCAACTTTCTGGCGACTCACATCAGTCGCAAAAAACGCATGTTTGGCAAAAATAGGGACAGTTTTTAAAAGCGTTTTCCAGTTTTTCCCTCGAACATTTGTGAACTGTTCATCTTCTCTCTAAAATATCTCCTTCCCAAACACTCCGTGCTCCCATTTTTGATCTCCATTGTTTGCCTCTTTTCAGCTCAAAATCATCGAGTAACAGGTATGGTTTTTCTGTCTTGAACTCTATTCTACTTGTTGTTATGGTTTTCCCTCTGGATTATTCGCATTTGATTGTGTTTTTGAGATGGGTTTTTAGCTCAGCTACTACTCTTTGTCCATGCTTAGCTTATGGAAACTTTTGTCTCTGTTTTGAGCCATTTTATATTGTTGGTTTTGTTCTTCATCATGTGCTTAGCTAGGGTTAGCTATTTTTGTCTGATCTGCTGTTGATGTGGTGTTTCAAAATGATCCTGTGTGGTATCCTGTTGATGTGTTGTTGAATATGGGTCCTTTTTCTGCTGATTGTGTGGTTTTATTTTGACTCCCTCTACTGTGTATTTCAATTTGGGCCATTTGTGTCCCTCATTGCTATTGTTTGGCCATTTTCATCCAGCTATTAGGGTTTCTTCATTATCCCTAATTTTACACTAACCCACTGCTAATAAAGTCTGTTGGATTGTGTTCTACCATTTCCCTTGTTCATATTACAGACTAGTCATGTCACCATTCAAGAAAGTTGCTGTGAAAGGAGGTAGTTCCAAAGGGAAGGAACCAGTAATTGATCTTGATGATTACCCACCTCAAACAAAAGGGACTCGCTCTTCATCAAAGAGATTCGATCCCAACAAGTTCAGATCATATGCAGCCTATCAGTCTTATGAGAATTACTTTCTTCATGCCACACCTTTACTAGAAAGAGCTGTGGATCAGCCCTCACTTTATGACACTGACATTCCGATATGGTTTGCTCACAAGGATTGAAATTACCTTCTCTCTGATCTGGATGACGCGTATGAAGATTTGGTAAAAGAATTTTATGCCAACGCAATTGTGGAAGGAGATGAACTTAAGTGCTAGGTTCGGAAAAAGAGCTATTCTGTCTCTCCTGCATATCTGGCAGAAATACTTCACATCAACAGACCAATTATCCGACATTCACCGGTTTATGATGATCTATGTCCTGATGAGGAGCTTCTCAAAGAAAGTCTTGGTCAAGACTTGGAGTTCTCACCCAATGGGAAATCCATCAGTGTTTCCTCTCTTTCTCCAAAACTGAGAGTGCTTACAATTGTGATGTTTCACAATTTGTATCCTTTATCAAGCACTGGGTACATGAACCTCGGACGGGCTTTGTTTCTTCATGATCTAATCTCTGATGTGGAAATAGACATCTGTGCTCATATCTTTCATATTCTGCGCAAAACGGTTCTTCGAACTGAGTCTCGGATATGCATTCCTTTCTGCAGTCTCATTTCACGGATCTTGAAGCTCAAGGGAATTTATCCAACGGCAGATGAATCTCCTATCTCAAAACCAAGTCCAATCAACATGCGTACATTCAATGCAAGCATTGGACATAGTCGGAAGAGAGCCAAACCAGAAACTTATGCATCTCACAGTGGCTCTCATTTCAGCACTCTCTCCCTAGATGAGAAACTTGATCGCATTGTATCCTCTGTCCACGAGTTGAATACAAAGATGTCTAGACTCACAGCGTCTCTACACCATCAAAGCACTCGATAGGATATGAAGTTTACTTCTCTTCAAACTCAATTGGATCAAATTCAGAGAAAGCTGGAAGAGGATGAATAGTCTATTCCATGACAAAAAGGGGGAGTGATAGGCATGATCAGAGGGGGAGGATATTACCTAAGGGGGAGTGTCTTTACATTCTTCTTCAGTTTAAGTTGTCACTTTAAGTTGATATATTGTGTTTTGTAAACTGTTATTTTTTGGCTGTACCCATGTGCTTTTGTAAGCTTTTAGGGTTTTTGTTTTATGCATAGTTTGTAGGTTTTATGGTTTGTACCTTGCTTAATTGCAGCCTTTATGCTATGTTGAAATCAGTACTTTAATCTAAATGTCTTGCATTTTGATCTATGTACTGTCACTCCTGTGCCCTTGTAGGATTGTTCCTAGATGCATATACCTTGTGTACTATGCATTGGTTAAGTGTTGAACATACAAGTGTCTTGCCTTGTGCTTGTTAACTTGTATGTCCTTGTGTTCATTCCAAGTGTGAATGAGCACTGTGATCACTACTTTGTGGTGTTCACTTGGTTGATCAAGCCATGGTTTGTTTCTTAACTCCATCTTTGCTTGATCACATATTGCCTGTTTCATATGCATGTTATGATTTTCTGCCTACAATGATCATGGTGTATTGTTGTGTTTCAGGAGTATTATGTTCATATGATTCAAGTGCTTCACAGCTTCTAGAGTTAGGTGTGAGTGAGTTTTGTTCAACTGTTCCCAACTCACATGTTAAGTCTAGAGTCTGGTTTAGGGTTTTGTCACGGAATAGCCAAAGGGGGAGATTGTAAGGTTGAATTTATTCAACCATCTAATTGGCTTTATTCCGTGCCAAATTTGCTTGTAATTCAGCATTTAGTAACCCTGTATTTAGGTGGGTTTGATGTAAGGGTAGTGAGTGAGATAGAGTGAAGATTGCTCAAGAGTGTGCAAGAAAACAGAGACTCGCGGCTGGGACTCGCGGGTGACTCGCGGCTGCAAGCCGCCAGACGCAGCACACGTGCCAAGCATGCTGGAAGGTGAACAGTCATGCAAGCTGGAGCACTACAGGACAAAACAGGACAACTGGCCATACGGTTATCTCGCGACTGGATCTCGCGACTTAGTCAAGCCGCGAGGTCAAGCCGCGAGCCACCCCTGTTTTGTAAAACCTGACGTTTCACATTCCTCTCCCACTCCAATATAAATACCCCTTTTACCCACGATTGTGAGAGAGCTTCCAGAGAGAATTTTGAGAGAGAAACCCTAAAGAAAAACAAGATTGATTCACCCACAATCTATACATTAGAGTCTCTTTAAATTCCTCATCTCTCTTCCTCTCCATAGTCAAATCCTTGAGAGGCCATTTTACCATAACCTTGTTCTCACCATATCCATTACTGTGAGAGGGTTGTTTGGTGTTCTGGGAAGCAGTTAGGAAGGAACCAATATTCATTGGTTGATGCTGCGGTCTAGTAGCAGAATCCGGGAAGCTAGAAAAGAAAATGGTTCGGCGCAACCTCGTTGGAGCAAGAAGCTTGGAGGGCTTAGGTGCACTGGGTAGATTAGGCTTGGAGGGTCTATTGCTGTCCATGTATCCCAACTGTATTTTCTAGTGGATTGTTTACCGCTTGGAGGGCGGCGGAGAGGTTTTACGCCGAGGGCTTCGGTTTCCTCTTCGATAACACATCGCGTGTTGTCTTTGTGTTTGCATCTTCCTTCCTCTCTATCTTTGCCTTTTTATTATCTGTTGTGGATTATATTTTGTTTTGGCTTAGATAGTTTTTACCAATTCCATATTATAGCATATGTTAAGTTTCCGCACACTAGTTGTTTGACATATTGCTTGAATTGGTTAAGTTGTAATTTGGGGGTCTAAACGTTCAAAGGTGTTTATACACGTTTTTGAACTTTCACCTTCTATTGGAGTCTACTTCCATTGATGGCAAACCTCCTCCAAAGGGAGAAAAGCCACCACCAAAACACAAGCCACCAACCCCATATGACAAGGAAGAGAAACCACTCCCAGAACACAAGCCAAAAACCCCAGGTAAGGGAGAGATGCCACCACCACATGATCATCACCCTTGACACCTGTTATTAGAGTCTTCTTCCACTGATGGCAAACCTCCTCCAAAGGGAGCAAAGCCACCACCAAAACACAAGCCACCAAGGGGTAAAGGAGAGAAGCCACCACCAGAGCACAAGCCACCCCGAAATCACTTGAAGCCTCCAACCGATGAAAAGAAGCCACCAAGTCCCTCTCACAAACCACCCCACAAGCCACCACCATCCAACTAAATGCGTAGCTAAATATTTAGAAATAAGAGTTACATCTTCTCAGTCATTAGTATTGAGCTATGTTCATGTTGTGTACTCTACTCATTTAGTGTTAGTGGTTTGCACTATTGCTTATGATTATTGACATGCAGTTATGCTTCCTGGTACTATTATTCTCAATGAGTTGAGTCATTTACTATATACACATTGAAAAAAAAAAAGAAAAAAAAGTCACATTTGCATTATTCTCGTAAAGATTTTAATTTCTCTTAAGATTGACATGTTATCACGTATCTCAATTGCAGCCCTTCATATCCGTGCATCCAAAGAATTTAATATTCAAAAACTAAATATCAAAATATCTCGAAGAATTAATTTTAATTCTCAATTAAAAGTGAAAGATGCTAATTGGAGGGTTGCCATTGATATTGAGATTTAAGCCTTAAAGATAAATAATACTTGGATTGTCACATCTCTCATTGTTGGTAACTGTTCAATTTGATGCAAATGGGTCTACAAATTAAAATACAATGTAGATATGGGAGTCTTGAGAGGTATAAGGCATGATTGATGGCAAAAGGGTACACTTAACATGAGAGGTAAGACTACTATGAGACTTTTTTCACTAGTAACTAAATCTGTTATAGTTTGATGCTTATTGGAATTAACTGTTGTGAACCAATGGTATCTCATCCAATTGGATGTTATTAATGTATTCCTTCGTGGTGACCTTTATGAAGAGGTTTACATGACAGAGCATCATGTGTACAAGCTTAACAAATCTTAGTAATGCTTTAAACAAGAATCTAAACAATGGTTTGAAAAATTCGCTACCACACTCATCCAACATGGATTTAATCAATCAAAGTCATTTTACAATCAATGACCTTAAACTTTTCCAACATTTTGCATCTTTGCACTTCTTTGGGGAGTATGCTTTAGCCGAATAAACTAAAGGTGAAGGGTTTTGGAGTCGTCACTTAGTTTAGGTCCAAGAACCAACTGAGCACCTTGCATAGGGCTTTGTATATCCAGATTCTAGATCTAGAGTTAAGGTACAAGGATGAGAAGGTTTTAGGCACCCAATCTTCCATAGCTCATAAGCCGACTTCCACTCATTGTGTTCCACATCCTAGTTTTATTAGGAAATCCTCTAGTAGGCTATCCTCAATACACACACGCACGCACACACAAACTAGTTCTAAATATCCAAGCATGCTATCTCAACCTAGCGTACATCACATAGCATATCATCTGATCCAAGCCAGCAATCATACCTACTTATTATGTTCATCTCATAATATCACATCCAACTCATATTCAACAAGTCCATCACATACATCACATGTTCATCTAAAACAAACATGCATGTTCATACTCATATACATGCACTTACCTTACTACATCACCACAACATCACATATTCAAATGCATGACATGTGATTATGCATGTTTATGTGCTCATTCAAGCAAATTCAAACCCCTAATCATTCAACTAAACAAACAAAACAAATAAACACATTTCTAAAGAAGTGGGACTAATACACATGTCACTAAGTATAAACAGGAGCCTACGCATGCATCTAAACTAACTAAAAAGGTAGAAAACAACAAACAAATGAATTTGGATTCTTCTGGGTAATCCTGCATGTGTACGCAAGCTTGTGGAGCTTTATAAGCAGGGGCGAACTTGCATATCCAACTCGACCTAGTAACCTACAACAAACAAAAATTAAATTTAACCTAGCATGCTAATGACGTAGGAAAGAAAAAACCTAAAGTAGTAAAATAAAGCAAGAGATAAACATGACAATAAAACAAAGGAAAAGGGAAAAATAAATACATTGAGCAAAGAAGCTTAATACTTAATTTTGATCGCTCCCCTCGATCAATCTATCAAAACAAAAACTTAAGAGGGTTAGTAAATGTTTTACTAAGGGGCTTAGACCAAAAAATGGCCATGGCTAAGAAAACTGAAAGTTCAAAAACGTGTATAAACACCTTTGAACGTTTAGACCCCCAAATTACAACTTATCCAATTCAAGCAATATGTCAAACAACTAGTGTGCGGAAACTTAACATATGCTATAATATGGAATAGGTAAAAACTATCTAAGCCAAAACAAAATATGATCCACAGCAGATAATAAAAAGGCAAAGATAGAGAGGAAGGAAGATGCAAACACAAGGACAACACGCGATGTGTTATCGAAGAGGAAACCGAAGCCCTCGGCGTAAAACCTCTCCGCCACCCTCCAAGCAGTAAACAATCCACTAGAAAATATAGTTGGGATACATGGACAGCAATAGACCCTCCAAGCCTAATCTACCCAGTGCACCTAAGCCCTCCAAGCTTCTTGCTCCAACGAGGTTGCGCCGAACCTATTTCTTTTCTAGCTTCCCGGATTCCGCTACTAGACCGTAGCATCAACCAATAAAGATTGGTTCCTTCCTAACTGCTTCCCAGAAATCCAAACAGCTGTCTCACAGTGATGATGATGGTGAGAACTAGGTTTGGTATAATGGCCTCTCAAGGATTTGGCTATGGAGAGGAAGAGAGATGAGGAATTTGAAGAGACTCTAATGTATCGATTGTGGGTGAATCAATCTTGTTTTTCTTTAGGGTTTCTCTCTCAAAATTCTCTCTGGAAGCTCTCTCACAATCGTGGGTAAAAGGGGTATTTATACTGGAGTGGGAGAGGAATGTGAAACGTCAGGTTTTACAAAACAGGGGTGGCTCGCGGCTTGACCTCGCGGCTTGACTAAGTCGCGAGATCCAGTCGCGAGATAACCGTATGGCCAGTTGTCCTGTTTTGTCCTGTAGTGCTCCAGCTTGCATGACTGTTCACCTTCCAGCATGCTTGGCACGTGTGCTGCGTCTGGCAGCTTGCAGCCGCGAGTCACCCGCGAGTCCCAGCCGCGAGTCTCTGTTTTCTTGCACACTCTTGAGCAATCTTCACTCTATCTCACTCACTACCCTTACATCAAACCCACCTAAATACAGGGTTACTAAATGCTGAATTACAAGCAAATTTGGCACGGAATAAAGCCAATTAGATGGTTGAATAAATTCAACCTTACAATCTCCCCTTTTGGCTATTCCGTGACAAAACCCTAAAACAGACTCTAGACTTAACATGTGAGTTGGGAACAGTTGAACAAAACTCACTCACACCTAACTCTAGAAGCTGTGAAGCACTTGAATCATATGAACATAATACTCCTGAAACACAACAATACACCATGATCATTGTAGGCAGAAAATCATAACATGCATATGAAACAGGCAATATGTGATCAAGCAAAGATGGAGTTAAGAAACAAACCATGGCTTGATCAACCAAGTGAACACCACAAGGTAGTGAACACAGTGCTCATTCACACTTGGAATGAACACAAGGACATACAAGTTAACAAGCACAAGGCAAGACACTTGTATGTTCAACACTCAACCAATGCATAGTACACAAAGTATATGCATCTAGGAACAATCCTACAAGGGCACAAGAGTGACAATACATAGATCAAAATGCAAGACATTTAGATTAAAGTACTGATTTCAACATAGCATAAAGGCTGCATAAAGCAAGGTACATACCATAAAGCCTACAAACTTATGCATAAAACAAAAACCCTAAAAATCCTGAATAACAGCATCAAAATAACACTAAATACTCAAAATATAAGCATATATAAACAAAGTCTCTGATTTTGACAACTTTGACAACTCCCCCTCAACACATTACTCCCCCTTAAGAGCTGCTTTACTGCTTCTCATCATCAATGTCATTAACAACAGAAAGAAACATAACATTCTCCCCCTTTTTGACCGGAATGGCCAAAGGGTCACTGTTCATGCTGGGTGGTGAAGCTGTCAAGTTTTGCAGACAAAATATCAATCTGGTCCTGCATGGCTCTCATCCTCTCAGAGTGCTCAGTCTGGACTACTCTGATCCCATCAAGTCGTTCCAGAATGATTTGGAAAGCATCTGGAGGTGTATCTGAAGAATTTGATGCTCTAGACCTTTTGCTACTCCTCCTGGGTGTTGAGGTTGATGCATGCCCTGCTACCTCTGCTTCAGTCTCCATTGGGACACCCTCTCCTTCATCACCTTCATCTTCTTCTCCTGGAAGTCTAACACTTATCCTTTTGCAGGTAAGCTTGTTAATTGCAGAGGGTATGGACATGGGACTGATGTCTTGAGGGATTGGAACACCCTTTCTTCTAAAAATCCTCATTAGCAAACTGGGAAAGATCAATTTTGGCCTAGAGGTTGTTCTTGTCTCATCCACAATGGTGTCATATATGTGGGAACTTATGTCAATGAAATTCTTTTCTTTAAGATCCATCAGAAAGATTGCTCTAGCACAGTTGATTGTAGTCAACTTCTTTATGGGATAGAGGTTAAACATCATGATTATTGTTAGGCACCTCATGTCCACTGGAAAGGCAGTGGTATTCAAACATTTCCCTTCTCTCTGCCCACCTATCCTTTGTTGAACTGTTTCAATAGAAACACTCCTATCCTTGTAATTGATAAATTCCTGATCTTCTAAATCTTCAAGCCCTAGCACATCATCTATGACATGTGCATCCAAAATGAATTCTTTACCTCTAACCCAGCAGTTTAACTCATTCTCCTTTATCACAGCATTTGAATAAAATTCCCTAATCAGGGGTTCACATACTACAGGGAAATCACTCAGAAGCTTTTCCCATCCTCTTCCTTCAAAACAGCTGGGGATAAAGGATTGTCTTAAGTCTTCCAAATCTACAAATCTTTCTTGAATAATTCCTGCTTTCAAGAAGATATCCTTGTATCTCTCAAAGTGATGAACTGACCTAAACAGTTTAGAATCCATTTTCAATCTTTTGTCAGCCTTCTTTGCAGGAGTTTTCTTTTTCGGAGGTGAGGGAGCCATCTGTGAACAATCAGAAGAGGCCACAACAGCATAGAACAATATATGTGTGAACCGAGTCAGTACCATGTAATTAACAAAGAGATTACAGCCACACAGATGAACTTGCACACTTAAACAATAAGCTACTTAGAGCAACCACATGGATAAACAAGCCAAAAAAAAAAAAAAACACAAGAACAACATGGAGAAACTATCCTAAAGGCAGATAAATGTCAATGAGACATATAATGGAAAAATGATATGACACACAATCAGCATTTTGAAACTAGCAGAAGCTCCCAACAGATTAACACAATAGAACATGCACATCATCAAACGGAACATTTTGAGAACAACTCAACAGCTCAATATCAGATAAAATAAAAGACACACTTAGCTAAGCACAGGATGAAGACAACTAAGAACAAAACAAACTTTAGCAACATCATCAGCAAGCTAAGCATGAACAAAGAGCAATAGCCGAAACACAAACCCATTTCTAAATCATAAACATATGCAAAAAAAATCAAGGGGAAAAGCACAAAATCAAGTAGAAATGAGTTCAAAACTGAAAACCCATACCTGTGACATGAAGAATTTGAGCAGAAAATATGCAACAATGGAGATTGGAAATGGGAGAACGGAGTGTTTGGGAAGGAGATATTTTAGAGAGAAGATGAACAGTTCACAAATGTTCGAGGGAAAAACTGAAAAACGCTTTTAAAAACTGTCCCTATTTTTGCCAAACACGCGTTTTTCGCGACTGAGGTGAGTCGCCAGCAAGTTGCCAGGTTGAGCCGCCAAGACCCTCAAAGGAAAAATTTTGAAAAAAAATTTTTCTAAGTGTTTTTCGCGACTGGAAGGTCTACCCGCGAGGGAGTCGCGAGTTGAACCGCGAAAATCTCTGAATAACCTCGCGACTGGACCTTTCACTCGCGAACAAGTCGCCAAAATGGACCCGCGAACATGCGACTGAGGCTCGCGACTTGACATACCCGCGACTAAGCCGCCAAAACAGGGCAAAACTGGATTTTTGAAATTTTCAGATTTTTCAACAAAATACTTTCCAAAAACACCTAAAACACTCAAAAATCTTTTTGTGCTTGAAACAACAAAGATTGAGCATGTGAAAAACATATTTCATCAAGTACAATTACACAAATGATTATGGCATTCTTTGAACATAAACTTGTGTGTTGTGTGTGGATATCAACAATGAGATAGTCCTTAGTCTAATGTGAAGCTTCAATGATCAATTCAACCAAGGCATACACAATTAGCACTAGATCATGTGATCTATCTCACTTATAGAAATATGTATATATGACCTCCCACAAAACTTGATAACATGACTTGGAGCTTTACATTTGACTCCACTTTCAATCATAGCATTTGATCTTTTTGATCCTTTTGAGACAACACCTCTCATTGAGAGAGTGATATTTGATAAATCTCTTTAATGAACAAGCCTTTGGCCTTTTGAATAAACATTTTTCTTTAATTTTTGGTCGCTTTCCCTTTTTCCTAGTCGAATGCTAGTATGTGCGACAGGCTTTTGCAGCTCAATATCTCTTTTCATTTGGAGATTTACATTTGGTGAGCTCTTTTTAGCAAAACAAAAATAAAGAGTGGGAAGATATATAGACACAAGTCTATGCATGTCTCAAGATCAACAAAACCATTCACTAATCATTCATGACAAGTTTGAAGATCTATTTACAACAATCACAAAGATTTCAAGATTTCTCCCACAGAGATATGAGTGCAAAGAAACAAGCAATGCTCGAAAATGCACAAAGCCATTTGCACAAAGGTACAAGGCAAAACATGTTTTGAGACAAAAACTCAACAATGTCAATCAAACTTTTGATTTTCTAATTTTTTATGTGAATTTTGGATTTTTGACACATAAGAAGAAAAAGATTGATAAAAAAAAAAAAAAAAAAAAAAAAAAAAAAAACAAACAATATGCACAAGTAGACAAGCAAACAACCAGCAGCAAAAACAATAAGCAAACAAACAAACATCGTCGCAAAGCATAGGAAGTATTAATGCATGGACATGTTGTAATGCTTATGCATGAGTACCCTTCTTCACCCACACGTCACTTGCGTTTGGGGTGATTTCCTTATAGGAATGGGTACGGGAGTTAGGGCTTTCAAACCTTCGTGAGAAGCTTTCCAAGCAGTTGGTGAATGCACCAATAATCTTCATCACATTCATCATTCCGGGATCACCATTTTGATCTCTAGATTGTTCATCTGCCCAATTTCTTCTATCAATTCTAGGTCCTCGTGACCTTTGAGGTGTTGCACTATTCTTTGCTCTCAGCTTTTGGCAGTTTGGTCGAGTATGCCCTTGAAGTCCACAATGATGACACACATAAGTTGATCTAGGACCTCTTTGTGGTCGTGGACGTGACTTGGCACGAGATTCAGACCTGCCCACAGATTGACTACGTGCATTCAGCATCCGTTGGTTCACCACATTCTTCTTCTCCTCCATCTTGAGCTTCTCATCAGTAAGGTCAGCTACAACTGGATCTTTGGCCTTTACAAACTTCACTTCTTTAGTGACATTTCCAGATGAACTACTTCCTCCGGTATATCCCAATCCGGATTTGTCTGAAAAGCTCTTTAGAGATGAAATAACATCATCTAGCTTCTTGGTGGTGACCCTGTCTATTTAGCATTTGCTTGCACAACCTCTTGCTCAAGAAATCTCACTTTTGTGTAAGCTTCTGACAGCTCACCATTCAAAGTTTCTATCTCGCATTTGGCCTCCCTATATTGGATTAGGAGACTTTTGTAGTCCTCCTCTGCCTTCTTCATTTTTCTCACAACAGCCTTGGCCACCCTTGTGTACTCACCCGACTTCTCCAAGAGTGAGTTATAATTCTCTTGAAGATTTGCTGTGCTTTCATCTTGTTCAGCATCTGATTCTTCACCAATTCCTAGTCATTCATCATCACTATGTTCTCCAAGGTCTTGTACAAGCCGGTTCAAATCATCTGAAGACTCAACATGAGCAATAGTCATAAAAGCTGAATAGTTCCCCTCTCCATCACAGCTCTCTTCAGATTCTGAGTCAGACGAATCCGAGTCACTCAATGTCGTGGCATACACTTTACCTTTCGATTTCAAATAATTCAGACATTCCTTCTTAAAGTGTCCATGCCCGTTACATTCGAAGCAAGTGACACCTTGTGTAGGTTGGGATTCTTTTCCATCTTTCTTTCTGAATTCCCTTTTCTCCCTTCCAGAACTTTGGAATTTTCTTTTATCATCAAATTTGCCATTATTTTTGAATTTCAAGAACTTTCTGAAATTTTTGACAAGGTATGCAACATCTTTGTCAACCACATCGTCTTCCGATGAGTCATGGACTTCTACATTCTCATTAATGGTCTTAAGAGCAAGAGATTTACTCTTCCGTTGATTGGGCAGCGACATCTCATAAGTCTGAAGAGAACCAACCAGCTCTTGGACTTTGATGTCATCTAGGTCCTTGCTCTCTTCAATCGCTGTCACTTTAGCACGAAAACTTTTCGGCAATGATCGAAGGATCTTCCTTACGATTTTAGAATCCTCCGTTTTCTCCCCCAAGTTGAACTTGCTGACAACCACCTCATTTAGCTTCCCATAGAAAGAGTAAAAAGACTCATCCTCACTCATTTTAAGCTCCTCAAACCGAGTGGTCAGCATTTGCAACTTGGTGTCTTTCACTTTCTTCGTGCCTTCATAGGTGGTTTCCAAAATCTCACATGCTTCTTTGGCAATGGTGATATGAGAAATCCTGTGAAATTCATCTGGAGACACACCACAGAAAATAGCATTTAAAGCTTTACTGTTAGCATTAGATGCAGCGAGTGCTGCCTTATCCCATGTGGATTTGGCTGCCTCAGGTCTAGTCCAACCACTCTCAACTGCATCCCAAACAGATTCATCAATGGAGCACAGAAATGCTCTCATGCGAACCTTCCAAAAAGCATAATTACTACCATCAAAATATGGAGGTGCATTTAGGGATTGAGACCTATCCATCTCAAAAGGGAGTCAAGGATCACACAATGGTATTGAAACCAATAAAAGTGTACCCGCTCTGATACCAATTGAAAGTTCAAAAACGTGTATAAACACCTTTGAACGTTTAGACCCCCAAATTACAACTTATCCAATTCAAGCAATATGTCAAACAACTAGTGTGCGGAAACTTAACATATGCTATAATATGGAATAGGTAAAAGCTATCTAAGCCAAAACAAAATATAATCTACAGGAGATAATAAAAAGGCAAAGATAGAGAGGAAGGAAGATGCAAACACAAGGACAACACGCGATGTGTTATCGAAGAGGAAACCGAAGCCCTCAGCGTAAAGCCTCTCCGCCGCCCTCCAAGCGGTAAACAATCCACTAGAAAATACAGTTGGGATACATGGACAGCAATAGACCATCCAAGCCTAATCTACCCAGTGCACCTAAGCCCTCCAAGCTTCTTGCTCCAACGAGGTTGCGCCGAACCTATTTCTTTTCTAGCTTCCCGGATTCTGCTACTAGACCGTAGTATCAACCAATAAAGATTGGTTCCTTCCTAACTGCTTCCCAGAAATCCAAACAGCTGTCTCACAGTGATGATGATGGTGAGAACCAGGTTTGGTATAATGGCCTCTCAAGGATTTGGCTATGGAGAAGAAGAGAGATGAGGAATTTGAAGAGACTCTAATGTATAGATTGTGGGTGAATCAATCTTGTTTTTCTTTAGGGTTTCTCTCTCAAAATTCTCTCTGGAAGCTCTCTCACAATCGTGGGTAAAAGGGGTATTTATACTGGAGTGGGAGAGGAATGTGAAACGTCAGGTTTTACAAAACAGGGGTGGCTCGCGGCTTGACCTCGCGGCTTGACTAAGTCGCGAGATCTAGTCGCGAGATAACCGTATGGCCAGTTGTCCTGTTTTGTCCTGTAGTGCTCCAGCTTGCATGACTGTTCACCTTCCAGCATGCTTGGCACGTGTGCTGCGTCTGGCGGCTTGCAGCCGCGAGTCACCCGCGAGTCCCAGCCGCGAGTCTCTGTTTTCTTGCACACTCTTGAGCAATCTTCACTCTATCTCACTCACTACCCTTACATCAAACCCACCTAAATACAGGGTTACTAAATGCTGAATTACAAGCAAATTTGGCACGGAATAAAGCCAATTATATGGTTGAATAAATTCAACCTTACAAAAACTTTAAGTTTGAAGGTGTTTTTTAATTTTTTTTTAAAAAAATCTTCTTGAATCACTATTTTTCTAGTGATTTTGGTGTGTTTTTGGAGAGCCTAGTAGGCCTTTATAGTGTCAAGGAAGGGCGCGTGGGGGGGGGGGGGGAGTTCAAAGTTGTTTCCAAGCGATGTGAGATTAACTCTATACCAATTTCCGTCAAAACTTTGCTTACTTAATTTTGCTAGTTAAACTTGTGTAAGCAGGCTTGTGAAGATGCATATGTAGCACAAATCTATCCATTTCTATTACTGAATTTAACAGCTTTTATGTGTAAAGGAGGAGAGTTTCGTTCATTTTAAAAAGTAAAGCAGGTCTATGTCCAATTTGAACCAAGATGGGAGGTTAGTGTGATTTCAATAGACCTCAAGGAAGGTCAATTCAATTTTCAAGTTTTCAAATTAATAACATTATTAGAACAGATATTAGGCAATTAGTTGGTAAATTGAGTGTCTATTTGGCACAAAACCTTTAACTTTATGCTTTTTCCTTTGTCTCAACTTAAATAAAATAAAAAACAAAAAAACAAAATTTTTTTTTTTTTGAAAGTAAGCTTACTTTAGCTTTTTGTCACATATTTTGCATAAAATCACATTAATTTTTTTTTTTTTTTGGAACAATACTATACAAATAAGCTATCAAAAATTGTGTGATACTGATACCCAAATGGATGCAAAGTTTAATTTAGTATATGTTTCCAAGCTATATAACAGAGATCTTCTTACATAGATTTTATGATGAATGACAATTTAATTTCTTTCATTTTCTTCTTTGTGAATTTCAGCATGCATTATTAGCTTGGACAAACTTTGCAAACAACAAAAACACACATAAATAATAATAATAATAATAATAATAATAATATATAAATATTGTGCTGACGTGAAAAATTGTGAAAATTTCAGAAGTTTCAGTTATATATATATATATATATATATAACCGAAACTTCTAAAACTCTCACAATTTTCCATTTCAGCACAATACTTAAATAATATTATCATTTTATTTAAATAAAATTATTTTTGTTTAGTCCAATCTTAACAAAGAATGAAATTCTATCTCTCTAACAAGTTCAACCTAAACTCAAACGTTAATAATTTATCTCAAAATTTGCGAGGTTAATCTTGAACACTATAAAAGCAATGCAAACCCTTTTTTTTTTTTTTTAAAGCCGAGTAGTGGTATGAGCTCTTTTTATGTTATTTTATTCTCCTCTAATTTGTTAATATATATATATATATATATATATATATATATATATATTATTTTATGGTTTTTCATGTATTTTTAAAAAGTAATTTTTGTACATGAACTACCAAACTCTCTTTAGCCGTTTTTTACAAGATAAGAAAGCTTGCAATAATTGAAATTATTTTTTTGAATGTAACCCATCTTTCTTTTATATTTCTCTATTGTTTAGTCATATATATTTTGTTTTGTTTCAATAATTTTTAAGCAATGAATCATTTGATTCTTCAATATTTTTTTATCTTTCAGAAGTTTTAACATTTGAATTTTTGAGTTATTTTTTTGTAATATCTAAAATTGTCTGACAAATTTTTTGTAAGCTATTGTACGTTCATGTAATGACTTTTACATCAAATTGAAGTCATACAAAAGCAAATCATGCAACGATGTAATTTCTTAATCAATTTAAGATTTTATAAAATTATTTGAAAGTTCAAAAACGTGTAAAAACACCTTTGAACGATTAGACCCCCAAATTACAACTTAACCAATTCAAGCAATATGTCAAACAACTAGTGTGCGGAAACTTAACATATGCTATAATATGAAATTGGTTAAAAACTATCTAAGCCATAACAAAAAAAATCCACAGCAGATAATAAAAAGGCAAAGATAGAGAGGAAGGAAGATGCAAACACAAAGACAACACGCGATGTGTTATCGAAGAGGAAACCGAAGCCCTTGGCGTAAAACCTCTCCGCCGCCCTCCAAGCTGTAAACAATCCACTAGAAAATACAGTTGGGATACAAGGACAGCAATAGACCCTCCAAGCCTAATCTACCCAGTGCACCTAAGCCCTCCAAGCTTCTTGCTCCAACGAGGTTGCGCCGAACCTTTTTCTTTTCTAGCTTCCCGGATTCCGCTACTAGACCATAGCATCAACCAATGAAGATTGGTTCCTTCCTAACTGCTTCCCAGAAATCCAAACAACTGTCTCACAGTGATGATGATGGTGAGAACCAGGTTTGGTATAATGCCTCTCAAGGATTTGACAATGGAGAGGAAGAGAGTTGGGGAATTTGGAGAGACTCTAAGGTATAGATTGTGGGTGAATCAATCTTGTTTTTCTTTAGGGTTTCTCTCTCAAAATTCTCTCTGGAAGCTCTCTATCAATCGTGGGTAAAAGGGGTATTTATACTAGAGTGGGAGAGGAATGTGAAACGTCAGGTTTAACAAAACAGGGGTGGCTCGCGGCTTGACCTCGCGGCTTGACTAAGTCGCGAGATCCAGTCGCGAGATAACCGTATGGCCAGTTGTCCTGTTTTGTCCTGTAGTGCTCCAGCTGGCATGACTGTTCACCTTCCAGCATGCTTGGCACGTGTGCTGCGTCTGGCGGCTTGAAGCCGCGAGTCACCCGCGAGTCCCAGCCGCGAGTCTCTGTTTTCTTGCACACTCTTGAGCAATCTTCACTCTATCTCACTCACTACCCTTACATCAAACCCACCTAAATACAGGGTTACTAAATGCTGAATTACAAGCAAATTTGGCACGGAATAAAGCCAATTAGATGGTTGAATAAATTCAACCTTACATTATTTTAGTTTATTTTACAAATAGATAGGTTCATGTGCATAGCAAGAGTTAGCGAATTGTAATAATAATAAAATTAAGGGCATATATAACTGGCCCATTACCTATTAGAAATTGGGACCAATACATGAAAGACATCAATGACAGTTAATTTTTTCAGTGACAAAGGGTAGTCCTTTGAAGGCCCATTAGCCCATTACTTGTCACAAATTGAGCAACCAATTAACGCATTAGCCCCAGACAATAGCTCCTTCTAAAAAAATGAGGATAAGTCCTAAGGTAGAGGTGTTTCTCTTCCTAGCTAGACTTTATTTTCTAACTGTTTCTTAAATTGGTAATTCAAATTAGCTGTACTTTTAAGTGTCTCTCTTACACTCTAACGTAATTGATTTGCTCATACTCAAAAAAGTCCAAAATCTAGACACTTAAAGTAAAAGAACAATTCCGTTCATGAAGGATTTTCTTTTGTAACATTATTACTAGCGAATTCCAACAGTTCACACGCTCATTTGTGAATAATTAATTATCTTTTTTTGAGATAGAACTTGTTACTAGCCTTGTGATCAGTGGAAAATATTTAGGTACTAGCAATGCTCTTTTCTCTTGCATAAGGGGTGGGTCTCATGGTGGGACCCATATGTGACGCCCACCCCTGATGTGAGAGGAAGAAGCATTGTTCACAAACTATCTCAGAAATTTTCGTGGTTGGTGTGTTTGTAATTTCAACACTTCACCCTCATTTGTGAATAGATAATTATTTGCCTCCATTAACGTACTCATTACATTATCTTTTTTTTTATACACGTGTCTACATATTTTATATGATAGTTTAAAGTCTAATTTCTGCTCCCATTAGATTATTCTAATTTTCTTTATAAAATACTGAAGGTTAACACTTATCAATTCACTAAGCCCAGCTGGCGGTGGCCAGTAGTATGAAAATTATAGTAGGTTTGACTGGTTGGTATATAGTAATCACATGACTTGTTTTGTTTCCATCTTTCTTCTAACCACTGGTGCAATATGTGTAGTAATTAATAAAGTCGCCATCCTAAGTGTGAATCGGAGAAACAACATTTTGCACTTTTATTGAATTTTTGGAAAGTTGCCAAAAACTGTGCATTATCATCGGACTCTAATCCCATGTGATAAAAAAATGATGATAATAATAGAAGTGGAAAATTCATAAAGCCCTCAATGAGCTTGCAGCCCAACGGCACATACACTTATATTGGAAATTACTGTTTCATGATATCAATATATATTCTACAAATGCAATAACTGCGATATCAAATAAGAAATTCACTTTTTTTCCAGTATGTCTATATAGTTAACCCACAAAAATATATAATTTGTACCAACAATGTACAAAGGGGTGTGAAACAATTAAAACCCTTCCTATATTACATGTGTCATGTATAATGGGTTTGCTTCTCCACCGCACCCTAAAAAAAAATCATCAATATATCATATAAACCTATGACCTTTTTGATAAATTCAACTATTTTTGTATTTTTCTTACATTTCCTGCGGCTAGGTCTTGATGTGGACCACATACATATTACGTGACCAATATATGGATTTTTTTCGTTTCTGTGGGAATGATATATATGTTTAGCATATAAAAAATCAAAGTAAGAAAATTGAGGAACTATGCATTAAGTCAAAAGATTCTAAGATTGCACGTTATGGGATATGGTTGCATGGAAAGCATAAGAGCAAAATTCGTTACATGTCACTAGCCTTCACCGGGAGTAACCTTGGTACATTGTCAAAATTTGAACTCTATATGGACCCCCAGAAATTAATAATTGAATAAAAAAGAAGAGAAGATATCGATTTTGGACTGCTTCAATGGTAGGGTACATTTTAAGTGCTGAATGACAAAGGATCTGACGTAATAGGCTCTAGTATTCGTTATATAAGGCCAAGAAGTTTTGTTGTTTTGAACCATCAAAAGACGAAAGATGACTACTACCAAATACTTCCTAGTGTTGCTCCTTGGAGTGGTGCTTCTAAGCACTGCCTCACTTGCTGACCACCATGAGTCTCCCAAACATGAGCACAAACCTCCTAAGGGAGAAAAGCCACCCCCAAAACACAAGCCACCAACCTCACTCGATAAGGAAGAGAAGCCATTGCCAGAACACAAACCACCAACCCCAGGTAAGGGAGAGAAGCCACCACCACATGATCATCACCCTGGACGCCTTCTATTGGAGTCTACTTCCATTGACGGCAAACCTCCTCCAAAGGGAGAAAAGCCACCACCAAAACACAAGCCACCAACCCCACATGACAAGGAAGAGAAACCACTCCCAGAACACAAGCCACCAAAGGGTAAAGGAGAGAAGCCACCACCAGAGCACAAGCCACCCCACAAACCCCCAACTGCCAACTAAATGCATTGCTAAATCTTTAGAAATAAGAGCTACGGCTTATGTTAGCTATCTTCTCAGTCATTGTATTGAGCTATGTTCATGTTATGTACTCTACACGTTTTAGTTTTTGTTGTAATTTGCTCTGTTGCTTATGAGTATTGACATGCAGTTATGCTTCCTGGTACTTCTATTTCAATAAGTTGCATCGCTTCCTATATATAGATAAAGAAGAACACAAGGTCACGTCTGCATTATTCTCATAAAGTTTCTAACTTTTTTTTAATATTGACATGTTTTCACATATCTCAATTGAGACCCTTGATATATCAGATACAAGGAAATTAAGATCATTATTCTCATCAGAAATTAAAAATAAAAAATAAAAAAAAAAAAAAAAAATAAAAAAGAAGAAGAAGAAGAAGATAATTTAAAGGCATTGGACTTGATATAATTATATTAAAATGGATTATTTGGTGGCACGTGACCAAAACCAAAAATTCATTACAGTATAATGCCATGTGCTAGTGGTGTCACTAAAAATAATTGAATTTTGAACTTGAGACCTCATTATTTCATGAAATTTTAAGAATCACTAGACTAATCTCTTGTGATTGGATTATGTACTCATTAAGTGAAAGAGGAACTTGCAAGTTTGTTGCTAACACTACATAGCACAATGTCCTTAATAGGTTGTTTTTAAGTATTATTACTGTGGTGGCTCAGCCTAATGGGATGAAGGTTTTGGGCTGAGGTCCCTAATTTACTTTTATTGTAGGTCAGAAATATCCAACAATGGGAGACCCCATAGGAATAAGTAATAGTAATAATGTAATACTATAGCACAACAATCTTACAACATTTGCGCTAGTAGGATTTTAAGTTTTTTTTTTTTTTTTTTTTTTTTTTGGTGAAAGGAAAAATATTTTAAAAACTAATCGAAAATAGAAATCAGTCTATTACAAGATGTTGTTGCTCTATCAAGAGCCTACAAATTCACCACCATAGCCGGTGGGATAATAAAAGAAACATACATAGCAGAAACTTAGCACCTAGTTTAGCTAGTGCATCAGCACATTGATTTGCCTCTCTGAACACATGCTCAATTTGAGTCCTAGGAAAGGTCTTCAATAGGTTCATGCAGTTAGATAAAAGTGGTTCCAAAGCAAGGTTAGCAACAGAGTTTCTCAACAGATGCACAATAGCTAAAGCATCTAATTCAACAATGAGGTTTTCAATTCCTAAAGAGGAGGCAAGATTCAATCCATCACCAAGCACCCAAAGCTCTGCAACATAGCTAGTAGTGAACCCCACACCCCTCGCAAAACTCCCTAACCATTCTCCCTCACAGTTATGAAGAAGGCACCACATCTAGCTTTGCCAGGATTTCCCATTCCCGACCCATCAGTGTTAAGGGTAATCCACCCCATGGGAGGCCTCTTCCAAGCCACTTGAATGACAGCTTTATTGGGGTTTGATTTACTACCTAGACCAATAGCAAAAAATTCTTCCCACAAGTACCAATCAGGTTTGGCTCCACCACACCTGATCTAAAAATAAAAGCATTTCTTTACAGCCATAAATGCCAATTCCCATAGGGAAAAGAACCTCCCAAGGTATACCCAAGTGATTGGAGGAAAAAGATCGAATTAACAGCATTGGCCTTAAGCCAATCAAGAAGAGGTAAAGAAAAGGAATTGAGAAGAGGATGGGGAACACCAAGCTTTGTCCAAAACAACCTGGCATATTTACAATCACATAGCACATGGATGATGGATTCAGAACACTCCATACATAGCGGGCAGTAACTGTCAAGAGTGAATCCTCTTGAACCTAAGACTTCACATGTGGGAATGCTATTGTGGCTGACCAGCCAAAAGAAGAAGATAATTCTAGGATTTGACTTGATTTTCCAGACCCGAGAGATTGGAGAAGTACAAAGGTTCAAGGAGCCATTATTAGAAAAAGCCCAAGCTGAGGAATCTTGAAGCTCAAGATTATTTGCAAAAGGAATGGCAGAAATGACTTGAATGATGACATCTGGAAGTTGCAATGAAAGGACAGCCATCCCATTTTCTTTTTCATCCTAAACAAAGAGAGCTTCCTTTTGGAGAGACAAAGGTCCTTCAACCAGATTTCTGATAGGCCCTAAAGGAAGACAAAAGTCTTTCCAAAAATTTATAGAACATCCATTATAAATGGTCCATTTAAGGTATTGCATAAAAATTGGGCCTCCTTTCTTACATGCTGCCCAAATAATTGAACCATTCTTTTTCCGGCCAACAAAAGAACTTGAAAGTTATTTCTTAATGAGGATTTTCGTCCACAGAGATTCGGGGTTATTAGCAATTCTCCAACAAAGTTTGGCAAGCAAAACTTCATTTTTTAGCTCTCATTTGGAAAATACCAAGGCCACCATATTGTTTGGGGAGAGTGAGTATTCCAGTTAACAAGATGCAACTTTCTCTTATCTTGGGTAGAGCCCCAAAGGAAATCTCTATGAAGCTTATCGATAGCTAAACAAGTCTTAACAGGGAGAGCATGGCATTGCATATAGTAATCTAGTATAGGGTGGATGTAGATTTAATGAGCACAAGTCTACCTGCAGAGGATAATACTTTGGCTTTCCACTCAGCCAACTTAGACTGGACTTTGTCAATAACAAAGTAGAAAGCGCTACAATTACAACCCTTATAAAAAATAGGAAACCCAAGATATCTCCCAATCTCGAAGGTGGCTTGAATTCCCAACTTGTTACAAATTGAAATTTTAGTTTGGGCATCCACATTAGGGGAAAAAACAATACAAGACTTGCCTTTGCTGATTTTCTGGCCAGAAATCCCACAAAAACTATCAAGGACCCCTAAAATAGCCTCACTGTTTCTGGTATTTGCCTTAGCAAATAAAAGCAAGTCATTGGCAAAGAAAACATGAGAAAACCCAAGGCCACCCTGAGAAGCCTTAACAACAGTCCATTCTTTACTTTCACAACTCTTGGTGATAAGAGAGCTCAAGTATTTGATGCAAAGAAGAAAAATATAAGGAGATATATGGTCTCCCTCTGTAATACCTCTTGAAGGAGAGAAAGCTTCTAATTTACTACAATTAAACAAAAGGGAGGTAGAGGTTGCAGAAATGCAGCTAAGAATAAGCTCCGATAAATTTTTAGGAAAACCAAAATGATCTAGGACCATCCTAATGAAACTATACTCTAATCTGTCATAAGCTTTCTCAAGGTAGATTTTAATCACCATAAATCCTTCCCTCCCTTTTCTCCTTTTCAGAGAATGGATGAGTTCTCGAGCTATGATGACATTGTTAAAACTTCTTCTTCTTGCCACAAAGGCTGATTGAAGTGGAGAAACAAGAGTAGGAATAAGATGTTTGAGTCTATGAACAATAATTTTAGACAAAATCTTGTAGATAGAGTTACAAAGACTAATGGGCCCAAAATGGCCAATAGAGGTCGGGCCATCTTGCTTAGGAATGAGAGCTATCAAGGTTTGATTAAGATAAGTGGGATTTTCCTATCAAGAAAAATCTGCTTGATTTCATACTTAACAGAATCACCAACATTCCCCCAGAACCTTTGGAAGAAGCCGACATGAATACCATCAGGCCCTGGTGGGAGACTTAGGGTTTCAGCATCTGCCTAGGTTATTTAAACACACCACCTCGAGTCAATTTGATTGGATATACTACTAGAAACCATCTCAGTTTGGTATAAGGACTTAAACCCATCCAAAAACAAACTTTTAACTTCCTCCATGTTGTAGGTTAAGATACCATATTCATTTTCGATACAAGTGATCTTGTTAAAACTTCTTCTAATTAGCGTAGTCAAATGGAAAAAGGAAGTATTTCTCTCCCCATGCATAATCTAATTAGACCTTGCCTTCGTAACCTATAAATCCTCTTCCCATTGGAGGATTTGATTGAACTCATCCGAAAGTTAGGCTTGGAGTTTTAAAAGAAAATGATTAGGATGGTTAGCAATAGCTCTCTGGACGCCTAAAATTCGAGCAAGAGTACGTCTCTTATTAGCAAAGACATTACCAAAAATTTCCCTATTACAAGCTTTAGCTTTAATAGTAAATTCATCAATTGCCACTGGGAGATTGAGATCCCTACCCCCCAAGCTTCATTAACCAATCTGGGAAAATCATGGTGACTCATCCACGTGGGTTGGAAGCGAAAAGGTCTATTAGAGCTTGAAGGAAGAGGAGGAGATAGATTCAAAAGAAGAGGACAATGGTCATAGTTTACTCGAGCTAAGTGAGTAACATTAGCTTCCGAGAAAATAGATTTCCAACTAGGATTAGCCCAGCATCTGTCCAACCTAAGCTGGATTAAGTCAGTCAGCCAAGCCTCTCTTATTAGTCCAAGTATACTTTAGCTCAGAAAACCCTAAATCAAGCATACCATAAAAATTCATACAATCCACATACAGTCTAATTCTTCTTTGGCTAACAGGATTACCCCCAAACTTCTCATGTTCATTCACTACTTCGTTAAAATCTCCCATTAAGGCCCATAGGAAGTTATGTAGGCCCGCAAGAAGTTTCAAATTATCCCATAAAACAAGTCCCTCACAAAGTCTAGGACTAGCATAAATAGCACTAAGAATCCAAGAAAAAGGATGAGAGCTTACCCAAATAAGGGCATGAATTTCCTGCTCGGTGGTGGATAACACTTCCACTTGAACTAGGTCAGACCACCAAAGTAGCCAAATGCCTCCAGTGAAGCCAATGGTATTAGAGCACATGGCTCCATCAAAAGGAAAAGAAGCCATAATACTTTTAGCTCTAGCTCTACTCAAGCAAGTTTCCGTAATAACCATGATAATAGGGTGATGGCAGTTCATAAGGTCCAAAATAATCTGTCTGAAGGAGGGCTTAAGTGCACCTCTGCAATTCCAAATAAGAATATTCATTGTAGCAAAAGGATTGGTGGTGGAATCAAACAAATAGGGGAAGATCTATCCCCTATAGCCCTTAAGCTCTATGCTTGCCTCAACAGGGACTTCGTCCTTATCATCTCTGGGAACAGAGTTACTGAGTGTTTCCATACTCCCAAGTTCCCCTTTGTGCACTTGACTAGAATTGTATGCTTGATCTTGGGAGCAGAGAACTGGAGGAGCTTCACCCAATGAATATTTCCCATCGTTGCCCAGCGCTCCTAGGGAGGGTTCTTGGTTAGCTATGGAGGTGGTGTGAGGGTGGGTAGGGCTTGGGTACTCTAAGAGGATAAGGGGTTAGGATAAGCAATATTATGATTAAATCCAATTAAAAAATTAAAAGCTCCAAGGGGTAGGTTCAAAATTGTCTGGAAAGGATCACCAAACGATTGGACAGGGATGCCTCTAGATTTGGCTCTTCTTCCCTTGGGACTTGAATTTTTCTCGTTGCCAGTCTTTCTAGGGCTAGCTTTTTTATACTTGTCAATAGGGATTGTGATCAGTTTGGGTGTGGGGCCCAAGATTTTTCTTTATCCTTCTCTACGGCTAGGTTGGGCGTCAAACGCAAGCTCACCAACTTTTTCTTTAGATGTGACATCTCCATTAGAGCTTTTCTCCAAAGGCAAACTAGGGGTCCCTTGACGTGCCTTTCCTTTCCTTCTACTCACCACCATCCACTCCCCATACGTCTTGTCTTCAAAAGAAGAGCTAGGGATAACTTCTGACGATTCTAGGGAAGGAGAAGCACTATTAGGCATGACTTTATAAGAGTCCTGAGCAGGTTGTTCTCTAATCAGATAAGCACAAGACTCCTTTCGGTGACCAATACGTCCATGAGCAAAACAAAGAGAGTTCAAACCTTCATATTGCACCATCTGGACCATTTTGACAATTTGAATAGTATTAATCAAGGGTTTATCAAGGTTCACTTGAACACATAGTCTAGCGAAACGATCCCTAACATTGGAAGTTGTATGAGAATCAATACGTAAAATAGGACCTATTGCTTGGCTAATCTTCAAGAGGGCACTCGGCTTATGAAATTCGATGGGAAGCATCAGAAGCCTTATCTAAATAGCCACCGATGAGAGTGAGGCAGTTGAGACTTTGAACTCTGATTCCCATTGTCGAATAGCAAGAAACTACTGGCCAATGAACCAAGGCCCACCCTCCAAAACTTTGTCTAAATCTTGCGGACAGTCAAACTTGATCAAGAAATAATCATGGCCTAGATCAATGCAGTCTAGCTTACCAGAAGGATTCCATAAGCTGTGAATCCTGAAAGATAAAAATGAAAAACCAACGTTTCTACCATAGGTTTTTACAATAATAGCAGACGACCATGGGGCTCTCATCCTTGCTTTATCTTCCCTAGAGAACGAAACAGATGTCTATCCTTCGTGAGTTGGCTCTTCATAATTATCAAACTCCTCTTCCTCTTGCATGATACCTTGAAGCCCAAAGGCCTGTTCAAATGCTTCAGGAATCGCTCCCATGAGCTTTTCGTTATAGTTTCCCAAAGAAGGGCCAACGTTGAGTGCTTCCCTAACTGGGGTGTTGGACATATCATGGTGATCTTTGATCTTTGAGTTTTTTAGTAGCTAACGTGTCTTCTTCCTCTTGAGAGCATTCCATTAAGCTAATAACAACCTACTCTTTTTACCATAACTGTAACATGAACTATCTTTTAATTTGAAGGTGTCAACAAATCTAATTGGTTCAGCAAGCTTTTAAGTTATCATTGACACACTAGGCTAATTATTATTATTATTATTATTATTATTCATACCATTTGCTGCTATTTCTATCCTATATTCCTATAGATACAAGTTGGATATGTTCATGTTAATTAATGCACTTATGTAGTGTCCGTATTCCATGCCTGTCTTTACCTATGAACATATACAAGCAGCACTTTTTTTTTTTTTTTTTTTTGAGAGCAATAGACTCTATTAAGAAAATTCAGTTATTTCGGCTAATATTATAAAATTATAATATGGTAGAAGTAGAACATCCTCCATCCAAACTGTTAAACTGCTAACAAGTCTAGCAAGTATAGACATGCACTTTACTCTTGTTATGTAGAAATTTCATTGGAACCTATGATATGATATGTTGGTTTGGGCTTTCTTATGTCGAAGTTTTTGTGTGACCGTTTGTTTAAACTATATAAATACTAGTACAATAAATTCATCTAGAAAAAAAGGATAAAAAAATAGGTTTGGGCTTTCTTATGTCGAAGTTTTTGTGTGACCGTTTGTTTAAACTATATAAATACTAGTACAATAAATTCATCTAGAAAAAAAGGATAAAAAAATAGAGAAAAGAAATGTTGATTGGTGCCTTCATAGAATAAAAAATGATAAGCTTCATAGCCAAATTTGAGACATGGCAACAAAAAAAACAAAAATAAATAATGTGCAATTTTAAATTTTAAATGTGGTATCATGTATGTTATTGGTTAAAATATCAATTTTGTTAAAGTTATTGATTTTTTCACCAAAAAAAAAAAAATCACTCTCTCAGCTATTTACCTCTCATTTGTATAATCCATCACATACAAAAAAGAAAAGGTATGTAGTGTACAGAATTTTAAAATAAAAACTTTGATGCCTGTATAATTCAATATACGTGTACTGGTTTGATAACCTTCATATTTTCATTATGCAAAATTGGTGTCGGACTCAGACCCTGTCATCTTCTGAATGTTCAATAAGTGTATAAAACACTATGAACGTTTAGACCCCCAATTTCCAAATTATCAATTCAAGCTTATTATCAAACAATTAATGTGCGGAATATGAACATAAGCACATAACAGAATTGATAAACAATCTCAACCAAATTCAATCACATCCACAACATAAATTAAATGGTAAAGATTAAGGGAAGAGAGATGCAAACACAAGGACAACACAACGATGTGTTATTGAAGAGGAAACCGAAGCCTTCGGCGTAAAACCTCTCCGCCGCCCTCCAAGCGGTAAATAATCCACTAAAGAATGTAGTTGGGATACATGAACAGCAGAAGACCCTCCAAGCCTAATCTACCCAGTGTACCTAAGCCCTCCAAGCTCCTACTCCAATGAGGTTACGTCGAACCTATTTCTTTTTCAGCTTACCAGATTCCGCTATAAACCATAGCATCAACCAATATGAAATTGGTCCCTTCCTAACTGCTTCCCAAACACCAAATGGCCTTCTCACAGATGTGGGTATGGTGAGAAAAGGTTTTGGTAATGTACCTCACAAGGATATAACAGTGGAGAGGGTGAGAGTAGAGGAATTTGAAGAGTCACTATGTGAAGATTGGGGATGAGTCAATCTTGTTTTTCTCAAAAAAATTCTCTCTTGAAACTCTCTACATTTTGTGGGTATAAGGGGTATATATACTAGGGTGAGAATGGAATGCGAAGAGTCAGTTTTTCAAAACAGAGCTGGCTGGCGGCTTGGCCTCACGACTTGACTGAGCCGCAAGTTCCAACCGCGAGGTAACTGAATGGCCAGACTGGACTTTTTGTCCGGTAGTGCTACAACTGGCATGACGGTTCAGCTTCTCTGCATGCTTGGCACTGGTGCAACTTCTGGCACCTTGCATGCTGCGAGCTACCCGTGAGATCCAGTCGCGAGTCCCTGCTTCTTTGCACAATCTTGAGCATTTCTTCACACTCTCTCACACACTACCCTTACATGATTCCCACCTAAATACAGGGTTACTAATTGCTAAAATACAAGCAAATTTGGCACAAAATAAAGCCAACAAGATGGTTGATAAAATTCAACCCTACAATTTCCCCCTTTGGCTATTCCGTGACAAAACCCTAAAACAAACTCTAGACTTAACATGTGAGTTGTGAACAGTTAAACAAAACTCACTCACACCTAACTCTAGAATCTATGTAGCTCTTGAATCATATGACCAAGTATCTCCTGAAACAGAACAACACAATATGATCATTGTATGTAGAAAAACTTGTAATGCAAGAAGCAAAAATGCTGCATAAGCATGGTACAAACCATAAAAGCCTACAAACCACATGGAAACAAACCCTAAAAACTTACAAAAGCAACATGGGTACAAAATGTACCACAAACAAGTTCCATAAGATTCAAAAGTGTTAATAAAAACAACCATGAGTTTAAACCAAAGTATTAGAACCATATCCACACAAGAGTAAAAAAAATGTTAGACTATCTAAAAGTATATGTGAGTGTATATGTATCAGCTTCCTCTTCTTGAGCATACAACTCCCCCTTTCAGTGTCCCCTTTTCAATGTGCACATTGCTATCTTCCCCTTACTATATGCTATCTCTCCCCTTTTTTGGCACGAATAGCTAAAGGCTTTCCTCGATCTTTTGTTGAATAGCATCTAACTGTGTCTCAATTGCAGTGAGACACATTTGAGCGTGATTGTTGGTGGAGTAGAGAGATTTTTCTAATCCGGAAATACGCTGATATAGCTCCTCTATTAAAGTGCTCAATCTATCATCTTGAGAGCTAGGTGTAGATGGAGTGCCAGTTGTTTGCCTCCTAGAAGGAATGGGAGAAACAGTTGTGGTATACACAGGTGTAGCTGAATCATGGCTAGATGGAGTGGCATAGGAGAATGGCTCACTCTTAGGTGTTTTAGAGGAGTGACTCGTGCTTGCATGGAGAGTTATCATGGATATTGGTTGAAGACGTGAAATAATTTTTCCATCTGTTGGTGGACGGACACCTTCAAGAAGCATGATCTTCATGATGAGACTACAAAAAGGAATACTTGTTCGTGCTGCCGATCGAGCTGCTGTTTTCTCAATTGTCTGAAAGATGTGGGCACAAATGTCAATTCGAACTCCGATAATGAGATCACATAGAAATTGTGCTTTTCCAAGATTTATGAAAGCAATGTTAGACAGTGGGTAGAGGTTGGAGAACATGATCATTTTTAGGGCCGTCAGTTCAGGCGAAAACTGTGCAGTGCCTATAGATGATCCTTTACTTCTAACCTCATGATCAGACCCAAGAACTTGGAGAATGTCTTGTACCTGAAGTAATTTGTCATCATACGGAGTAAGGTCCACATTTGCTGGTCTGGTGATGCAAAGAACCTTTGCAATGTATTCTGTATTGATGGAGAATTCTATTCCTCTTACCCAACATTTCAACTCTACTCCGGTGTATCTGGCATTAGAGTAGAATTCCTTAACTAATTCATCAACCGGGTCCTCGAAATTCCCAAACAAATCAGCCCAATCTCTTGCATCAAAAATCCTAGGGATAAATATTGTTCCCAAGGTATCAAATTTTACTACACGTTCCACAATAGGATGAGCATCTATAAAAATTCTTGAGTAGGTTTGTGAATCAAAAGGAGTCCTAAATCTCTCATTGTTTGAGTCTTAAGACGACTGAGTTGAGCGACGAGTCTGCTTAGCAATAGGGGATGGAACATCAATTTCAATCTCTTTTCCTTTAGATGAATGGCGTGACATCTGCAAAAGACAAGACACACAGCAGAGAACCAAGTGCGACACCACAAGACACAAACATCAACTTGATTAGATTCATGTTAAAAAATGAAATTCAAAGAGGAAACTCACTCAATCAATCACAGAACTTGAACCAAGTCAGCATCAAGTAATCATAAGCAACACTTATGGATTGTATATTTAAGAAATTAGTAGGTGTCCAAAAATGATGGTTGATCAATTACAACTCAAAAAAAAGTAATCAATGAGCATCACACAGTCACAAATAACTGTCATTGTGACACTCTACCATGAACATGATATGTACAGAGCAACACAGTCATGAGGCACAACACAGAACACAAACATCATTAAAAAAAATGAGAAAAGCATCTCAATCAATATCACCAACACTCAATCAAACTCACTCAACAAAATAAACCAAACCCATGTTCGAACACTATATTACTCAAATCACAAAAATAACTCACACATCGAGAAAACAAAACCATAATCATGAAATATGAAGTGAGAAAGAGAAAGCCCATACCTTTTCCTTGAAGATTTGAGGATGAAATGATGCAAAAATGGAGGTTTTTCGAGAGTGATACGGTGAGTTTGAGAGAGGGATAAATGGGGAAGACAATGAACAGTCACAAAAGTTCGAGGGAAAAACTAAAAATGTTTAAAAACTGACCTGTTTGCGCAAAACACGCGATTTTCGCGACTAGGTTAAATCGCGAGAAAGTCGCCAGAACACTCAAGACACAAATTTTGAAAAAAGTTTCTAAGTGTTTTTCGCGACTAGAAGTTCTACTTGTGAGGGAGTTGCGAGGTAAGCCACGAAAATCTCTGAGTACCCTCACGACTAGAACCTCCACCCGCGAACAAGTCGCCAGACTGAGCCACGAGAAACATTAAAATCCCAAATTTTGAAAAATATTCTAAGTATTTTTCGCGACTTGGACATTGACCTGCCAGTGAATCGTGAAAAATTTCTGTGTGGGCTCGCGACTGGGGCATGCGACTGGATGAGACTGAGTCGCCAGAATAGCGCAACACTGTTTTTGAAGATTTTGACAATTTTTTCAAAAATAACTAAAACACTCAAAAATCTTTTTGTGTTTGATCAACAAAAATTGAGCATGTGAAAACACATTTAATCAAGTACAATCACACAAATGAAAATGGCATTCATTGAACATAGACATGTGTGATGTGTGTGGATATCAAACATGAAATAGTCCTTAGTCTAATGTGAAGCAAGCTTCAATGATCAATTCAACCAAGGCATACATAATTAACACTAGATAATGTGACCCATCTCAATTATAGAAATATGCATATATGACCTCCCACATAACTTGATTACATAACTTTGAAGCTTTTCATTTGGCTCCATATACATCATATCATTTGATCTTTTTGAATCAATACATCTCATTGTGAGATCGATGCCTAAAATTTTCGATATTTCAATTTGATGAGATAGCCTTTGGCTTTTTGGGCATCATACATTTTTGGTCGCTTTCCCTTTTTCCTAGTTAAATACTAGTATGTGCAACAGGCTTTTGCAGCTCATTATCTCTTTTCTTATGGAGATTTACATTTGAGAGCTCTTTTAAGCAAAAACAATAAAATAAATGAGTAGGAAGATATATAGGCACAAGTCTATGCATGTCTCAAGATCAACAAAACCATTCACTAATCATTCATGACAAGTTTGAAGATCTATTTACAACAGTCACATAGATTTCAAGAGTTCTCCCACAATAATATAAGTGCATGGGGAACAAGCTACGCTCGTAAATGCACAAAGCCATTAGCACAAAGGTACAAGGCAAAACATGCTTGTGACAAAACTCAACAAAGTCGATCAAACTTTTTGATTTTCTACTTTTTATGTGTTTTTGGATTTTTGACACAAAACAAATAATGATCAAAACCAGCAATGAGAAAGCATTTAAAGCAAAAGCAAACAAACAACCAATAATCAACTCAACAACCAACAGGCACACAACTAAACATAGTCACACAATATAGGAAGTATTAATGCATGGACATGTTGTAAAGCTTATGCATGAGTACCCTTCATCACCCACACGTTACGTGCGTTTGGGGTGATATCCCTATAGAATTGGGTACGAGAGTTAGGACTTTCAAACCTTCTAGTGAAGCTTTCCAAGCAGTTGGTGAATGCACCAATTATCTTCATCACATCAATCATTCCGGGATCACCATTTCGATCTCTTGATGGCTCAACATCCCAAGTCCTCTTGTCATTTCTTGGTCCTCTTGACCTTTGATCACTTGCATTCCTCAATGCTCTCAGCTTATGACAATTAGGTCGGCTGTGCCCTTGAAGTCCGCAGTAATGACAGACATGGTTCATTCTAGGACCTTTTTGCGATCGTGGAAGAGATTTTGCTCTGGCTTCAGACCTGACTACAAATTGATTACGGGGCTTGTTCAACACCCGCTAGTTAGCCACATTCTTCTTCTTCTCAACCTTTGCCTTCTCCACAGTAGGGGTAGCTACAACCGGCTCTTTGGCCTTCACATACTTCACTTCTTTGGAGATGTTCACAGCTGAACTACTTTCTCCGATGTATCCTAATCCGGTTTTGTCGAAGAAGGTCTTTTGAGAGGAAAGGACATCATCAAGCTTCTTTGTGGATACTCGCTCTACCTTGGCATCTTCTTGAACCACCTCATGCTCAAGGAATTTTACCTTGGTGTAAGCTTCAGTTAGCTCACCATTTAGCGTCTCTATCTCACACTTGGCCTCCTTATATCTCACTAAGAGACTTCTATAGCCTTTCTCAGCTTTCTTCATCTTTTTCACAGCTGCCTTAGCCATCCTTGCATATTCTCCCGACTTCTCAAGGAGTGAATTGTAGTTCTCTTGAAGACCAGCTTTATATTTATCTTCTTCAGCATCTGATTCTTCTACAATTCCCATAGATTCCTCATCACTATGCTCCCCAAGCTCTTCCACAAGCAAATTCAAGTCCTCCAAAGACTCAACATGAGCAACAGTCATGAACGCTGAGAAATTCCCTTCTTTATCACAGCTATCCTCCAAATCAGAGGTGGAGGAATCTGAGTCACTGAGAGTGGTGGCATACGCCTTGCCCTTTGATCTCAAGTAATTAGGACATTCTTTTTTGAAATGGCCATGTCCATTACACTCAAAACAAGTGACTCCTTGAGTAGATTGGGACCCCTTCCCTTCTTTCCTTTTGAAGTCCTTCTTCTTTTTCCCGGAACTCATGAATTTCCCTTTATCACCAAATTTCTCACTGTTCTTGAACTTTAGAAATTTACAGAAATTCTTTGCAAGGTAGGCAACATCCTTGTCGACTACATCCTCATCTGATGAACCGTGAGCTTCTACCCTTTCATTTATCGTCTTAAGAGCAAGTGATTTGCTCTTTCTTTGATTTGGTAATGAAAGCTCATACGTTTGGAGAGAACCAATCAGCTCTTGGACTTTGATTTCATCAAGGTCCTTGCTCTCCTTAATTACAGTCACCTTTGCACGGAAGCTCTCCGGCAATGAACGAATAATTTTTCGTACAACTTTCGAGTCCTCTGTTTTCTCTCCCAAGTTAAACATGCCAATGACCACTTCATTCAGCTTGCTATAGAAAGAGTCAAAAGACTCATCCTCACTCATTCTCAACTCCTCAAACCGAGTGGTCAGCATCTGCAACTTGGTGTCTTTAACTTTCTTCGTTCGCTCGTACATGGTCTCCAATATCTGCCATGCCTCCTTGGCAATGGTCATGTGAGAAATCCGGTGGAACTCCTCTGGAGACACGTCACAAAAAATAGCATTAAGTGCTTTGCTATTAGCATTTGACGCCATGAGGGCTGCCTTATCCCATGTGGATTTGGCTACCTCCGGCTTTGTCCAACCTATTTCAACGGCATCCCAAACAGCCTCATCTATTGAACACAAAAATGCTCTCATCCGCACCTTCCAAAAGGCATAGTTGCTACCATCAAAATATGGTGGAACATTTAAAGATTGAGATCGGTCCATCTCAATATGGGGTCAAGGATCACACTAAGGTAATGAAACCAATATAAGTGAACCCACTTTGATACCAATTGAATGTTCAATAAGTGTATAAAATACTATGAACGTTTAAACCCCCAATTTCCAAATTATCAATTCAAGCTTATTATCAAACAATTAATGTGTGGAATATGAACATAAGCATATAACAGAATTGATAAACAATCTCAACCAAATAAAATCATATCCACAACAGAAATTAAGTGGAAAAGATTAAGGGAAGAGAGATGCAAACACAAGGACAACACAATGATGTGTTATCGAAGAGGAAACCGAAGCCCTCGGCGTAAAACCTCTCCGCCGCCCTCCAAGCGATAAATAATCCACTAAAGAACGTAGTTGGGATACATGAACAGTAGAAGACCCTCCAAGCCTAATCTACCTAGTGTACCTAAGCCCTCCAAACTCCTACTCCAACGAGGTTACGCCAAACTTATTTCTTCTTTAGCTTACCGGATTCTGCTATAAACCATAGCATCAACCAATATGAAATTGGTCCCTTCCTAACTGCTTCCCAAACACCAAATGTGGGTATGGTGAGAAAATGTTTTGGTAATGTACCTCTCAATGATATAACAGTGGAGAGGGTGTGAGTAGAGGAATTTGAAGAGTCACTATGTGAAGATTGGGGATGAGTCAATCTTGTTTTTCTCTAGGGTTTTTCTCTCAAAAATTCTCTCTTGAAACTCTCTACATTTCGTGGGTATAAGGGTTATATATACTAGGGTGAGAGTGGAATGCGAAGAGTCAGTTTTTCAAAACAAAGCTGGCTGGTGGCTTGGCCTCGTGACTTGACTGAGCCACGAGTTCCAGCCGCGAGATAACTGAATGGCCAGACTAGACTTTTTGTCCTGTAGTGCTACAGCTGGCATGACGGTTCAGCTTCTTTGCATGCTTGGCACATGTGCAACTTCTGGCGGCTTGCAAGCTGCGAGCTACCCGCGAGATCCAGTCGCGAGTCCTTACTTCTTTGCATAATCTTGAGCATTTCTTCACACTTTCTCACACACTACCTTTACATGATTCCCACCTAAATACAAGGTTACTAATTGCTAAAATACAAGCAAATTTGGCATGGAATAAAACCAACAAGATGGTTGATAAAATTCAACCTTACATCTTCATTTTACGGTGTGTTCCTTAAGCTCATCTCTTCTCTATATTAAACGTGCAGCTTGACTAACAAATCAAAATTACTTCACCTTACGAAATAGTTTTATGAATCACATCTCTAAATCTTGGATTGAGCTTAAAGATCCATGTGTTCTTATCAGAGATTGGACTTTTATGATCATGTCCTCTCTCTACATATTTTAGACTTTATGAGTCTATGACGCACATTTTTTTAGAGCTTTAGAAGCTATAACTCTACATTTTGGGTTTTAGAACGTAAATTACATCTACACTAGTTTGGACATTGGAATAAAAAGGTTACTTGAGCCAACAACTTTTACAAGCTAAACAAGGACAACAAATTACTTGAAGCCTAGTCTAGAATTAAGTCAAACATGGCCAATTTATTGATGAACCTTTTTTTAATTTTTTTTTTTTATATAATTCAATAGCAATAATGGGGGAGGAGAGATTTTTTGAATCTTGAATGTTTCCATTGGAAACACTAAGGTCTAAGTAATGTTAACCAGTTGAACTACAAGGTTCTTGAAACTTATTGATAACTTTTGGATAACAAAAAGCACAAAAACGCCTTTAATTAAACAAGGAAGAGAATGTTGATTAAAATTATGCAAGCAAATTTCATAAACAAATTTAACACCTATGGCAAATCAAGCTGACAACACTACTTGTGTCAATACTTAGTGTCATATCTTTTGTTCACAGCTGATCCTAAACTTGGAGAACCAAGGAAGGTTGTGATAGGTTGACAACTAGCATAAATGTTAGTGACTCTATTATGAATGAATCCATTACAGATACTTGTTAGGACTCATATTTTTCAACATTTAAATCACACAAAATAGTTTTCAAGTGCCACTATCAAACATGTCATTAATCTTCTGAAATATAGGCTATCAGATCTACTTGATGAGCTTCCTAGGGAAGGGAACCCATTCCCAACATAATAGGGATTAGACTAGGGTATTTGTGTTAAAGATTTGTTTTATATTATCACGTACTACTATTTGGTTTTGTTTAGTTTTGAATTTTTGTGTGTGTTATTAAATGCCAGTATTTGCATAGTTTTATATTTTAGGCTTTATTTGGTTACAAACGAGGGAAGAGAAGAGAAATGAAATGAATAATAGAAAGGAGATGAGAAAGAAAATAAAAGAAATCAAATTTGTTGTGTATGTTTGGAAATAGGGAGAGAAGGAGAAAAGAAAAGAGAAAAATGCATTTTTCTTTCCTGAGTTTGATTTGCAATAAGAAAGGAAATCAAAAGAAAATATATGTTTCTTTACTCTTATGCCCATATAAATGTGAAAGATGTATAAAGGTTATGGGCAAATATGTAACTTTATGTTATTTATGTGGGCTCATTTTTTATTTTTTTTTTGGAACCATTCTATCCCTTCAAATCTGCCCAAATTGGGTGGATTGCAAATCTATGAGCCCAAGGGAAATGGTTTCTGCCTTTTTATTTTTTTTCCATGGTAACCAAACTGAGGAAAAGACTACCATTCTGATCATTTCTCTTTTCTTCCTCTCTTCTCCACCTACGGGAAAAGGAGAGGTGGGGTCTCGAGAGGCCTATAGAGAAGTAAGGTAATGCCCCTATGGAGCTAGGGCAACCATGATTTGACGTTGCCACATTTTGATGCCATCCCTACCGGAGCTTTCGAGAGTTATTTTTCTCCCTTTTTTTTTTTCTTTCAATAGATGTTAGTTGCAGCACAAAGAACGAAGAAAATTAGGGGGAGGGAATAAGGGGAAAATGAGAAAAAAAATAAATAGGTTCAATTATTTATAGTTCCTTTCTATAATGTTTAAGGACATTTTGATCATTTTAAAATGATTCAGAATAGTCAATTTATTAATTAAGCTAATAAATATATAACTTTTTTGTTTGGTTTAACTACTGTTTTAGTTTCTAACGTTTGCAGTAAATTTTGAAGTGGTCCCTTACATTAATTGCATTAGTTTAGTCCTAAACTTTTTTATATTTTGTCAAATAGTTTCTGTTGTAAGTGTTAGGTGGAAAAAGCTATTGGCATCAAATTATTTTTTATACAATTGCATCAAAATTATTATTTAAATCTCATTGTTTTGCCACATCTGTTTTTTATAACCATCACTTAATGGTATGAACTATTTTAATATAACACTAAACGATTAAATACAAAACTGACACATTTAAATGTCATAGATCATTTTTAAGACTAAAATGATAATTAAAATTTTTTTTCCCTCATTAGATTCTTTACCTATGAAAAAAAGAAAAAGAAAAAGAATGGACTAAGTTAGACTACATACTTGGTTGTAGCCAATGGCTATATCTCCCACTAAAAAATTAAACACGGCTACGTATTTTGAAAAATCCAACTATTAGATTGCATTTTTTTACATGATTTTAACATGCATGTCAAATTTCATATTAATCAAATATTATTTATTATTCAAACCAGAAACTTATTTTCTATACATAATTTTAAATTATAAAAACTTGAAATTTAAACATTTGATTGATGACAAAACTATTGATTTTTTATCTTTTGGAAATTTTGCAAGTATGAAGAATATAAGAAGAAAAATGTAATCTAATAGTAGATTTGTCACAATTCACATCTAATAAAAAAATGCCAAATTTTAAAACTCACTCTCTAAGTTTCACTATTTTTCATTTTAGTCATCTACGTTTGCATTTTTTTATTTAAGTCTTCTAAGTTTCAAAATACCCCAAATTTAGACTTCAGTTATCTTGTCATCTACTGTTGCCGTTAAATCACCAAAACTACACCGTTTTGCCCTTAATTTAAATTTAAAATTTTATTTTATGATTTTTTCTAAAAAAAAATAATTAGGAAAAGCCTAGAAAATTAAAAGAAAAAAAATTCTTTGTCCCCAAGAACAAATTAACTGATCAACATTTCCCAAAAAAAAAACTCAAAAGAAATTTGTTGGGACTGTGAATTGTTTGCTGCAACATGTTGTGGCAACTTGACCTTGATGTTTCTTCCAAACAGTATCCAACCAAACTGTAGCTTCTTCCAATGTTTATTTTCTTCATCTTGGTTACCTCCTCTAAGGTTTTTAGGGCTGTAGATTGCAAAAATGAAAATATAATTAGGTCCACCGTTATTGTGGACAAGTCTAGGAAGTCTGGTCCTGGAGTATTTTGGCGCAAAAGACTATATCTATTGCGGCGGTCTAATGGTTCGCTGCAATATATCTCATATACAGGGGTAGTTCAAAAAAGTGCCACAATATGTGACATATAACAGCATTTTTTGAAACCTCCGCAAAAACTTGAATTTTTAGTAGTGATAATACAAGCTGCCATCAAATCGATTCCTTCCAACAATGATCAATGGATTAAAGTTCATATTTCTTTTAATTTTCTGGCCTTTTTTTTTTTTTTAATTACATTTGTTAGGAAATAAATAATGAAATAAAAAATAAATTTTAAATTTAAGGCAAAACGGCATAGTTTTGGTGATTTAATAGCAACAGACAACAGTGGATGACAAGATAACAGAAGTCTAAATTGGAGTTTTTTGAAACTTAGAGAACTAAAATGAAAGAAAACAAACTTAAAAAACTGAAATAAAAAGTAGTGAAACTTATAAGGTGAGTTTCAAATTTTGACCTAAAAAAAAGAAAGGAGTTGTAGTTATTTTTTTAGAAATAATTACAACATGCTGCTAACCCTGCAGCTCGAACCCTTTTCCCCCAAGACCCCCAAATACTTTATGCATGGAGAGGTGCCAATTCGGCTACAAGGCCTTTGACAGTTGTAGTTATTGAAATGACTATAATTAAGTTTGTAGAAAAACTTAAAAAAAAAAAAAAAAAAATGGCAGTGGGTTACAAGTGCACTCTAACACAATAACACCTGCAACCGAAAGAAAAATTTAAAATTCCCCATCTGTAGGCGGTTCTATAAACCTGTAGAACAATCCAGAAATAAATAAACCTATAGAACAGAACAAAAAGTAGGTCAAACTAAATACACCTTGTGAACTAATAGTCTCCCTATTAAAGAAGGGCAAAAAAACAAACAAACATGTGGCGTGCGTAGATCAGGCCAAGGCCATTACAAAAGGCCACCAAGTTTCTCAGAAATTTGCACCACACAATTCTAATAAGTCTTTGAAGAGCAAGCCCAAAATGTCTCCCAAACTCTTGCTAGTTTTGCTCATCGGAGTGGTGCTTCTCACCACTCACTCTCTTGCTAATCACCATAAACCACCACCTGATGGTTTTCGTGAGGAAAAACCGTCAATTGCACTTACACCAGCAGGCTCTCTATTACCACCACACAGACCACCTTCATCTAAGGAACCAAACTTGGATGGCAAACCTCCCAAGGGTTCAAAGCCACGCCCAAAACACAAGCCTCCACCATCCAACTGAGCTGAGCCTAGTTAGCTAGTTTGTTGGGCTCATTCTTATGTATTGTTAGTATTAGTATATATGTCATATAATAAGAGCTGCGACTCATAATATCCTCTGTTCTGATGACTACTACTGTTTATGCATGTACCTTTTGCTGCTACTTAATTCTCAGCTACTAGTGGGATATGTACTTCTTGCTAATGAAACTATATATCTTATCAAAAAAAAAAAAAAAGTGAACCTATATATGGTATGATATGTTGGTTTGGGCTTCCTTAATATGTTTTTTTTTTTTTTTTTTTTTTTTTTTTAATAATTTGAGAAGATCCTTATTATGTTGAGTTGAACGTGTTATTATTTACAATTTTAAATTGGTATATCACTTACGTTATAAGGTTAAAATATCAATTCTACTGCAGGCATCAACTTTTTAATTATTATTTAAAATTTTAAATAATATGGAATCTCACCTTCAGGCATCAATTCTACTACAGGCATCAACTTTTTAAGCTAAAATATCAATTCTGCTACAAAAGTTTTTACCCAAAAAAATTACGCAGTCTCTCACCCATTACACCCAAAAAGAAAAGACTGTTAATTCGGTACCCATAAACTTATTATTAAAATATAGGTAAGGACCAAGTTAAGAGGATTTTTTTATCATGTGAAAATTTTTTATCCGTACCCCATTACTAAGTTATAACCCTTTTGCGTTCATGAGAAGAATTTTGTTATCTGAGTATGGGTTGGGTTTTGTTTATGCAAAATGAGTAATGCTAGAGACATATAAATTGGTACAATTTTGTGTCACAATTCGTCACGTGGCAAGTTATAATTTGTAAGAATGTAATGGTGGGTCATGTGAGAACACACTTTTACCAATCACAATTCATCACATAGCGAATTGTGACACAAAATTATTTCAATTTATGTGTCCCTAGCACTATTCATGCAAAATTAGTCGTGGACTCTTAGGCCTGGGAAAAAGTTACTCAAGTAAACAGCTTTAACAAGGGCAGCACATTACCTGAAGCCCAGCCCACAAAAAGTTATCGATGAACTTGCGGATAATATAAAATGCAAAGTCTTCGATCAAGCAAGGAAGAACACATAGATTTAAACTATACAAAGATAATTTCTTAAACAAATTTAACACCCTTGGAAAATCATTAAATCAAGCTATACTTGTACAAAATTTAATGCGTTCTTGCGTTTTCTTCTATAATTTAAATTTGAGAAGTGCTATATATCATCGTATTCATAATGTTTTCACAACACTTTCATAACAAATTATATGTTCCAATTTGAACTTACCACTTAGAATTTGTTGTGAATGTTTTGTAAAAATGTTGTGAATATAGTATTTTTCTGTAAATTTAGGACACAAATTGACTACAAATTTAGTTATAATAGTAAAATGACATTATATATTCTTATCAAAATATTTTTATCACTATAATTATATATTCTATTATTTTAAGAGGTGTCAACTAGTTGAGTTACAAAACTCTTGACATATCATTTTTCTTGATAATTTTTATAATTGAAATGGGAGATATGAATTGTAAATGTCTCCGTTAAAAACACCAAAAAGTATCAGGGCCCGTTTAGTAATATTGTTCTAGTAACGTTATTTAAGTGTTACGAAAATATGTATAAGTAAAAAAGTGTTGTGGAAATATGTGTTGTGTTGTGTTGTTTAAACAACGAAAACCGTTGTTTAAACAACACTACCAAACACCCCCTTACTACAAAACTCTTGGCATGCGGGCCCAACTTAAATTATTACAACTTTTGTTATCAGTATGGTTCCCCGAGTTTAAAGCAATATTCATCCACATCTTTTTTTCCGTGGCTAATTTCTGAATCCTACTTCTCTTGCCCTCTTAATTTTGAAGAGTAAAATACAAATATGACATTATTATGGTTTGATTGGGAAGTATAATATATATTCGTTTTATCGACTTCCATATTAGAAGATATTTTCTACAAAAATCATTCTAAGCTCTCATGTAAATAGAAAATGCAGAGAATTTTTTTTTTCTTTTTTTGCATATAATTATTGTTAAATGAAGGAAAAAGCGAAAAGTTGATTGTATAGGCCTATCGAAGAAAAAGAAAAGCAATGTATCTTACCAATTTATAGCGCTAAGTTCAACTTTGTGTACGGGCTAATTAACTAATTATCAATACAGTGGGTTCCAAATGGGCCATATTACATTTATTGGAAATGAAGGAAAGACGATAGGTCTTACCCTTACTTGGAAGGCCTCTTAAGTAATCTTCTATACAAAATCAACAAATGCTAGATCATGGATGACATCATTCATGAAAACCTGTCTATTCGTAATTATTTAATTTGTATCTATACTCACACATGCTTAGCATGTTCTTACTTTTAGTCAAGTTGGCATTGGAATGTTTGTTTTTTTCTAGGATGGACATGAAGAAAAAACTTAAGTTCCATAGATCGAATCTTTGCAATGGTGGAACTTGAAATTTGTTTTTGGGGAGGCTAAATGAAAAACTAGATTTGTATATATTATAATAATATTTTATATAATAATCTATAAAGTATAATGAAATGCTATTCAAATATATAAGTTAATTATTTTATAACTCAACATTTGAATCAAAAAGTATATTATTATTTCTGAAATATCATCATGAATAGATCAATAGCTGTTACCTTTCCGATTAAATTAGATTTCAAAATTAAATTAAGTATAAATTAAATTATAATCCATAAAGTCACAAAGTAGACAAAAAATACTTGAAATTAAATGCATTAAAAAAATATAATCAAATAACAAATTACACATTTTTGTCTTTTATTTATTTTTATTATATATTTTTATCTATTTTAAAAGTAGTTTATTATATATACTAGCTTGTAACCCTATGCATATATATGAGATATATTTACAAATAAGTATAACTAAATGTGTATTAAAATTTTACCAAGTTTATATATAATGTTTGTATATTTTAAAATATAAATAGCCACTAATAAAATAAATATTATATTATTTAAAATAAATTTCTAAAATTATTTAAATTGTTATCCATGAAATTCTAAATTGTAAGGTTGAATTTATTCAACCATCTAATTGGCTTTATACCGTGCCAAATTTGCTTGTAATTCAGCATTTAGTAACCCTGTATTTAGGTGGGTTTGATGTAAGGGTAGTGAGTGAGATAGAGTGAAGATTGCTCAAGAGTGTGCAAGAAAACAGAGACTCGCGGCTGGGACTCGCGGGTGACTCGCGGCTGCAAGCCGCCAGACGCAGCACACGTGCCACGCATGCTGGAAGGTGAACAGTCATGCAAGCTGGAGTACTACAGGACAAAACAGGACAACTGGCCATACGGTTATCTCGCGACTGGATCTCGCGACTTAGTCAAGCCGCGAGGTCAAGCCGCGAGCCACCCCTGTTTTGTAAAACCTGACGTTTCACATTCCTCTCCCACTCCAGTATAAATACCCCTTTTACCCACGATTGTGAGAGAGCTTCGAGAGAGAATTTTGAGAGAGAAACCCTAAAGAAAAACAAGATTGATTCACCCACAATCTATACATTAGAGTCTCTTCAAATTCCTCATCTCTCTTCCTCTCCATTGCCAAATCCTTGAGAGGCCTTTATACCAAACCTGGTTCTCACCATCATCATCACTGTGAGACAGCTGTTTGGATTTCTGGGAAGCAGTTAGGAAGGAACCAATCTTCATTGGTTGATGCTACGGTCTAGTAGCGGAATTCGGGAAGTTAGAAAAGAAAAAGGTTCGGCGCAACCTCGTTGGAGCAAGAAGCTTGGAGGGCTTAGGTGCACTGGGTAGATTAGGCTTGGAGGGTCTATTGATGTCCATGTATCCCAACTGTATTTTCTAGTGGATTGTTTACCGCTTGGAGGGCGGCGGAGAGGTTTTACGCCGAGGGCTTCGGTTTCCTCTTCGATAACACATCGCGTGTTGTCTTTGTGTTTGCATCTTCCTTCCTCTCTATCTTTGCCTTTTTATTATCTGCTGTGGATTATCTTTTATTTTGGCTTAGATAGTTTTTACCAATTCCATATTATAGCATATGTTAAGTTTCCGCACACTAGTTGTTTGACATATTGCTTGAATTGGATAAGTTGTAATTTGGGGGTCTAAACGTTCAAAGGTGTTTATACACGTTTTTTTGAACTTTCATTTGGTATCAGAGCGGGTACACTGTTATTGGTTTCATTACCATTGTGTGATCCTTGACTCCCTTTTGAGATGGATCGGTCTCAATCCCTAAATGCACCTCCATATTTTGATGGTAGTAATTATGCTTTTTGGAAGGTTCGCATGAGAGCATTTCTGTGCTCCATTGATGAATCTGTTTGGGATGCAGTTGAGAGTGGTTGGACCAGACCTGAGGCAGCCAAATCCACATGGGATAAGGCAGCACTCGTTGCATCTAATGCTAACAGTAAAGCTTTAAATGCTATTTTCTGTGGTGTGTCTCCAGATGAATTTCACAAGATTTCCCACATCACCATTGCCAAAGAAGCATGGGAGATATTGGAAACTACCTACGAAGGCACGAAGAAAGTGAAAGACACCAAGTTGCAAATGCTGACCACTCGGTTTGAGGAGCTCAAAATGAGTGAGGATGAGTCCTTCGACTCTTTCTATGGGAAGCTGAATGAGGTGGTAGTGAGCAAGTTCAATTTGGGGGAGAAAACGGAGGATTCTAAAATCGTAAGGAAGATCCTTCGATCATTGCCGGAAAGTTTTCGTGCTAAAGTGACAGCGATTGAAGAGAGCAAGGACCTAGATGACATCAAAGTCCAAGAGCTGGTTGGTTCTCTTCAGACTTATGAGATGTCGCTGCCCAATCAACGGAAGAGTAAATCTCTTGCTCTTAAGACCATTAATGAGAAGGTAGAAGTCCATGACTCATCGGAAGACGATGTGGTTGACAAAGATGTTGCATACCTTGTCAAAAATTTCAGAAAGTTCTTGAAATTCAAAAATAATGGCAAATTTGATGATAAAAGAAAATTCCAAAGTTCTGGAAGGGAGAAAAGGGAATTCAAAAAGAAAGATGGAAAAGAATCCCAACCTACACAAGGTGTCACTTGCTTCGAATGTAACGGGCATGGACACTTTAAGAAGGAATGTCCGAATTATTTGAGATCGAAAGGCAAAGTGTATGCCACGACATTGAGTGACTCGGATTCGTCTGACTCAGAATCTGAAGAGAGCTGTGATGGAGAGGGGAACTATTCAGCTTTTATGACCATTGCTCATGTTGAGTCTTCAGATGAGTTGAATCTGCTTGTACAAGACCTTGGAGAACATAGTGATGATGAATCACTAGGAATTGTCGAGGAATCAGATGTTGAAGAAGATGTAAGCACAGCCAATCTTCAAAAGAATTATGACTCACTCCTTGAAAAGTCGGGTGAGTACACAAGGGTGGCCAAGGCAGCTGTGAGAAAGATGAAGAAGGCAGAGGAGGACTATAAAAGTCTCCTAATCCGATATAGGGAGGCCAAATGTGAGATAGAAACTTTGAATGGTGAGCTGTCAGAAGCTTACACAAAAGTGAGATTTCTTGAGCAAGAGGTTGTGCAAGCAAATGCTAAAATAGACAGGGTCACCACCAAGAAGCTAGATGATGTTATCTCATCTCAAAAGAGCTTTTCAGACAAATCCGGATTGGGATATACCGGAGGAAGTAGTTCATCTGGAAATGTCACTAAAGAAGTGAAGTTTGTAAAGGCCAAAGATCCAGTTGTAGCTGACCTTACTGATGAGAAGCTCAAGATGGAGGAGAAGAAGAATGTGGTGAACCAACGGATGCTGAATCCCCGTAGTCAATCTGTGGGCAGGTCTGAATCTCGTGCCAAGTCATGTCCACGACCACAAAGAGGTCCTAGAGCAACTTATGTGTGTCATTATTGCGGACTTCAAGGACATACCCGACCAAATTGCCAAAAGCTGAGAGCAAAGAACAGTGCAACTCCTCAAAGGTCAGGAGGACCTAGAAATGATAGAAGAAATTGGGCAGGTGATCAATCTAGAGATCAGAATGGTGATCCCGGAATGATGAACGTGATGAAGATGATTGGTGCATTCACCAACTGCTTGGAAAGCTTCTCACGAAGGTTTGAAAGCCCTAACTCCCGTACCCAATCCTATAAGGAAATCACCCCAAACGCAAGTGACGTGTGGGTGAAAAAGGGTACTCATGCATAAGCATTACAACATGTCCATGCATTAATACTTCCTATGTTTTGTGACGATGTTTGTTTGTTTGCTTGCTGTTTTTGCTGCTGGTTGTTTGCTTGTCTACTTGTGCATATTTTTTGTTTTTGATCAATGTTTTTCTTCTTATGTGTCAAAAATCCAAAAATCACATAAAAATTAGAAAATCAAAAGTTTGATTGACATTGTTGAGTTTTTGTCTCAAAACATGTTTTGCCTTGTACCTTTGTGCAAATGGCTTTGTGCATTTTCGAGCATTGCTTGTTTCTTTGCACTCATATCTCTGTGGGAGAAATCTTGAAATCTTTGTGATTGTTGTAAATAGATCTTCAAACTTGTCATGAATGATTAGTGAATGGTTTTGTTGATCTTGAGACATGCATAGACTTGTGTCTATATATCTTCCCACTCTTTATTTCTGTTTTGCTAAAAAGAGCTCACCAAATGTAAATCTCCAAATGAAAAGAGATATTGAGCTGCAAAAGCCTGTCGCACATACTAGTATTCGACTAGGAAAAAGGGAAAGCGACCAAAAATTAAAGAGAAATGTTTATTCAAAAGGCCAAAGGCTTGTTCATTAAAGAGATTTATCAAATATCACTCTCTCAATGAGAGGTGTTGTCTCAAAAGGATCAAAAAGATCATTTGTTACGATTGAAAGTGGAGTCAAATGTAAAGCTCCAAATTATGTTATCAAGTTTTGTGGGAGGTCATATATACATATTTCTATAAGTGAGATAGATCACATGATCTAGTGCTAATTGTGTATGCCTTGGTTGAATTGATCATTGAAGCTTCACATTAGACTAAGGACTATCTCATTGTTGATATCCACACACAACACACAAGTTTATGTTCAAAGAATGCCATAATCATTTGTGTAATTGTACTTGATGAAATATGTTTTTCACATGCTCAATCTTTGTTGTTTCAAGCACAAAAAGATTTTTGAGTGTTTTAGGTGTTTTTGGAAAGTATTTTGTTGAAAAATCTGAAAATTTCAAAAATCCAGTTTTGCCCTGTTTTGGCGGCTTAGTCGCGGGTATGTCAAGTCGCGAGCCTCAGTCGCATGTTCGCGGGTCCATTTTGGCGACTTGTTCGCGAGTGAAAGGTCCAGTCGCGAGGTTATTCAGAGATTTTCACGGCTCAGTTCGCGACTTCCTCGCGAGTAGACCTTCCAGTCGCGAAAAACACTTAGAAAAATTTTTTCAAAATTTTTCCTTTGAGGGTCTTGGCGGCTCAACCTGGCGACTTGCTGGCGACTCACTTCAGTCGCGAAAAACGCGTGTTTGGCAAAAATAGGGATAGTTTTTAAAAGCGTTTTCCAGTTTTTCCCTCGAACTCTTGTGACTGTTCATTGTCTTTCTAAAACTGCTCTTACCCATACACTGTGCCTCCAGTTTCTCACATCATTTTTGCTCCATTTGTTCTCAAAATCATCTAGTAAGGTATGGGTTTTCTATTCCTCACTACATATTTATGTTTTGAGTTTCATTTTGTTGCTTTGTCTATGAGTTGCTATTGCTATTAGAATCTTAATGTGCTCGATTTTTTGTTGAATGTACTGGTTTTTGTGGGTTGTGTTTGATTCTGATTTACTCTATTGTTGGTTACATTGTGCTTTGTCGTTTGATGGGTCCTCTCACTCATTTGGGATATGGGTTTGATAATGTCTTCTGGGTTTTACTCCATTTGTGAGTACGTATGACTTTGATCTGTCTTTTGCTCTATTGTGGTTGTATGAGTTGTTCTGTGTGCATTTCATGGTCATGGTCAACTGTCTCATTGACAGTTATCTTTGAATATGTGGTTATCTATGCTCTTTTGCACTATCACCATTTTCCTGCACCTGTCATTTTGTGCTCCTTTGTATTGTTGGAAGTCTGGTTGGGTCTGCACTATCTTCAATTTGTATTTATGTTTTGGAATTTTTTTCCTTCTATTAGCACTGAATCTTGTTGACATTTATCTTGTGTGGTACTGCTGTTGGTTCTTTGCTGTGGGCCTGTTCTCTTGCAGATGTCTCGTCGATCTTCCAGGGGAAAGGACATTGTTGCTGACGATCCAGCAACACCAGTTGCTAAAAGGACTCGACTATCATCACCGGCATCTCAAGACCCCAATGAGGATAGGTTCAGAACTCCGCTTACCTCACACGTCTACTCAAACATTTCTGACAAGTCAACTACTATAGTGGAACGGGTGGTGGAGTTTAACACCTTAGGGACCACTTTTATCCCTCGAATCTTTGAGAAACGAGATTGGGCAAACTTGTTTGGAAACTTTGACGATCCAATGGCTGAACTGGTTAAGGAAGCTTTCTCCAATACAACTGATCTTGGAGCTGAACTAATTTTCTGGGTCAAAGGAAAGGATTTTATCGTCACTCCGAACTCCATCGCAGATCTTCTCGGCATCACCAGACCTCAGAATGTGGATCTAACTCCTTACGATGAACGAACTCCAGAGGTTGGAGAAATTCTACAAATCCTAGGATCCGATCATGAAGTATCAAGTGTAGGAACATCCATCAGCACCGCAAAGTTTGCACCAGAGCTGACCACTCTGAAGTTGATCATGTTCACCAATCTCTACCCACTGTCCAACACTACATTCATCAATCTTGGGAGAGCTCTATTCCTTTGTGATCTTATTACAGGAGCCTCCATTGATAAATGTGCTCACATCTACTACACCTTGAGGAAGACCGCTTGTCGAACTGCAGCTCGAGGAATCATTCCATTTTGCAGTCTCATCATGAAGCTCATTCTTCGTGAAGGCATTATTCCCCCTGCAGATGGAAAGATGTTGACCCGTCAGCGTCCTATTTCCATGTTCACTCTTCAAGCTAGCAGAAGTCACTCCTCTAAAACACCAAGGAGTGCTCACATCTCTCCGGTTACTCCATCTGCCCCTGAATCAGAGACACCTGCACATACCACATCTACTTCGCGTGCTACTCCTGAAGCTTCACAGGCTAGTATTCCGCAAGCACAGACTGCTCCTCATACTGATATAGTGGGCAGTGTACTTGAGCATATTCAGAAACGCATTGATGAGATTGTGGCACTTCTCTACTCCACAAACAACCATGTACAAATGCGTCTTGAGACTATGGAGAATCAGCTAGATGCTATTCAACAAAGGTTGGACGAGAGCCTTTAGCTATTCGTGCCAAAAAGGGGGAGAGCATTCAGTAAGGGGGAGAAAGTTCAAAGGGAAGTGAGCATAAGTGTGCATAGTGATAGGGGGAGTTCACACATACTTTTGTCATACTTTTAGTGTTTTTATGGGTTGATACACTGTGTTTTTGGTGTATAGTTGTTTCTAACTCTTATCTATACTCTTGGTTTAAACTTTAACATATTTTGATGATGTTATTTAGGATTTTTTTGCTTATACCCATGTGCTTTTGTAAGCTTTTAGGGTTTTTATTTTATGCATAGTTTGTAGGCTTTATGGTTTGTACCTTGCTTGATTGCAGCCTTTATGCTATGTTGAAATCAGTACTTTAATCTAAATGTCTTGCATTTTGATTTATGTACTGTCACTCTTGTGCCCTTGTAGGATTGTTCCTAGATGCATATACCTTGTGTACTATGCATTGGTTGAGTGATGAACATACAAGTGTCTTGCCTTGTGCTTGTTAACTTGTATGTCCTTGTGTTCATTCCAAGTGTGAATGAGCACTGTGATCACTACCTTGTGGTGTTCACTTGGTTGATCAAGCCATGGTTTGTTTCTTAACTCCATCTTTGCTTGATCACATATTGCTTGTTTCATATGCATGTTATGATTTTCTGCCTACAATGATCATGGTGTATTGTTGTGTTTCAGGAGTATTATGTTCATATGATACAAGTGCTTCACAGCTTCTAGAGTTAGGTGTGAGTGAGTTTTGTTCAACTGTTCCCAACTCACATGTTAAGTCTAGAGTCTGTTTTAGGATTTTGTCACGGAATAGCCAAAGGGGGAGATTGTAAGGTTGAATTTATTCAACCATCTAATTGGCTTTATTCCGTGCCAAATTTGCTTGTAATTCAGCATTTAGTAACCCTGTATTTAGGTGGGTTTGATGTAAGGGTAGTGAGTGAGATAGAGTGAAGATTGCTCAAGAGTGTGCAAGAAAACAGAGACTCGCGGCTGGGACTCGCGGGTGACTTGCGGCTGCAAGCCGCCAGACGCAGCACACGTGCCACGCATGCTGGAAGGTGAATAGTCATGCAAGCTGGAGCACTACAGGACAAAACAGGACAACTGGCCATACGGTTATCTCGCGACTGGATCTCGCGACTTAGTCAAGCCGCGAGGTCAAGCCGCGAGCCACCCCTGTTTTGTAAAACCTGACGTTTCACATTCCTCTCCCACTCCAGTATAAATACCCCTTTTACCCACGATTGTGAGAGAGCTTTGAGAGAGAAACCCTAAAGAAAAACAAGATTGATTCACCCACAATCTATACATTAGAGTCTCTTCAAATTCCTCATCTCTCTTCCTCTCCATTGCCAAATCCTTGAGAGGCCTTTATACCAAACCTGGTTCTCACCATCATCATCACTGTGAGACAGCTGTTTGGATTTCTGGGAAGCAGTTAGGAAGGAACCAATCTTCATTGGTTGATGCTACGGTCTAGTAGCGAAATCCGGGAAGCTAGAAAAAAAAAAGGTTCGGCGCAACCTCGTTGGAGCAAGAAGCTTGGAGGGCTTAGGTGCACTGGGTAGATTAGGCTTGGAGGGTCTATTGCTGTCCATGTATCCCAACTGTATTTTCTGGTGGATTGTTTACCGCTTGGAGGGCGGCGGAGAGGTTTTACGCCGAGGGCTTCGGTTTCCTCTTCGATAACACATCGCGTGTTGTCTTTGTGTTTGCATCTTCCTTCCTCTCTGTCTTTGCATTTTTATTATCTGCTGTGGATTATCTTTTGTTTTGGCTTAGATAGTTTTTACCAATTCCATATTATAGCATATGTTAAGTTTTCGCACACTAGTTGTTTGACATATTGCTTGAATTGGATAAGTTGTAATTTGGGGGTCTAAACGTTCAAAGATGTTTATACACGTTTTTTTGAACTTTCATAAATAATATTAAGAAAATTAAATTGGATTCCTCTATTTTTGTAGTGTTGTAAATAGTTACACTAAAATTAAGAAAATTAATTGAGACACATAGCATAAATTAGACTCCAATTTAAGGTCAAATTGGATTTTCTATTAGTTTTGACTTTAAATATATATATATATATATATATGTGTGTGTGTGTGTGTGTCTCTCTCTATGTATATATGATTTTTATATGTTATATAATAATATAATTAATTTAATAAAAAAAATTTAAGTATAGAAGAATAAAAAAAAGCCATACCTGTCCTAGACTCCCAGTAATACCATACACGTACGTGATGGTAAAATAAAAGAGAAACAAAAGACTCATTTTCTAATCGTTCCTTATATATTTTGGTAAGTCAAAGTAACTTAATTTAAATATTTAAAGTGCGTCTCTTACACTCTAATGTCACTGATTTGCTCATAATCATATACTCAAAAAGTCCAAAATCTACACTTCAAGTCAAAAAACTGAAAGTTCAAAAACGTGTAAAAACACCTTTGAACGTTTAGACCCCCAAATTACAACTTAACCAAATCAAGCAATATGTCAAACAACTAGTGTGCGGAAACTTAACATATGCTATAATATGAAATTGGTTAAAAACTATCTAAGCCATAACAAAATAAAATCCACAGCAGATAATAAAAAGGCAAAGATAGAGAGGAAGGAAGATGCAAAAACAAAGACAACACGCGATGTGTTATCGAAGAGGAAACCGAAGCCCTCGGCGTAAAACCTCTCCGCCGCCCTCCAAGCGGTAAACAAAAGTCCAAAATCTACACTTCAAGTCAAAAAACTGAAAGTTCAAAAACGTGTAAAAACACCTTTGAATGTTTAGACCCCCAAATTACAACTTAACCAAATCAAGCAATATGTCAAACAACTAGTGTGCGGAAACTTAACATATGCTATAATATGAAATTGGTTAAAAACTATCTAAGCCATAACAAAATAAAATCCACAGCAGATAATAAAAAGGCAAAGATAGAGAGGAAGGAAGATGCAAAAACAAAGACAACACGTGATGTGTTATCGAAGAGGAAACCGAAGCCCTCGGCGTAAAACCTCTCCGCCGCCCTCCAAGCGGTAAACAATCCACTAGAAAATACAGTTGGGATACAAGGACAGCAATAGACCCTCCAAGCCTAATCTACCCAGTGCACCTAAGCCCTCCAAGCTTCTTGCTCCAACGAGGTTGCGCCGAACCTTTTTCTTTTCTAGCTTCCCGGATTCCGCTACTAGACCATAGCATCAACCAATGAAGATTGGTTCCTTCCTAACTGCTTCCCAGAAATCCAAACAACTGTCTCACAGTGATGATGATGGTGAGAACCAGGTTTGGTATAATGCCTCTCAAGGATTTAACAATGGAGAGGAAGAGAGTTGGGGAATTTGGAGAGACTCTAAGGTATAGATTGTGGGTGAATCAATCTTGTTTTTCTCTCTCAAAATTCTCTCTGGAAGCTCTCTTTCAATCGTGGGTAAAAGGGGTATTTATATTGGAGTGGGAGAGGAATGTGAAACGTCAGGTTTTACAAAACAGGGGTGGCTCGCGGCTTGACCTCGCGGCTTGACTAAGTTGCGAGATCCAATCGCGAGATAACCGTATGGCCAGTTGTCCTGTTTTGTCCTGTAGTGCTCCAGCTGGCATGACTGTTCACCTTCCAGCATGCTTGGCACGTGTGCTGCGTCTGGCGGCTTGAAGCCGCGAGTCACCCGCGAGTCACCCGCGAGTCCCAGCCGCAAGTCTCTGTTTTCTTGCACACTCTTGAGCAATCTTCACTCTATCTCACTCACTACCCTTACATCAAACCCACCTAAATACAGGGTTACTAAATGCTGAATTACAAGCAAATTTGGCACGGAATAAAGCCGATTAGATGGTTGAATAAATTCAACCTTACAATCTCCCCCTTTGGCTATTCCGTGACAAAACCCTAAAACAGACTCTAGACTTAACATGTGAGTTGGGAACAGTTGAACAAAACTCACTCACACCTAACTCTAGAAGCTGTGAAGCACTTAAATCATATGAACATAATACTCTTGAAACACAACAATACACCATGATCATTGTAAGCAGAAAATTATAAAATGCATATGAAACAGGCAATATGTGATCAAGCAAAGATGGAGTTAAGAAACAAATCATGGCTTGATCAACCAAGTGAACACCACAAGGTAGTGATCACAGTGCTCATTCACACTTGGAATGAACACAAGGACATACAAGTTAACAAGCACAAGGCAAGACACTTGTATGTTCAACACTCAACCAATGCATAACACACAAGGTATATGCATCTAAGAACAATCCTACAAGGGCACAAGAGTGACAGTACATAAATCAAAATGCAAGACATTTAGTTTAAAGTACTGATTTCAACATAGCATAAAGGCTGCAATTAAGCAAGGTACAAACCATAAAGCCTAAAAACTATGCATAAAACATTAACCCTAAAAGCTTACAAAAGCACATGGGTACAAACAAAAAGAATCCTGAATAACATCATCAAATTATATTAAAGTTTAAACCAAAAGTATAGATAAGAGTTAGGAACAACTATACACCAAAAACACAGTGTATCAAACCCATAAAAGACAAGTTTAGAGAATAAGACTTAAAACAAAAGTATGGCAAAAGTATGTGAGAACTCCCCCTATCACTATGCACACTTATGCTCACTTCCCTTTGAACTTTCTCCCCCTTACTGAATGCTCTCCCCCTTTTTGGCACGAATAGCTAAAGGCTCTCGTCCAACCTTTGTTGAATAGCATCTAGCTGATTCTCCATAGTCTCAAGACGCATTTGTACATGGTTGTTTGTGGAGTAGAGAAGTGTCACAATCTCATCAATGCGTTTCTGAATATGCTCAAGTACACTGCCCACTCTATCAGTATGAGGAGCAGTCTGTGCTTGTGGAATACTAGCCTGTGAAGCTTCAGGAGCAGCACGCGAAGTAGATGTGGTATGTGCAGGTGTCTCTGATTCAGGGGCAGATGGAGTAACCGGAGAGATGTGAGCACTCCTTGGTGTGTTAGAGGAGTGACTTCTGCTAGCTTGAAGAGTGAACATGGAAATAGGACGCTGAAGGGACAACATCTTTCCATCTGCAGGGGGAATAATGCCTTCACGAAGAATGAGCTTCATGATGAGACTGCAAAATGGGATGATTCCTCGAGCTGCAGTTCGACAAGCGGTCTTCCTCAAGGTGTAGTAGATGTGAGCACATATATCAATGGAGGCTCCTGTAATAAGATCACAAAGGAATAGAGCTCTCCCAAGATTGATGAATGTAGTGTTGGACAGTGGGTAGAGATTGGTGAACATGATCAACTTCAGAGTGGTCAGCTCTGGTGCAAACTTTGCGGTGCTGATGGATGTTCCTGCACTTGATACTTCATGATCGGATCCTAGGATTTGTAGAATTTCTCCAACCTCTGGAGTTCGTTCATCGTAAGGAGTTAGATCCACATTCTGAGGTCTGGTGATGCCGAGAAGATCTGCGATGGAGTTCGGAGTGACGATAAACTCCTTTCCTCTGACCCAGAAAGTTAGTTCAGCTCCAAGATCAGTTGTATTGGAGAAAGCTTCCTTAACCAGTTCATCCATTGGATCGTCAAAGTTCCCAAACAAGTTTGCCCAATCTCGTTTCTCAAAGATTCGAGGGATAAAAGTGGTCCCTAAGGTGTTAAACTCCACCACCCGTTCCACTATAGTAGTTGACTTGTCAAAAATGTTTGAGTAGACGTGTGAGGAAAGCGGAGTTCTGAACCTATCCTCATTGGGTTCTTGAGATGCCTGTGATGATAGTCGAGTCCTTTTAGCAACTGGTGTTGCTGGATCGTCAGCAACAATGTCCTTTCCCCTGGAAGATCGACGAGACATCTGCAAGAGAACAGGCCCACAGCAAAGAACCAACAGCAGTACCACACAAGATAAATGTCAACAAGATTCAGTGCTAATAGAGGAAAAAAAATTCCAACACATAAATACAAACTGAAGATAGTGCAGACCCAACCAAACTTCCAACAATACAAAGGAGCACAAAATGACAGGTGCAGCAAAATGATGACAAAGCACAAAGGCATAGAGAGACAAAACAACTAACAAAACTGTCAATGAGACAGGTTACCATGACCATGATATGCAAGCAGATACAGTATACGAACATTTAAAGCAGATAACATAAAACACTCCACAAGAGATATGAACAATGGAAAATATTTCAGCAAGAAGAAACAAATCATCCATACTAGGCCACATGGTTGAGAGACACACATTATGATATCATAAAAACTTAGTAACCAATACCGAAATCCAACATCAATACTCAAACAAGAGAAATGAGTAAATCAAATAAACACCAAACCCATGTAAGAAAAAATTGTCAGACTCAACAATAGGCAAATATCAGAACAATGAAAAACACATTGTGACCGTTCAACATAAAAACAGATGAGAGCAATATCAAGCAAGACACGCCAAACCCATTACACAAAGAGAGAAGTATTTCGAACACAATATCAATCCAAACTGTAACAAAAATATGCAGGAAAAGGGAAAAATGAGATTGAGAAAGTAAAACCCATACCTTTTCTTGATGATTTGGATAAGAAATGAAGCACCAATGAGGTTTGAAAATGGATTCACGGAGTGTTTGGAGTGTTTGGAAAGGAGATATTTTAGAGAGAAAATGAACAGTTACAAATGTTCGAGGGAAAACTGAAAAAGATTTAAAAACTGCTCCTGTTTCTGCCAAACACGCGATTTTCGCGACTTGATTAAGTCGCCACACAGTCGCCAGTTCAAGCCGCCAAAACACTTAAGGACAAAAAATTTGAAAAATTCTTCTAAGTGTTTTTCGCAACTGGAAGGTCTACTCGCGAGGGAGTCGCGAGCTGAGCCGCGAAAATCTCTGAATAACCTCGCGACTGGACCTTTCACTCGCGAACAAGTCGCCAAAATGGACCCGCGAACACGCGACTGAGGCTCGCGACTTGACATACCCGCGACTAAGTCGCCAAAACAGGGCAAAACTGGAATTTTGAAATTTTCAGATTTTTCAACAAAATACTTTCCAAAAACACCTAAAACACTCAAAAATCTTTTTGTGCTTGAAACAACAAAGATTGAGCATGTGAAAAACATATTTTATCAAGTACAATCACACAAATGAATATGACATTTATTGAACATAAACTTGTGTGTTGTGTGTGGATATCAACAATGAGATAGTCCTTAGTCTAATGTGAAGCTTCAATGATCAATTCAACCAAGGCATACACAATTAGCACTAGATCATGTGATCTATCTCACTTATAGAAATATGTATATATGACCTCCCACAAAACTTGATAACATGACTTGGAGCTTTACATTTGACTCCACTTTCAATCATAACATTTGATCTTTTTGATCCTTTTGAGACAACACCTCTCATTGTGAGAGAGAAATTTGATAAATCTCTTTAAGAAACAAGCCTTTGGCCTTTTGAATAAACATTTCTCTTTAATTTTTGGTCGCTTTCCCTTTTTCCTAGTCGAATACTAGTATGTGCGACAGGTTTTTGCAGCTCAATATCTCTTTTCATTTGGAGATTTACATTTGGTGAGCTCTTTTTAGCAAAAACAAAAATAAAGAGTGGGAAGATATATAGACACAAGTCTATGCATGTCTCAAGATCAACATAACCATTCACTAATCATTCATGACAAGTTTGAAGATCTATTTACAACAATCACATAGATTTCAAGATTTTTCCCACAATGATATGAGTGCATGAAGACAAGCAATGCTCGAAAATGCACAAAGCCATTAGCACAAAGGTACAAGGAAAAACAAGTTTTGAGACAAAAACTCAACAAAGTCAATCAAGCTTTTTGATTTTCTAATTTTTATGTGATTTTTGGATTTTTGACACAAGAAGCAAAAAGATTGATAAGACAAAAATAAAAAATATGCACAAGAAGACAAGCAAACAACCAATAGCAAAAACAGCAAGTAAAACAAACAAACATTGTCACAAAACATAGGAAGTATTAATGCATGGACATGTTGTAATGCTTATGCATGAGTACCCTTTTTCATCCACACGTCACTTGCGTTTGGGGTGATTTCCTTATAGGATTGGGTACGGGAGTTAGGGCTTTCAAACCTTCGTGAGAAGCTTTCCAAGCAGTTGGTGAATGCACCAATCATCTTCATCACGTTCATCATTCCGGGATCACCATTCTGATCTCTAGATTGATCACCTGCCCAATTTCTTCTATCATTTCTAGGTCCTCCTGACCTTTGAGGAGTTGCACTGTTCTTTGCTCTCAGCTTTTGGCAATTTGGTCGGGTATGTCCTTGAAGTCCACAATGATGACACACATAAGTTGATCTAGGACCTTTTTGTGGTCGTGGACGAGATTTGGCACGAGATTCAGACCTGCCCACATATTGATTACGGGAATTCAGCAACCGTTCGTTCCCCACATTTCTCTTCTCTTCTATCTTGGGCTTCTCAGCAGTAGGACCAACATCAACTGGATCTTTAGCCTTAACAAACTTCACTTCTTTAGTGACATTTCCAGATGAGCTACTTCCTCCGGTATATCCCAATCCGGATTTGTCTGAAAAGCTCTTTTGAGATGAGATAACATCATCTAGCTTCTTGGTGGTGACCCTCTCTACTTTAGCATTTGCTTGCACAACCTCATTCTCAAGAAATCTTACTTTTGTGTAAGTTTCGGACAACTCACCATTCAAAGTTTCTATCTCGCATTTGGCCTCCCTATATCGGATTAGGAGACTTTTGTAGTCCTCCTCTGCCTTCTTCATTTTTCTCACAGCAGCCTTGGCCACCCTTATGTACTCACCCGACTTCTCCAAGAGTGAGTTATAATTCTCTTGAAGATTTGATGTGCTTTCATCTTGTTCAGCATTTGATTCTTCAACAATTCCTAGTGATTCATCATCACTATGTTTTCCAAGGTCTTGTACAAGCAGATTCAACTCATCTGAAGACTCAACATGAGCAATGGTCATAAAAGCTGAATAGTTCCCCTCTCCATCACAGCTCTCTTCAGATTTTGAGTCAGACGAATCCGAGTCACTCAATGTCGTGGCATACACTTTACCTTTCGATTTCAAATAATTCGGACATTCCTTCTTAAAGTGTCCATGCCCGTTACATTCGAAGCAAGTGACACCTTGTATAGGTTGGGATTCTTTTCCATCTTTCTTTTTGAATTCCCTTTTCTCCCTTCCAGAACTTTGGAATTTTCTTCTATCATCAAATTTGCCATTATTTTTGAATTTCAAGAACTTTCTGAAATTTTTGACAAGGTATGCAACATCTTTGTCAACCACATCGTCTTCCGATGAGTCATGGACTTCTACCTTCTCATTAATGGTCTTAAGAGCAAGAGATTTACTCTTCCGTTGGTTGGGCAGCGACATCTCATAAGTCTGAAGAGAACCAACCAGCTCTTGGACTTTGATGTCATCTAGGTCCTTGCTCTCTTCAATCGCTGTCACTTTAGCACGAAAACTTTCCGGCAATGATCGAAGGATCTTCCTTACAATTTTAGAATCCTCCGTTTTCTCCCCCAAATTGAACTTGCTGACTACCACCTCATTCAGCTTCCCATAGAAAGAGTCGAAGGACTCATCCTCACTCATTTTGAGCTCCTCAAACCGAGTGGTCAGCATTTGCAACTTGGTCTCTTTCACTTTCTTCGTGCCTTCGTAGGTAGTTTCCAATATCTCCCATGCTTCTTTGGCAACGGTGATGTGAGAAATCCTGTGAAATTCATCTGGAGACACACCACAGAAAATAGCATTTAAAGCTTTACTGTTAGCATTAGATGTAGCGAGTGCTGCCTTATCCCATGTGGATTTGGCTGCCTCAGGTCTAGTCCAACCACTCTCAACTGCATCCCAAACAGATTCATCAATGGAGCACAGAAATGCTCTCATGCGAACCTTCCAAAAAGCATAATTACTACCATCAAAATATGGAGGTGCATTTAGGGATTGAGACCTATCCATCTCAAAAGGGAGTCAAGGATCACACAATGGTAATGAAACCAATAACAGTGTACCCGCTCCGATACCAATTGAAAGTTCAAAAACGTGTAAAAACACCTTTGAACGTTTAGACCCCCAAATTACAACTTAACCAAATCAAGCAATATGTCAAACAACTAGTGTGCGGAAACTTAACATATGCTATAATATGAAATTGGTTAAAAACTATCTAAGCCATAACAAAATAAAATCCACAGCAGATAATAAAAAGGCAAAGATAGAGAGGAAGGAAGATGCAAACACAAAGACAACACGCGATGTGTTATCGAAGAGGAAACCGAAGCCCTCGGCGTAAAACCTCTCCGCCGCCCTCCAAGCGGTAAACAATCCACTAGAAAATACAGTTGGGATACAAGGACAGCAATAGACCCTCCAAGCCTAATCTACCCAGTGCACCTAAGCCCTCCAAGCTTCTTGCTCCAACGAGGTTGCGCCGAACCTTTTTCTTTTCTAGCTTCCCGGATTCCGCTACTAGACCATAGCATCAACCAATGAAGATTGGTTCCTTCCTAACTGCTTCCCAGAAATCCAAACAACTGTCTCACAATGATGATGATGGTGAGAACCAGGTTTGGTATAATGCCTCTCAAGGATTTGACAATGGAGAGGAAGAGAGTTGGGGAATTTGGAGAGACTCTAAGGTATAGATTGTGGGTGAATCAATCTTGTTTTTTCTTTAGGGTTTCTCTCTCAAAATTCTCTCTGGAAGCTCTCTTTCAATCGTGGGTAAAATGGGTATTTATATTGGAGTGGGAGAGGAATGTGAAACGTCAGGTTTTACAAAACAGGGGTGGCTCGCGGCTTGACCTCGCGGCTTGACTAAGTCGCGAGATCCAGTCGCGAGATAACCGTATGGCCAGTTGTCCTGTTTTGTCCTGTAGTGCTCTAGCTGGCATGACTATTCACCTTCCAGCATGCTTGGCACGTGTGCTGCATCTGGCGGCTTGAAGCCGCGAGTCACCCGCGAGTCCCAGCCGCGAGTCTCTGTTTTCTTGCACACTCTTGAGCAATCTTCACTCTATCTCACTCACTACCCTTACATCAAACCCACCTAAATACAGGGTTACTAAATGCTGAATTACAAGCAAATTTGGCACGGAATAAAGCCAATTAGATGGTTGAATAAATTCAACCTTACAAAAACCATTCCGTTGATGGAGACTTTTCCTTTTGTCACATTACATCACTAGCAAATCCCAGCCGAACGGAAAGAGAGTTTTTTTTTTTAGAGAGTTGAGTTTGTAAACAACGAAAAACTTTTTAATGAGCTAGTCTAACCTTTTCCTTTTCCATTGTCCCCATAATAACTTTGGTAAATCGCTGGTCATTTCATTAAAAAACTGTCAGTACGTTGCAATTATCAATCTTTTTTTTGGATAAACAGTTGCAATTATCAATCTTGAACTTAGGCTTAAGTTTTTGCTAAACTAATTCAAGTAATCAAACTAGAAATGCATAATTTGTTGGCCTCAGTGATTTTCTCATGAAGGAGAGATCACACTGCTAGCGGTTTTAAAAGTTATTCTCTGTTTTGGTCCAAAGCCATGAATGGGCTTCGTACTAAATCCCTAATACTACCTCTCGGAAATCAACTTTCTAGCAAAAGAGAGTTCCATTTTATCTATTATTTCATTTTAACAATGAATTACAATCCTATTGGCAGAAATATTATTGTTAATCTGTTAGAGCCATCAGTTTAACTGCACATAGACAAGTTGCTTTATTTCCCCTACCACACAGAAAGTACATAGAGAAGAACGAAACCATCGTGATAAATAAATGTTGGACGGTATTAGAAAATATGAAAGCATAAACTACATAGTAATGGTGGTGCTATTGATTAGTCCAAAGATAGTATTTGTAACGAGCCACATGATCAGTATTCCTCTAATTCAACAGTTCATACTCATCTGCGAATGGTCAATTATTTGATATCCATTACGGTGCTTAATTTCTACATGATCTTTTTTGTAAACATTTGTCTACATATTTTATATGACACTATTAAGTTTGATTTCAACCCCCATTAGATTATATTAACATTTTTATCGACTACTGAAGGTTTCACAGACTTCACTAAGCACAGCTGACTGTTAGTGCTATTCAATTAAAACAAGTTTGTGCTGTAGAGTTACATGACTTTCTTGGTTAATTTGCATATTTCTTCTAGACAAATGTTTGTTACACACACTTCAACACTTGCACGTGATACACGAGATCTCAAAAAACAAGAAAAACTGTGATTTGAAGTTTTGAAGTTCCAAATTGAAACCTGAAGTCAACATTTTCCTTATTTTTAGAAAATGTATTATGCGTGTAATAAGGAATGTGTACCAAACATTTTTCTTTCTTGTAACCACTTATGCAATATCCAGTAATAAAGTAGCCTTCCTAAGTGGGAATATGAGAAACCCCATTTGTGCACTTTTGTTGCATGGGTTAGCTAAATCTGTACGTTTATCATGCCAACATTATGTATATAATCTACGCACAATGTCGGACTCCAATCCCATGTGATGAAAAATGATCATTAAAAAAGAGATGAAAAATGCAGATGGTAACAGTAGTGGAAAATTCATAAAAGGCTCAATGGGCTTGCAGCCCAACGACACCTGCCCTTATATGGGAAATGACTGTTTTCTATACTTTGATATAAGAAATTCACTTTTTTCAAGAATGTCTATATTTACCCACAGAAACAATTAAAACTCTTCCTATATTACACGTGTCATATATAATGGATTCTAACTATCTCTCACCCCGCCGAAGCTTATGGCCCTTTTGAATTCAACTGATATTTTTTCCTACATTTCTTGCGGTTAGGTCTTGATGTGGACCACATACATATTACATGACCAATATATGGATTTTCTTCGTTTTTGTGGGAATGATGATATCTATGCTTAGGATTTAAAAAATCAGAGTAAGAATATTGAGGAACTATACTACGCTTTAACTTAAAAGATTCTAAGATTGCATGCAAAGGAGATCACTGCATGGAAAGCGAAAGAGCTAAATTCGTTACATATGTCACTAGCCTTCACCAGGACCAACCTTGGTACATTGTCAAACTTTTGAGCTCAAATAATTGTATACTGAGGAAGGAAAGATATCGATTTTGAACCGAAAAATTTCTATTCTAGGGTATATTTTAAGTGCTGAATGACGGAGGATCAATAGGCTCTAGTATTCATTATAAAAGGCCAAGAAGTCTTGTTGTTTTGAACCATCTGTGTCAAATTTTCTTGTAATTCAGCATGTAGAAACTCTGTATTTAAGTGGAAATAATGTAAGGGTTGTGTGTGAGAGAATGTGAAGAAACTCAAGATGTGTGCATTCAAAGGAGTCTCGCGACTAGATCTCGCGACTAGCAAGTCGCCAAAGTGGCACACGTGTGAAACATGCTGGGAACTGAAGGGTCACGACAGCTAGAGTACCATAGGACAAAAAGTACAATCTGGCCTGGAAGTTATCTCACGACTCAAACTCGCAACTCATTCCAGTCGCGAGGCCAAGTCGCCAGAATGCCCTATTTGGATGAAAACTGACTTTTCACATTCTTCACATACCCTACTATAAATACCCTTATTCCCACGAAATGTAAGTGTGGCTATTCAGAGAGAAAAACCCTAAGAGAGGTTTCTACAACACACCCACCTTATTAGAGAGAGAGCTACTCATTCTTTAAGAGAAATATTTGTAGTCTCTTCTCATTCCCTCTCTCATTGTTATACCCATTGAGAGAAGATTTGTACCCAAATACTACCCACACCCATTTAGAGTGTTAAGTGTTTTTGGAGTTTTGGGAAGTATTGGAAGATGCCAAGGATGACGGATGCAATATGGAGCTTATTACGGAATCTGGTAAGGTAGAGAAGACAAGGTTCGATGTAACCCTGTTGGAGCAAGAAGCTTGGAGGGCTTAGGTGCATCGGGTAGATTAGGCTTGGAGGGTCTATTGTTATTCATGTATCCCAACTGATTTTCTAGTGGATCATTTACCGCTTGGAGGGCGACGGAGAGGTTTTTCGCGAGTTCTTCGATTTCCTCTTTAATAACACATCGCCGCGTTATGTTTGTATTTGCATCTCTCTTCCCTTAATTTTTACCTTTTAATTACTATTGTGTTTGTGATAAATTTGGTTTAAAGTGTTTTACCAATTTGGGTTTAGCTTATATTCATCTTTCCGCACATATATTGTTTGTGTATAAGCTTGTGTTGGTAATTTTGATATTGAGGGTCTAAACGTTCATTGGTGTTTTATACGCTAATTGAAATTTCAATTGGTATCAGGGGTACACTTGTTGTAGTTTAAATACCTAAGTGTGATCCTTGACCCCGTGTGTTTATTTGCCATGGATAGTGCTTTGTATGCTTTTATGCCTGTTTTGGTTGATGATGAATGTAGGATGCCATGTGTTTGTGAAAATGCCTCTATGAGTATTAATCCTCATAATTGTGATGACATGTTACATGAGTCTTTGGGTGTTGTTGATATTCCTAACATCAAACTCTTGAAGAAAAATGCTAAGAAATTTCATAAGAACTTGAGCGAGTGATTTTGTGAAAAGGATTATTTGATTGCTAAGCTCAATGAATCTAACAAATTGGTTGATAAATATAAGAAACTTGTTGAAAATTCTCTTGAAAAACTGAAAGAGTTTGAATGTTTAAACATGGACTTGGATGCTAAACTTGTTTTGTCTAGCAAACTTGTTGATGAGCTAAAATGTGAAAAATGAATCTCTTAAGATGCATGCCAAGTGTTTGAATGCTGAACATATTGCTAAAAATGATGAAAATATTTGTTACAATCATGTTGTGGTACCCAATTTTGTGCATAATGTGTGTTCTACCTCTAAGGGCGAATCGGTATACATTCCTCCACACAAAAGAAATCGAAAGGTGGAGAGAAAGGCTCTTAAGTCAAAGTCTCCATTTAGGTCTTAATCTAAGGTTTTGGATGGATCTAAATTTGTTCCAACTTGTCATCATTGTGGTGTGATTGGTCATATAAAACTTCAATGTCATAAGTTGAAGAGAGAACAAAACCATGTTGTTAGATTTCTTCCTAAAAAGCCTAGTGGACTTAAACACATTATATGTCATCATTGTGGTGCCTTTGGTCATTTAAGACCTCAATGCTCTAAGTTTCATGCTCTTAAAAGAATCAAAAGAAAAGAAAATCTTGAGCTTGTTGGAAGTTGTGCTAGAAAGGGTAAACCGGATTTGAGTGAAAATAGCATGTTGTTTAAAAAAGTGTTGAATGCTATTAACTCCTTGTCTATGTGCATCTCTAGTTCTTATTCTTCTAACCCTCGTCTCACTTCTCATAAGACACTCATTCCAAAAAATTGTTGTGTTTGGATGAGGAAGGGTTCCTATGATTGAGCTTTTGCTTTTTAGTCCTTGATCTAATTTTTTCGATCGTTGTAAGACCCTTCATGCATTGAATACCATATCTTCATGCATTTTGTGCATCTTGCATTTCTTTATATGCATTGTTTTGTTTTGATCTTACTTTTATGTTTTAGTTTTGTGTGAGTAAAAATTTCAAAACCATATAAAAAGTGAAAAATTCAAAAAATTTGATCGTATATGTTTGAGCACATATCACATGTATTTGGCCTAGTACCTTCGTACAAATGGCTTTGTGCATTTATGAGCTTAGCGTGTTATGTATGCACATTTATCTTTGTGGAAAAAATCTTGACATCTATGTGTGATTGTTGTAAATCGATCTTCAAACTTGTCATGAATAATTAGTCAATAGTTTTGTTGATCTTGATATATGCGTAGGCTTGTGCCTATATTTCTTCCCACTTATTTTTTTGCTTAAAGAGCTCAAAAATTGTTAAATCTCGAAAAGAGATAATGAGCTACAAAAGCCGTCCCACATACTAGTATTCGACTAGGAAAAAGGAAAAGCAACTTATAATGAAAATGTATGGTGCCCAAAAGCCAAAGGTTTGTTCATTAAATATCAAAAAATTTCAGACATCGATCTCAAAAAGAGATGTAAAGATAAAAAATGATCAAATGTTATGAATTGTAAAGAAGCCAAATGAAAAGTTTCAAAGATATGTAATCATTTTCTTGTAGGAGGTCGTATATATTCATTTCTATAATTGAGATAGACCACTTGACTTAGTACTAATTGTGTATGACTTGATTAAATTGATCATTGAAGTTTCACTCTAGACTAAGGACTATTCCACATTTGATACACACACAAAACACACATGTCTAATGTTCAATGAATGTCTTATTCATTTGTTCGATTGTACTTGTTTAAAAGTGATGTGTGTGTGCTCAACTATATATGGTTCGATCCAAAAAGATTTTTGATTACTTTATTTGTATTTGGAAGTGATTTTTATCACTCTTTGCATTGATGTTTAATGCCTACTTTGTTTTTCATTGTTTAAACATGTTCTGTGTTGAAAAACAAGTGTCAGAATTTTTGGCTACTTGCACGAGTAGCGAGTTTTGGCTACTCATTTTGGCAACTCGCCCAGCTGCAAAACCCCAGTCGCGAGTTCAACCAGAAGCTTTCGCGACTCACTTGCGACTCATGAAAATTTTCGCGACTCATTAGTTGCGAAACGCCCAAAAACAGTTTTTTAAAGTGTTTTTCGTGGGAAACTTGTTTTAAACCTCTCCTATCCTCTCTTAAACCCCTCTTTCAATATTGTTACATCAAAACCCAATCAATTTGAATGGTTTTTCATTCCATTAACATCTCTAAGGTAATTTTTGTAGTCTCTTTATATTGATTTGGATCCTTAGATTATGTTTTGGAGAGTTTTGTGCTCTTGGTTGAGATTTTCATCATAGGGGTTGGGGAAACTTAATTTTTGCCAAATTTTTGTATGGGATTGGTTTCTTTTGATGCTTTTCTTTGGATGTTGGCTCTTTGTGGCAAAAAAAACATATATTAAGGGTGGATTTCATGATGTTCATGCATTGTTTTACATTGTTGTTCATAGTGTGCACGTTAGGTGTTTGATAAAATGTCTCTTGGGCATTTTCTCACTTGCTTAGACTCTGATTAGTACTAAACTTTGGGGTTTCTCATGTTTCCTCATTAGGAACATGTTTAGTTCATTGGTTGTGTATTTAACACATATTGTCCAACATGTGCACTTTCCATGCTTTGGTCATGCATTGCACATAGTCACCTCTTGCACACACCTTTGCTACCCTTGTCATGCATTGGTCTATACCTTGTTTCTTCATCCTAGCATGTCATGTTTACCTTATGCTTTGTAGCATTTTGTTTTGTCTTAGGTTTGAGCTTCATTTTCTCATTTATCTCGCACCCCTCATGCATCACTATCATTGTTCATACCTTCATCTCTTGCCCTCGTTTCTCCTTGACCCTTTGTCTATTTGTGACAAAAAGGGGGAGAGTATACTCTAGAGAGTATACCGGAGAGTTTTGTCATTTCTATATGACTCTTGTGCACATCTTTAGGGGGAGAAATTCTATCTCATGCACGTTCGTAGGGGGAGAGATTACCATAGGGGAGATGCTTATACTAAGGGGGAAAAGACTTTGATTATAAGAAAACTTTGTTTTGTTTGTTTTTCTTTATGTACCTTTGTTTTTGTAGCTTAGTACTTTTAATTAATATTTTGCATTTACTTTAGTACTCTTGTGCCCTTGTTGGATCTTGTATCCTTGATGCAATTTAAACCTAATGCTTCTTACTTTAGTGTTCTTACATCGGTTATGTGTTGGATATGCATACATCCTTATGCTATTGTGCTTCATTGAATGCATGTTCGGATGATCATTTGCTTTGCTATGTGATCATTGTAGTCATTTCTGTATGACTGTTTTCGTGTATGATCAAGTTGCTCACATGTTTCACATCATGTTTACTTGATCGCAATTTACTTGTTTCATTATATTTGTCCTTTCATTACTTGGTATACCTTAAGAGTCTAATGTGTTTTGTGCAAGTGTTTCAGGTTACAAATATTTTGTTCCAAGTGTGTCATAGTTTCTAGATTTAGGTATAAGTGAGTTTTGCCATTGTTCCCAAACTCATGTTTAAGTCTAGAGTCTGTTTTAGGGTATTTTGTCACGGAATAGCCAAAGGGGGAGATTGTAAGGTTGAATTTAATCAACCATATGTTGGCTTTATTCTGTGCCAATTTTGCTTGTAATTCAACATGTAGAAACTCTGTATTTAGGTGAGAATAATGTAAGGTTTATGTGTGAGAGAGTCTAAAGAAACTCAAGATGTGTGCATTCAAAGGAGTCTCGCGACTGGCTCACGACTGGCAAATTGCTAAAGTGGCATACATGTGAAGCATGCAGGGAGCTAAAGGGTCACGATAGTTGGAGCACTACAGGACAAAAAGTACAGTCTGGTCTGGAAGTTATCTCGCGGCTCATTCCAGTTGCTAGGCCAAGTCGCCAGAATGCCATGTTTGGATAAAAACTGACTTTTCACATGAAATGTAAGTGTGGCTATTTAGAGAAAAAAACCCTAAGAGAGGTTTCTACAACACACCCACCTCATTAGAGAGAGAGCTACTTATTCTTAGAGAGAAATCTTTGTAGTCTCTTCTCATTCCCTCTCCCATTGTTATACCCATTGAGAGGAGATTTGTACCTAAGTACTACCCACACCCATTTAGAGTGTTGAGTGTTTTTGGAGCTTTGGGAAGCATTGGAAAATGCCAAGGATGGTAGATGCAATATGGAGTTTATTGCGAGATTCGATAAGCTAGAGAAGACAAGGTTCGACGTAACTTTGTTGGAGCAAGAAGCTTGGAGGGCTTAGGTGCATCGGGTAGATTAGGCTTGGAGGGTCTATTACTATTCATGTATCCCAACTGATTTTCTAGTGGATCATTTACCGTTTGGAGGGGGCAGAGAAGTTTTTTGCCGAGTTCTTCGGTTTCCTCTTCGATAACACATCGCCATGTTATCTTTTTGTTTGCATCTCTCTTCCCTTAATCTTTACCTTTTAATTACTGCTGTGTTTGTGATTAATTTTGGTTAAGAGTGTTTTACCAATTTGGGTTCAGCTTATATTCATCTTTCTGCACATATATTGTTTGTGTATAAGCTTGTGTTGGTAATTTTGATATTGGGGGTCTAAACATTCATTTTAGTGTTTGTGGTTTACTCTATTGCTTATGATTACTGACATGCAGTTATGCTTCCTAGTACTATTATTCTCAATGAGTTGAGTCGTTTACTATATACACATTGAAAACAAAAACAAAAAAGTCACATTTGCATTATTCTCATAAAGATTCTAATTTCTCTTAAGATTGACATGTTATCACAAATCTCAATCGCGGCCCTTCATATCCGTGCATCCAAAGAATTCACTATTCAAAAACTAAATATCAAAATATCTTGAAGAATTAATTTTAACTCTCAATTAAAAATGAAAGATGCTAATTGGAGGGGTGACATTGATATTGAGATTTGAGCCTTAGAGATAAATAATACTTGGATTGTCACATCTCTCATTGTTGGTAATTGTTCAATTTGAGACAAATGGGTCTACAAATTGAAATACAATGTAGATATGGGAGTCTTGAGAGGTATAAGGCATGATTGATGGCAAAAGGGTACACTTAACATGAGAGGTAAGACTACTATGAGACTTTTTCCACTAGTAACTAAATTTGTTATAGTTTGATGCTTATTGGAATTAACTGTTGTGAACCAATGGTATCTCATCCAATTGGATGTTATTAATGTATTCTTTCCTGGTGACCTTTATGAAGAGGTTTACATGACAAAGCATCAAGTGTACAAGCTTAACAAATCTTAGTAATGCTTTAAACAAGAATCTAAACAATGGTTTGAAAAATTCTCTACCACACTCATCCAATGTGGATTTAATCAATCAAAGTCATATTACAATCAATGACCTTAAACTTTTCCAACATTTTGCGTCCATGCTCTTTGCACTTCTCTAGGGAGTACGCTTTAGCCGAATAGACTAAAGGTGAAGGGTTTTAGAATCCTCACTTAGTTTAGGTCCAAGAACCAACTAAGCACCTTGCATAGGGCTTTGTATATCCAAATTCTAGATCCGGAGTTAAGGTACAAGGATTAGAAGGTTTTAGGCACCCAATCTCCCATAGCTCATAAGCCGACTTCCACTCATTGTGTTCCACATCCTAGTTTTATTAGAAAATCCTCTAGTAGGCTATCCTCAATACACACACACGCATACACAAACTAGTTCTAAATATCCAAGCATGTTATCTCAACCTAGCGTACATCACATAACATCACATAGCATATCATCTCATATCATGGCATATGATCTCATCCAAGCCAGCAATCATACCTACTTATTATGTTCATCTCATAATATCACATCCAACTCATATTCAACAAGTCCATCACATACATCACATGTTCATCTAAAACAAACATGCATGTTCATACTCATATACATGCACTTCCTCACTACATCACCACAACACCACATATTCAAATGCATGACATGTGATTATGCATGTTTATGTGCTCATTCAAGTAAATTCAAAACCCTAATCATTCAACTAAACAAACAAAGCAAATAAACACATTTCTAAAGAAGTGGGACTAATACATACACGTCACTAAGTACAAACAAGAGCCTAAGCATGCATCTAAACTAACTAAAAAGGTAGAAAACAACAAACAAATGAATTTGGATTCTTCTGGGTGATCCTGCATGTGTACGCAAGCTTGTGGAGCATTATAAGTAGGGGCGAACTTGCATATCCAACCTGACCCAATAACATACAACAAACAAAAATTAAATTTAACCTAGCATGCTAATGACCTAGGAAAGAAAAAACCTAAAGTAGTAAAATAAAGCAAGAGATAAACATGAAAATAAAACAAAAGAAAAGGGAAAAATAAATACCTTGAGCAAAGAAGCTTAATACTTGATTTTGATTGCTCCCTCGATCAATCTATCAAAACAAAAACTTAAGAGGGTTAGTAAATGTTTTACTAAGGGGCTTAGTCCAAAAAATGGCCATGGTTAAGAAAACTTTAAGTTTGAAGGTGTTTTTTTATTTTTTTTTTTAAAAAAAAAAAAAAAAAAAACCTTCTTGAATCACTATTTTTCTAGTGATTTCGGTGTGTTTTGGGAAAAAAGAGCCTAGGAGGCCTTTTATAGTGTCAAGGAAGGCCCGGGGGGGGGGGGGGGGGGGGGGGGGTGGGGGGGGTGCAAGGTCGTTTCCAAACGTAGCACAAATCTATCCATTTCTATTACTGAATTTAACAGTTTTTATGTGTAAAGGAGGAGAGTTTCATTCATTTTAAAAAGTAAAGGTACAATTTGAACCAAGATGGGAGGTCAGTGTGATTTCAATAAACCTCAAGGAAGGTCAATTCAATTTTCTCGTTTTCAAATTAGTAACATTATTAGAACAGATATTAGGCAATTAGTTGGTAAATTAAGTGTCTGTTTGGCACAAAACCTTTAACTTTATGCTTTTTGCTTTGTCTCAACTTATTAAAAAAAAAAAAATTATCTTTTTTGAAAGTAAGCTAACTTTAGCTTTTGTCACATATTTTGCATAAAATCATATTAAGTTTTTTTTTTTTTGGAACAATACTATACAAATAAGCTATCAAAAATTGTGTGAAACTGATACCCAAATGGATGCAAAGTTTAATTTTGTATATGTTTCCAAGCTATATAACAGAGATCTTCTTACATAGATTTTATTATGAATGACAATTTAATTTCTTTCATTTTCTTCTTTGTGAATTTTAGCACGCATTATTAGCATGGACAAACTTTGCAAACAACAAAAACACACATAAATAATAATAATAATAATAATATATAACCGAAACTTCTGAAACTTTCACAATTTTCCACGTCAGCACAATATTTAAATAATATTATCATTTTATTTAAATAAAATTATTTTTGTTTAGTCCAAACTTAACAAGGAATGAAATTCTATCTTTCTAACAAGTCCAACTTAAACTCAAACGTTGATAATTTATCTCAAAATTTGCGAGGTTAATCATGAACACTATAAAAGCAATGCAAATCCCTTTTTTTTTTTAAAAAAAAAAACTGAGTAAAGGTATGAGCTCTTTTTATGTTATTTTCTTCTCCTCTACTTTGTTAAAAAAAAAAAAAAAATTATTTTATGGTTTTTCATGTATTTTTAAAAAGTAATTTTCGTACATGAACCACCAAACTCTCTTTAGCTATTTTTTACAAGATAAAAAAGTTTGCAATAATTGAAATTATTTTTTTGGATGTAACCCATCTTTCTTTTAATCATATATATTTTGTTTGCAATAAAAAACTCTCTTTAATCATATATATTTTGTTTTGTTTCAATAATTTTTAAGCAGTGAATCATCTGATTCTTTAATATTTTTTGATCTTTCAGAAGTTTTAACATTTGAATTTTTGAGTTATTTTTTTGCAATATTTGAAATTGTCTGACAAATTTTTTGTAAGTCATTGCACGTTTGAGCAATGGCTTTTTCATCAAATTGTAACACAAATTGAAGTCATACAAGAGCAAATCATGCAATGGTGTAGTTTCTTAATCAATTTAGGATTTTATAAAATTATTTTAGTCTACTTCACAAATAGGTAGGTTTCCGTGCATAGTAAGGGTTAGCGACTAGTAATAATAATAAGTTAAGGGCATATATGACTGGCCCATTACCTATTAAAAATTGGGACAAATACATGAAAGACATCAATGACAGTTAATTTTTGCAATGACAAAGGGTAGTCCCTTGAAGGCTCATTAGCCCATTACCTATTACAAATTGAGCAACCAATTAACGCATTACCTGTTATAGACTTTTACATCCTATTAGCTTTAAGGGGAGGGTGCGACTCTCGCATTTATTTTTCGCTGATGACATCTTACTATTTACTTAAGCCAACGTCAAGGACTGTAAGAATTTAAGCCGAATCCTACAACAATTTTGTGATTCTTTTGGACAAATTGTGAGTGTCACTAAATCACGTCTATGGTTTTCCCCCAACACTACTAGGCATCAAAAAGAGCAAGTGGCTGGCATATTTGGTATTCCCACTATGGATCACATAGGTACGTATCTAGGGACGCCCATTTTCACTACCCGTTGAACGGCTACATCCTATCAATATTTAGTGGACAAAATTTCAAATGAAACTTAAAAGTGGTCAAGCTAAATATTTATCCATGGCGGGCAGAGCCACCCTTATAAAATTAGCTATGACATCCATTCCCATTTACACCATGCAAACCATGCTTCTCCCTCAAAAAATTAGTCACCAGTTGGATAAAATGAGTTGTCAATTCCTATGGGGGGACATGGCTCAGTATAAAGGCTGTCATACAGTTAATTGGGAAATGGTAACTTTGCCTAAAGAGGCTGGTGGCCTAGGTCTGACATCCACCCATCATAGAAATCATGCGATTCTTATGAATCAGACTTGGCACCGTTATACTAACCCTAGCACGCTTTGGGCTCAAGTTCTTAAAGCCAAATACTTCCTGCACACAACAATGTTTGACAATACTAGAAGCATGAGAGGGTCTCACATTTGGACAGCCTTCTTGATAGGGATTAAATTGTTACGTGAGGGAATGAGTTGGATTGTAGGGGATGGCCAGAATATTCGAATTTAGGAGGATTCTTGGCTTCCTCAAGGCACCCTTTGTAGTTATATAGAAGGTCCGCTCCCTTTCCATGATGAAGATCGCAAGGTTAGCTCGTTGCGATCTAATCACTCTTGGACTTTTGAATCTCTCACCTTTCCTCTCCCACCCCAACTTGAACAACTTATTCAGGGTATTCCAGTGGCACATTTTGCCAGAATCTCAGATACTTTTCTCTAGCCCCACAACAATGGGACTTGTTCAATTAAATCTACTTCTAAATTTCTTTATCATAAACAACAAGTGCCTTGGGATAAATTGGTTTGGAACTGGATTTGGGCGGTTCACTGTCCAAAAAAGATTAAAATTTTTCTCTGGAAAGCTATGCGAAATCGGTTACCCACTAAACATTTCTTAACTGTTACCCACCACCATATGGATGGACAGTGTCCTAGATGTCATACCCTGGAAACGACCATTGACATATTACGAGACTATCCTTGGGCTAAAGAGGCCTAGGCACAATCCTTGGGACTCTTACCCCTGGCATTTTTCCACACGCCTTAACAAAAGTGGCTCCGACATAATGCAACTGCGGTAGTAGTTATTATGCCCCATCAACTTCCGTGGCAAATTTATTTCCCTTTCCTTTGCTGGAATTTATGGTTAGTGCAGAATTAACGAATCTTCAACGCTTAATCTCGGTCCCAGCATGGACTTGTTCATTCCTCTGTGCAAGCAGCTACAGAATTTTACTTCCTGGCTAGCTCTGCGACCAAAGCCAGGTTAGAATCCCGCACCTTATCCGATGGAACGTGCCCCTTGACCCCCTATATTAAACTCAACACTGACGGTAGTGCAATAGGTAATCCAGGATTAGCAAGGGCTGAGGGCCTATTGCGGGACAGCTCGAGTGACTGGATATCTGGTTTCTCCCTTCATTTGGGACTTGCATCAAATAACATGGCAGAGTTGGCAGCTGTCAGACAGGGTTTGGCAATAGCTTGGGAAATGGGATTTAAATTCATACAACTTGAGCTCGATTCTACAGTAGTGCTAACATGGTTAACAGAGAAAAATGCAACTTATCCTACTAATATGAGACCTTTAATTTGTGATTGCAGGAACCTCATGAACCGGGAATGGGAGGTGCAAGTGCTTCATGCTTACCGTGAAGCAAATGCATGTGCAGATGCTTTGGCGAAGCAGGGAACTCACCAACAACACATTTTGTCTGTTTATAGTTCTTGTCCTAATTTTGTATATGTCTATTATGTAAGGGATTTGGTAGGCCTCAGGACTAATAGACTTTGTGGCTAACAGCCAATTGTTGGTGATGTATGAACTATTAACTAATAAATAAGACCTCCGTTTCCATAAAAAAAAAAAAAAAAAAATTAATAATAATTAACGCATTAGCCCCTTTAAAAAAAATGAGGATAAGTCCTAAGGTAGAGGTGTTTCTCTTCCTAGCTAGACTTTATTTTCTAACCGTCTCTTAAATTGGTAATTCAAATTAGCTGTACTTTTAAGAGTGTCTCTCTTATAATTGTTTGCTCATACTCAAAAAAGTCCAAAATCTAGATACTTAAAGTAAAAGAACCATTCCGTTCATGAAGGATTTTCTTTTGTAACATTATTACTAGCAAATTCCAACAGTTCACACTCATTTGTGAATAATTAAGTCTCTCTCTCCCTCAAAAAAAAAAAAAAATTTGTGAATAATTAATTATCTTTTTAAGAGATAGAACTTGTTAAGAGCCTCGTGATTGGTGGAAAATATTTAGGTACTAACAATGCTCTTTTCTCTCGCATGAGGGGTGGGTCTCATGGTAGGATCCATGCATATGTGACATCCACATCTGATGTGAGAAGGAGCATTGCCTGCGAATTATCTAAAAAAATTTTGTGGTTAGTGTATCTGTAATTTCAACATTTCACCGTCATTTGTGAATAGATAATTATTTGCTTCCATTAATGTACTCATTACATTATCTTTTTTTTTTTTTTTTTATACAAGTGTCTACATATTTTATATGATAGTTTAAAGTCTAATTTCTGCTCCCATTAGATTATTCTAATTAATTTTCTTTATAAACTACTGGTGCAATATGAAAATTATGACTCGTATGAAAATTATGAAAATTATAGTAGGTTTGACTGGTTTGTATATAGTAATCACATGACTCGTTTTGTTTTCATCTTTCTTCTAACCACTGGTGCAATACGTGTAGTAATTAATAAAGTCGCCATCCTAAGTGTGAATCGGAGAAACACCATTGTGCACTTTTATTGAATTTTTGGAAAGTTGCTAAAAACTGTGCATTATCATCGGACTCTAATCCCATGCGATAAAAAAATGATGATAATAATAGAAGTGGAAAATTCATAAAGTCCTCAATGAGCTTGCAGCCCAACGACACATACACTTATATTGGAAATTACTGTTTCATGTTATCAATATATATTCCACAAACACAATAACTGCGATATCAAATAAGAAATTCACTTTTTTTCAAGAATGTCTATATTTAACCCACAAAAATATATAATTTGTACCAACAATGTACAAAGGGGTGTGAAACAATTAAAACCCTTCTATATTACATGTGTCATGTATAATGGGTTTGCTTCTCCACCACACCCTAAAAAAAAATCATCAATATATCATATAAACCTATGACCCTTTTGATAAATTCAACTATTTTTGTTTTTTTTCTTACATTTCCCGCGGTTAGGTCTTGATGTGGACCACATACATATTACGTGACCAATATATGGATTTTTTTCGTTTCTGTGGGAATGATATATATGTTTAGCATATAAAAAATCAAAGTAAGAAAATTGAGGAACTATGCATTAAGTCAAAAGATTCTAAGATTGCATGTTATGGGATATGGTTGCATGGAAAGCATAAGAGCAAAATTCGTTACATGTCACTAGCCTTCACCAGGAGTAACCTTGGTACATTGTCAAACATTTGAACTCTATATGGACCCCCAGAAATTAATAATTGAATAAACAAGAAGAGATGATATCGATTTTGAACTGCTTCTATGATAGGGTATATTTTAAGTGCTGAATGACGAAGGATCTGACGTAATAGGCTCTAGTATTCATTATAAAAGGCCAAGAAGTCTTGTTGTTTTGAACCATCCAAAGACGAAAGATGACTACTACCAAATACTTCCTAGTGTTGCTCCTTGGAGTGGTGCTTCTAAGCACTGCCTCACTTGCTGACCACCATGAGTCTCCCAAACATGAGCACAAACCTCCTAAGGGAGAAAAGCCACCCCCAAAACACAAGCCACCAACCTCACTCAATAAGGAAGAGAAGCCATTGCCAGAACACAAACCACCAACCCCAGGTAAGGGAGAGAAGCCACCACCACATGATCATCACCCTGGACGCCTTCTATTGGAGTCTACTTCCATTGACGGCAAACCTCCTCCAAAGGGAGAAAAGCCACCACCAAAACACAAGCCACCAACCCCACATGACAAGGAAGAGAAACCACTCCCAGAACACAAGCCACCAAAGGGTAAAGGAGAGAAGCCACCACCAGAGCACAAGCCACCCCACAAACCCCCAACTGCCAACTAAATGCATTGCTAAATCTTTAGAAATAAGAGCTACTGCTTATGTTAGCTATCTTCTCAGTCATTGTATTGAGCTATATTCATGTTATGTAGTCTACTCGTTTTAGTTTTTGTTGTAATTTGCTCTGTTGCTTATGAGTATTGACATGCAGTTATGCTTCCTGGTACTTCTATTTCAATAAGTTGCATCGCTTCCTATGTATAGATATAGAACACAAGATCACGTCTGCATTATTCTCGTAAAGTTTCTAACTTTTTTTGACATGTTTTCACATATCTCAATTGAGATCCTTGATATATCAGACACAAGGAAATTAAGATCATTATTCTCATCAGAAAATATTAAAAAAACAATAATTTAAGGGCATTGGACTTGATATAATTATATTAAAATGAATTATTTGGTGGCACGTGGCCAAAACCTAAAATTCATTACAGTATAATTGATGTGCTAGTGGTGTCACTAAAAATAATTGAATTTTGAACTTGAGACCTCATTATTTTATGAAATTTTAAGAATCACTTGACTAATCTCTTGTGATTGGAGCGATTATGTACTTATTAAGTGAAAGAGGAACTTGCAAGCTTGTTGCTAACACTGCGTAGCACAATGTCCCTCTAACAGGTTGTTTTTAAATATTATTATTGTGGTGGCTCAGCCTAATGGGATGAAGGGTTTAGGCTGAGGTCCCCAATTTACTTGTATTGTAGGTCAGAAATATCCAACAATCGGAGGCCTAAAGATGGCAATGCAGGTTTTTATAGGAGACAAACGAAGGTTTTTCTTTTTGTTTGGCTTCCTTTCTTGTATTCCTACCCTCCTTGAGATGGTCAGTGTAACTGATCCCGCTTTACGAAATCCGGATTGGATTTCCTTCTCCCAGTGATATATATCTCCTCACTACTCTCGTGCTTATCTCACTAATTTTCCCAATTTTCCCAACCTCTTGCCTCCTATCTATCAGTCTTTATTTATAGACTCCCCTTAATGGGGTCGTCATGATGAGGGGGTCCTGCTCCATGTTGGGGGGCCCTTTTGTGCTATATTCCTGACCAGATGGGACCTACCACTCGTGATTAATATCACCCTCTTGGGACTTGCACTAGGTGCCAATTGATGCTTGGCAGACGGATTCCTCCAAGACATTATCTCCTAATCTCATTGTAATAGAAGATGTTCGATCAGGCCGTGAGCTCGGACCAAGCCCATCTAAGGAATGGACTAGGTGCCCGGTTAGTAAGTAGGGCGAGATGAGTCCATTTAGGAAATGAGTCATGAGCTCGGTACAAGCCGATAGCCGTGGCCGGTACCATTATTATTTTAAGCAAGTAATAAGTGAGGCACTATCAGCCATTCAAAACTTTTTAGGGGGTCCACTTAATTATTACCTAGATAACAATTATTCGGATTGATCGGCGCAATACCTTTCAATGGTTGAACTCAAAATAGAAAGTTAACTTTTAATCTTAGTAATCAAATAAAAAAACAGTTAAACAGGAAAAAAAAAAGTTAAAAATTAAGAAAATAAGAAAGTTTAATATTTTTTGAGTGATTTAGAGGTATAACATGATGCAATAATCTAATTATTGTACTTGATATCCATTAGTCCAACACCAAGCAAGATTTAATGAATTTAACTTCTGTATATGGATCAAAAGGCAAAAGCTAATTTTCAAGAATTTCATGAGCAAACTTTTTGCATACCTTTTTTTTTTTTTTTTTCATGTCCATGAGTTCGTCCCACAAATTTACTGAAGTAGTATATATTTATGTCCATCCCACATCAATTAGTATTTCTGTATTCTATAAATGCCTATTCTCATGCATACACGTTTATTGGAACATAAAAAAGTAATTGCAATATCATCAAAGTCATTGCAATAAGATGCTATTGCAATGATTAAATAGTCGATGCGAGATATTGAAATCAAATCGGTGGTAGTAAGTTTGAGCAACAACCAAAAAAAAATCATTGTAATAACTTTAGTCACAATTGATGTTCATTCTAATTGTTCATAAAATCTAGATTAACCCAATATATGTCCAATCAATTTAGACATTACAAAAAATCTGAAAATGATCTAATGAAATGACATCATTTATGTTTCCTAGTAGAAATTGCATGTGCGTTAGCCATGTTATACATCACCATAAAACAATTAAAAAAAATAGCAAAATTTAGATATAATAATTTATGTGTGGTTCCTTAGGTATCTCTTTTAAAATTGTAACACCTATCTACTAATCAAAACATTAAACAGTGTGTAGTGTAACTTACTTCACGTTCCTTTAAAAGTTACCATGACTTGAGTAGAGTTTGTAGTGTGATTTTGTATTAAAACATTTCTCTTTCTCTTATCTGTGTGTGTGTTTCTAAAAAAAATGGTACTTGTCCTACATTGCATAAGATAGTGTATATTGTGTGCAAAATAATTTGCTCCACCATTTTTTAAAAGTTATCATGACTTTTGAGTGGAGTTTGTGGTGTGCCTTTATGTTAGAACATCTTTCTCTCTCTCTTGTGTATGTGTTTGTTTCTCAAAAAAAAAAAAAAAAAACCCACTAAATGGTGTTAACATATTCTGTTTCTCACCCTCAATCTCAAACTTCTATATACCATATGTTTCTTTCCTTTTTCTTCTTTTTCTCTTGTGATAGGCCAAAAACGAATTGATTCCTTGTGATAAATTAACCAATTAATTTGGCCAAGTGAATTAATTAAGTTAATTAACATGCAAACCCGTGGTAGCACAAACAAATCACCAATAAACTAAGTGTGTAGCGGAAAATAAATTTGACACGGTGATTTGTTTACGAATGAGGAAAACCTAACGGCAAAAACCCCACAGGATGATTTTCAGGTCACCACTTCCGAAATTCCACTATTATCACAACAAGCGGTTATAAGTAAATGAATCTCAATACCTTATACCAACCTACAGTTAAACCCTTACTCCAATACCCAATTGGACTTGTTCTGTAGTGACAATTTCTCCTTTCGATGCATAGCTCCCAAGTACGTGACTAACCAATTGCGCGGATTTCGGTACGTGACTTCAATCACCAACTAGAGAAGTTTGTTGGCTGCAAAGTTCTTCAGTTCATCCACACGATGAAGATCAAGAAGATGCTTGGTCACAAAACCCTACAATGCACATACATAGTAACTTCTTCAAGGACGATAAACTAGAGCAAAACTTTGTCTCCGGTCACAATTTGCCTGAACAGACTTTTCTCAAAACTTGTGCAACTTGTGAACTCTTTGACTGCCCTTAAAATAATCATTTTATATGTCTAGGGTTAGGAGAAAAGAAGTCCCAAAGACACATTCATGGATTCCAAGAAAACAGATCAGAATTTCTGTTTCTTTCTTAAACCTCGACAGATAGGAAGTGTCGAGCACATGGGCTGAACCAGCTTTCTTAAGCTCGATAGATGTAGCTGTCGAGCCAGCTGTCGAGTTTTAATGAATTTGCATTTCTCAGCTTGTTTCTTGGATAGACTTGATGACTTCAACACTTGATCTTGAAAACTTGTTTCTTGAAGTATTAAAAACACCTAGATCTACCCAATTACAAGTAAAGTGCATTTTGTCAGAGAATTAACCAATTATATAAAATGGTGACTTATGTTCCTAACAAGTAAATCACACATGTCCTAACATCTTGTATGCATTAAAACCTATTTAGAAAACTCGTGAGAAACCACAGGATCCTAACCTCTCCAATTTGTCAATTCTTACTCTTAATCTCAAACTTCTAAACTTTTGGAGAAATCAAGCTCTCTCTCTCTCTCTCTCTCTCTCTCTCTCTCTCTCTCTCTCTCTCTCTCTCTCTCTCTCTCTCTCTCTCTCTCTCTCTCTCTCTCTGTTCCTCTTTTTTCTCACACTCATACTCTTAAATTTGTAACGGTATTTGAAGAAATCAAGATTTGCCTGTTGATTGTTAACACTCTAGAAACTAAAGAGTATGTTAGGTTTTTAGTTGAGTTACAATAGTAACTAAAGTGCCCATGTCTACTAGTGCTAAATCTTTTGGATTCCAACACAACAAAAGTAAAAAAGGAAAATGCAACACAAAAAGAAGTATTGTGCTCAAACCCATAACTTTTATAGGAGGCATTGAACTTGCATCGGTGAACTGATTGAAGAAACTTATATTTAATGGGGAAATATTATGTTTTCTACAAAAGCCTTCCAATTACGGTCCGTCAATGATTTCCAAAGATCGTCCCCTGCTGCATGAAACAGAGGGACAGAGAGAAGGAAAAAGTGTGAAATCCTCGGAGTTCCACCTACAATTTGAGATCCAAGGTCACTACCACTCCTATTAGAGAAACCCTACCATAAGGCTGCTTAAGTTTTATTCAAGAGGGATGAGTGCTTGATATACTACTAGCAAAGAGACAAGAGATGGACTATAAAAGAAAGCATTTTTAGGTGATGGAGAATGGTTTTTCTCCCGGAATTGGGTTTTTAATTCTCAAGATGAAATAGTAGTGCAGAGAGTGTTAACGTTGTTTAAAGTTTGGTAAGTAGACAGATGCCAGTACTTTAAGAAAGGTACTTAAGAAACCACATCTAAAAGATTGTATCTAAGTTTTTCCCTAAAGAAAATTAAAAATGAAATATATATTTCTTTCAAGTAGATCATTAACTTGATACATAAATTAGGTTTAGCTATTTTCCTCACGTGTAAGATGAGAAAATTCAGATAAATGATAAGAGATTCATCAAAATTCAGAATTCCAACAGGTGAAGGAATGGATAACTCACCATGAAAATCTGTCTTTTTTATTATTATTTATGAATATCCATGAGATGATTTCATATATCGTTCAAGAACTTCACTTACAACTTGCATTTCAATCTCTTGATCACATGGTAATTCATTTTCATGAATTCTAATAATGTCCATACATCTCATGATAGGTTGTATTGCATGTTCATCGTTGCATTTATTTTTCTTTCGATTTGTTGCCGTGTGACTTGATCTATTTTCTTTCTTTCCCTCTCGTTAATTTTAATTTTTCATTGTGAATGCACATTGGTGTTTATTTTTTATTTTTTGAATTTTCATTACTGTAATTTAATTGTTTGTTGGATGAGTAAATTTGTTTATATCAGTATATACTCAGAGGACGGTTCTTACACTAGGTGAGGTGGGTTCCTAATATCCTCTTACTATGTAATATTGTAGCCTCCAATCTTACTTTAGGGGATGTAGATAAGGTTTAACTATTTAATTTCCTATATATATATATATATATATATGTATGTATGTATATATTCATTTGATTGTAACCATGAAACAAAACTTTAAGCTTTCTTTTATTAGATTATACCTAGGACTAAAGCTTTGAAATATTCTCCTCCAAAATCTTTTTGTAATTTATTTCATTTATTAATAATTTATCTTTTCAAAAAAATTTAATTTTCTTTTAAAAGTAAATTTGTAAATTAAATTAAGTAGCAACTCCATATATGATGATCTACAAACTACAATCTCTACCTTGAAGTTTGCCACAGGAAGGTTGTGAATAATCTTGTAATACTTTTAGGCCTCCATTATCACAAATATATATATATATATATATATATATATATATATATATATATATATATATGCAATTATGATCCCTGTAACTCCTTCATGATGTCATAAAATCTGATGTTCTTTGCGTGTGTGCGTGTGCACAGTCGCATTTGCACCATAATCTTCTTTTCTTTCTTTTTTTTTTTTTTTTTTTTTGGTTATTTACATTTTACGAATCATGGATTACATTTCGCAATTTCTAATATTATTTTTTGTCATTAGACGATGATTTTGATTTTTTTTTTTTTTTTTGGGTATTAATAATATTTTGTTTATTTGGATTTTGCATTAACCAATCACTCCTTTAAGTCCAGACATAGGACCTACCATGTCTACAACATTCAGCTAATATATTTTAGTTTTTTTGCCTTTTTCTCCACCGGCACCCATCAATGTCAAAATCTATATGGGAAATCAAGAAACGCATATGCGTAATACATAGTTTTCAACCATATATTATCTTAGTTTGGCAAGACATTGCAAAATCATAGGAAAGGACAAATGTAGTGGTCCATCTTTCTCAATTCCTAGCAAAACAAAACGAAATTATTTTTATTTTTATTATAAAATTACCACCCATGGACTTTGATTAATCACACCAAGTTGCACCGACTCCAACCAAATAATAAAAATAAAATTTGCGCCTACCCTTTTAATGTCCCAAGATCATGCATTAAAAATGTATGGTCCATGTGCATGTCGAAATTTGCTAATACAGAGCAGTTTAACTTTGAAATATAACACGTGATGAAAAACTGTTTGTAAGTCCAAAAGGGGATATTTTATATTCTTACCTCTCAAAACTTCCCTCTACCCTACTTAACCTTTTTTTTTTCTCCCCTTTTTTTGACGTTGAACTCTACTTAACTTCACTGTTCCAATTTCCAATTTTCAAATCAAAGGGGCCCAGAATGGACCCATCGTCACCTAAAACTATGTAATATGTTACTTTTTTTCTTTTTCTTTTTTGGCTAATTGTAAACTACCGTCCTAAAATTTGGGTATTTGCATTACTTCCTAAAATTTCAAATTTTGAATTTTATCTTTTATTGTTCTATTCTATTTACATCAATAGTCCCCTCATCCATATTTTCCATTAAGTGCTACATAAACTTGTTACGTGTAATTAGTTTGTCCAACAAAATAATGTCATATCATTTTTGTAGCCTAGAAAATTTTAAAATTAAAAAATGATAACATAATAAAAATAATGTGACATATTTTTATTGGACAAATTTAACACGTGTTGCAAGCTTATGTGACATTTAACAAAAAATATAGATAGAGACGCTGTTAATGCAAATTGAATAGAACTTTAGACTTTGGGAGTGTTGTTTGAAATATACCACACGATGAAAAACTGTTTAAAACTCCAAAGGCAATTAGTTATATTCTTACCTCTCAAAGCTTCTGTCCACTCGACCTTAACTTTTTTTTTTTTTTTTTTTTGATGAGAAAATCACTCGACTTTAACATCACTGTTTCAATTTACCATTTTCAAATCAAAGGGACCCAAAATGGACCCCTCGTCACCTAAAAATCTGTAATACGTAACTTTTTTTCATAACTTATGAAATTAATGGATGAAACTACTTGATACTGTGCTGCCGACGAGGGCCCACAATAGGCATTATAAAATGGCATCCACTCTTCTAGTTTTGAATCATCAGTAGCCAATATGTCTAGCACAAGCGTACTAGTGTTGTTTCTAGCAGTGGTGCTTCTCACCACTCCATCCAATGCCGATTACCCAAAGCCACCTCCATATGAGCACAAGCCCCCCACTCCAATTCAGAAACCTCCCCCAATTGAGAAGCCACCAACTCCTATTTACAAGTCTCCTCCAGTAAGCAATCCAACCCCTGAACATAAGCCACCAACCCCAGTTTACCAACCCCCCAAACCATCGGTGCCAATTCACAAGCCACCAACCCCAATTTCTAAACCTCCAACTCTACCTCCCAAAGTAGAGAAACCACCAGTGTATAAGCCACCAACCCCAGTTCAGGCACCTCCTAAGGTAGAGAAGCCACCCACTAGTCTACCTCCCAAAGTAGAAACTCCAGCACCACCAAAGCACTTGCAATCACCACCTTATGGTCACTATCCAGGACACCCTCCAGTGGAGAAAGGTCAAGATCCTCACAAGCCACCCCGCAAGATTCTGCCTCCTCCAACACCATACAAGAAGCCACCTTCTTCTGCCTAGAGGCTTGCATCACCTATCCATTACATCTGAGGTTTAGGGTGAACGTGGATAGATTAATCACTAGAAATAAGAGCTTAGCAGTACTCATTATTATGCTTCCTTGTGTGCGATGAACTGATGATTAAGAATAAGCTTACTTATATATGTCATTAGTCATTGCAGACTTGCAGTGTTGCTTTCTGTTTGTAACTGCTAAGCATGATATCAATTTTCTAATTTAAAGCAGTGAGTTTCATCACCAATATTTTATAGCTATTGAGAACTTATATATATATATATATATATATATATATATATATCAATGTGATTATGCTTTATACATACTAATTACTGGCTCACGACAATTCATTTTCTTTTTGCTTCGTGAAGATTTTGTTTGGTGGAAAGAGAACTCAGCAATGTCACATTCCGTACGTACTATAAATGATGACATAATAATAAGGAATGAAAAATACAAATGATATGTATATAACCTTATCTAGAAACAACCATGACAATGAATGTGAGCAAGAAATGTGAACAATATAATAAATAAATGTTACAACTAATTTTTGTAGTGGGTGAGTTGGTGGCACATCAATTTGTAGGGTTATATAGTAAAATTTTTATTTTCACTAGAATTTCTAATAAGAAATATCTATATTTTTTTTGTAAGACCCTGCTAATTAAGAGGAATAAATCAGTGGCAACTTCAAAAGTTTTTTCGGGTCGGTCATTATGAAACTTAAATTATACAAAATCTAATAAAAATAGAATTTCATATAATCAAAAAAAAAAAAAAAAAACACGCAAATACATTTACAATTTTCTTCTACGAGTTTTCTTATTTTGAAAATGTTGCAAGACAGTCTCATTATCAATATGCTACAAGTTAGATCTTTTTCAAATTTTAGTTCAATAAAAAATTTCTTGGGCTTTTCCTTTTTATTTGTAAAGGCCTAATATATTGTTAAGGGCACCAAAGTTTGGCTACAAACTTATTTGTAGTTTAAGACTACAACTCTCACTTAAAAAAATTAACATAGTTACATATTTTGAAAATCTAATAGTTAAATTGCATTTTCTTTATGATTTTAAAACACACGTCAAATTTCATGCCAATTGGATGTTATTTATTATTCAATTCATAAACTTATTATATATATAATTTTAGACTATAGAAACTCAAATTTTAAACATTTAATTGATGATATAGCTATTGATATTTGATTTTATTGATATTTTGCAAGGATGAATGATATAAGAAGGAAAATTAATTTAACGGTGGATTTTTTAAAATTCACATTCAATAAAAAATATTAATTGGAGTTGTAGCTTAATCTACAACAAAGTTTGTTGTCAAATTTTGTCCAAAATTTATTTATGTTGGGTTTAGAAAAATTTAGGGTCACAAATTTTTTTTAAAGGTGACAAATCATAAAAATTTTAAAATTTATATATAATAATTATTTTTTTCCAAATTAGAGTGATCTTGTGACTACCCTGGCATCAATGTAGAGCCGCCCTTGAAATAAATGAAAATCTAGTAAATTTGTCATTGAGACTAATGACGTGGAGGAAAAATAAGGGTGCTTCTAAAGTGGAATATATCCATTGTGGCCTACAAAGGTTGAAAACTTGAAATATATCCACCATGCCAAACAAACTGCGGCAGCCTCTAAGATGTTAAAGCATTTAAATAAAAATCAACTAAGAAACTTAAGATGGAGATCATCACTGCGAAGCTCCCAACTCAACAACACCAACACCCCCCCCCCCCCCCCCCCCCCTCTTCCCTTTTCAATGACTTATGGTTATGACTTGTGCGAAAGGGCTTTAGAAGCATTACTGAAAATTATTTTGAGCTTGAAGAAGATCTCAAGAACAAATAATAAGAACCAAAAAAAAAAAAAAAATTTAAAAGAAAAATAGACCCAATCATACAAAAAAGAATACCAAAAATATATATGTGATCGTGGTTTAACCTAAGTGACAGTGATGAGTAGAGAATTTTAGTATAAATATTACAAAAGTAGTATAGAGGCACCATGAACCAAATACAAAACCCTGATGTAGCAAATTAGTAATCAAATACCACTAAAACACAACTAACTAAACATTGTTGTGCATGAAAAAAAAAAAAAAAAAAAAAAAAAAAAAACAAATATCAAACCAAATTTGAGGTTATAGTCAAGCCATGTCACAAATCTCCACCTAGGTTCTTGATTTAGATCAAACCCAACAAAGGAAACTTCTTTATCACCTCCACCAAAATCCTCAAGAAATAACTCAATTTGCAAACACCAATCAATTTCAACTGTTGTTTGAACTCGTGTAAAGAAACTAACTTAGTCATAATGCTAACTATGTTATTGGCAGTCCTAATCTTTTTAAGAACAATGCCTCCCTAATCAACAATTTTCAAGAACATATTCAAAGCAAACTATTAGGTTCTAAGGAATAAGGAACTAATGTATTAGAATTTCATTATGTATATATTGGCAAACCATGATCAAAACATTCAGTTTAGATTTAGGCTGCTCAAAGTGTGTTTATTTGTGAAGTTAGAATCAAGTGTACTGCAAGATTTATTGTATAAATCTGCAAAGCTCAATCGATCGAAAATTAATCTTGTTCGATCGAAGCTCGTGCAGATTGTTTTTCTACAGAATTTTCCAACTCAAGCCCAAGCCTATATGACGTGTAAGGTTTTATGTTTTGCTTCTAGTATAAAAAGAAAAACCCTAGCCACATTTTAAAGGTTGTTGATATGCTGTGTGTATGAATCTCTTATGAGATCTAGAGGTGTTTGCCTTCATATTACTTAGGATTATCAAGATCAAGATTGATGTCAAGAGCTTGGTGATCGCTTCAGTTGATGCATAAAGAGTTTAAAGAAAACACCTTAAAGAAAACACAAGTGAGAGTGCTTATGGTTGTTGTGAATCCAAAAAAGAAGTAGTCCGTGGACTCGGAGCTGTCACGTAGTCGTAATAGTAAGTTTTCTACTCGAGGTAGCAATAGGATGTTAGTGCTCTAAGTCGCTATTGTAAAACTTTAATTCTTTCATAGTGGATCTGTTTTACATTGAGGATAGCTAGGTTAAATCCTCCCCAAGTTTTTTACCGGTTTGGTTTTCTTAAGTTATCATATCGTTGTGTTCTTTATTTTCCACATTATTTACTTGATATGATTTACTTGTGTTAACCTAGACTTGAATAATTTATTTAAGTAATCACTTGGTTAAATAACTAGGTTAATCAACTTGTGTTTAAGGGGTCTAAAACGTACACAAACATCAATCTTCTTAGTTTAAGAGTGATGAAATTGGTTTTACTCTAGATCAATATCACCCTAACTTTTATAAAATACACAAATGTGTTCATGATGAATCCTCATGCCTTCAATGAACCTATATGGAAAATAGCCTCCTTGATTCTAAATTGTTAGGGTCATATTTGTTATGTGTTTGCATATCCTTTAACAAAATGCACTTTACTTGTAATTAGGTAAATCTAAGATGTGTTTAGGATATGAAGAAGTGTGTTGATAAGTCAAAACAAGTGATATCATTGAAGACATGAAGATTGAACTAAGAAACAAGTGAAGAAAATTTGAAATAGTGAAGCTCGACACTAGTCTCAACACAAGCTCAACCCCAACATCTATCGGGACTTAATGAAGAATCTCGAAACTAGCACGACATCTCTTGATCTATCGAGCTATACGGATCTAGAATTCTTAGTTAGAATTTCAGCTTATGATGACTTCGATTACTAGGGTTTCGTTCACTAAACTCCTAGAGTATGTAAAAGCTTTATTTTAAAGTCATCAAATACATAGAGACTCAGATTAGAGAAATCATATATTCTTAGAGAAGCTACTGTGTTATTATAAGCCTTAGGGTTTTGTAACCAAGTGCAAACATTAGTTGCTAGGAAGTTAGATACGTATTGGGATTCATGCATATAAGAAGAAGTCTCTACAAGATCAAGTCTATTTGGGTATTGGAGTGAAGGTTCAATTGTAGGTTGATATTTTGGGATAGGTTAGGGTAGTGGTAAGATTTCTTATACTTGTAACCTCTTAATTATTGATTAGTGGATTTTTGGGAGTGGTGATCTGAAAATCACTCAATCTGATTTTTGCCTTACAAGAGGTTTTTTCTATTTGTCAATTGTTAGGTTTTGAGTTTGTAATGTTGGCAAACCATGACAAAACACGACAGAAACTAAGTCTTATTGGTTTAGAATGGTCTACATTGAAGACCAAGACAAAAAAACTCAAGTTTGGAATGAAAAAAAATGAGTTACAAGCTGTTTGGTTCGATTGGTACTTGTGATTTTCGATCAATTGAAAATCGCATATCAACAAAAATCAGCAAACGTAAAAAGGCCATAACTTATCCGTTTGAAGCCCAAATCGTGAGCCGTTTTTTCCAGTATTTAAAGGACATTATAAACTAACTCTAGGTGGGGTTTTCAAAGTTTTTTAGAGAGATTAGAGTGCATCTTATGCCTCTTTTGTAGATCTAGGATTTTGTACCCAAAAGCTCTCTCATGTCTTCTACTGGTATTATTCCTTGAAAAATCTCAAGATCCGGTGTTGTAGAAGTTGTTGCATACAAGATCAACGTTTAAGGAGATCCAAAACCTTTGAGTGGAGTCTCAAAGTCACAAGAAGGTGAGCTTGTGTTGTTGCAAAGGTCAAGGAAAGAAGTAATCCGTGGACTCGGAGCTATCATGGGGTCGTGGTAGTAAGTTTTCTACTCGTGGTAGCAATAGAATGTTAGTGGTCTAAATTCTATTTTACAAACTTCAATTCTTTCATAGTAGATTTGCTTTTTACCTTGAGGATAGTTAGGTTAAATCCTCCCCAGGTTTTTTACCGGTTTGGTTTTCCTGAGTCATCATATCATTGTGTTCTTTATATTTCCGCTACTTTGCATGATATGATATATTTGTGTTAACCTAGATCTGCATAATTTACCTAAGTCAATCACTTGGCTAAATAACTAGGTTAATCTGGTTGTGTTTTAAGGGGTCTAAAAACGTACAAGTGGTATCAGAGCAGGTAGCTCTTGTGTTAGATCTTTTGATCTAAGGGTTAATCCTTAATCCCTATTATCATAGATAATTTAAGTCTCTTACTGTTTTTTATTGTGATTATTTGAATAAAAAGGACACTGTTGTTTCTATTGATCTTATTGATGCCTGTGAAACTTTTCGTAAGGAATTATTGAAATCTATAAAAATTGCTAAGAAATTCAAGGAAGAGTTAAAATTGGTAAATCTTGAAAAAGAGGAATTGGTTGTTAGATTAGATGAATCTAATAAAAAGAATGAATTTTTGAGAAATCAGATTTCCTCTCAAGATGAGAAGATGAAAAGCTTGGAACAAGAGTTAGTTGAATCTAAAGCTAAAATTGAAAGTTTGACTAGTACTAAGCCTCCTGTTGATAACAGAAGTGTTTCTGTTTCTCTTAAACCTAAAACTGAGAAAGTTTATATCCCTTCTTTCAAGAGGAATGATAAAGAAAAGGCTAATTTTGCTAAGTTAGACAAAGGTAAAAGTTCTGATGTAGACGCTGAAGTTTCTAAACCTATGTCTAAACCTATTGTTAGAGAGCACAATAAATCTATTTTTGTGCCTACTTGTCACATTTGTGGTGTTGTTGGTCATATTAGACCAAATTGTTCTTTGTTGAAGCAAAAACGAAAATCTGAGACTAGATTTGCTGTTAGGAATACTGATGTTCCTAAATTTGTTCCTATTTGTCACTTTTGTGCTATCTCCGGTCACATTCGTCCTAATTGTCATAAATTGAAATTTAAAAATTCTGTGTTTCGGTCTAGGATATGTGATGATATTTCTCCTGCCATAAGTCCATATAAATTGTTTCATATTCTTTTGAAAAATTTGAGCTTGTTGGCTTGTGAAAGGAATTTGTAGGATTTCAGTCTTTCTCAGAAGATTGGTGTAATCCCTCAAATACACTCTGCTTCACATGGATTTTCACCTACAAAGCCGAAGACTCGTGCTATATGGGTGAGAAAAGATTCTTTATGGTGAGTGTTGTTTACTTGTCCCTAATTTAATTCTTTCAATTGTTTGTGGACATATTTTGTTTTTGTTTTTGGTTGTTTTGTTTTTTAAGTTTTTTTGAATAAAAAAAATCCAAAAAAATTGAAAAATTTCAAAAAGACAAAAATATTTTATTTTGATTCTTGTTTTATTTTTATTTTTTTTTTAGGATTACATGAATTATGATATCTTTCTCTTGATTTAGAACATGCTTGACATTGTGGAGAAACTTGAATAGTATGTGTTATATAAGTGCTAAGCTATTTCTGATTTTGTGTGAGTATGTACTAGTTTGTACATGTACTCATGAGTTAATTAAGAAATTGATATTTCTTGTTTGTGTACCCTCTATAGCTTAGTTAAGCATTGTCATGCATTGCATTTGCATTGTTCATTTAGCATAATGTGTGCTTTTTATATTTGGTCATAAATTTTTTTAAACCAAAAATATTTTTGTGTTTTGTATTTCACATCTTGGATTTATAATCAAGGATTGGTCATTTTATCTTTACATAACAAGTTTATGTACCTTGTTTAGCTTGGATGAGCTTATTTTATTGCACTTTA